>JAQFVV010006991.1:0-216559 GCA_028023455.1 Epiperipatus broadwayi | reverse complement strand
TTATTATTATTATTATTATTATTATTAATAATAATAATAATAATAATAATAATAATAATAATAATAATAATAATAATAATAATAATAATAATAATAATAATAATAATAATAATAATAATAATAATAATAATAATAATAATAATAATAATAATAATAATAATAATAATAATAATAATAATAATAATAATAATAATAATAATAATAATAATAATAATAATAATAATAATAATAATAATAATAATAATAATAATAATAATAATAATAATAATAATAATAATAATAATAATAATAATAATAATAATAATAATAATAATAATAATAATAATAATAATTCAATTCAATTCAATTCAATTCATTTATTTAAGTGCTAAACAACAGCATAAAGCCAATTACAGCTTGCACATACAATAAAAGTGAAAATAAAACATATAACATAAAATGAAAATATAAATGTATACATAATAAAGTAAAATTTAAAAGACAAAATCAAACTTCACATTTCAGTTTAACAAGTTTACAAAATTTCTTATAATCAATGTCACACAGATTAAGGTTACTCCCAATTTGATTATATAAAGAGGGTAACCTAAATAAAGGAGAAAATTTAAGAATATTAGAACGGCATGTTTGAATCTGATATACACAAGTAGACCTAGTATCATAACTCAAAGACCTAACTGAGATAGTTGAAACTATATCTGATAAAATAACCTGTCTATTAACAATTTTATAAAAATATTTCAAATCCCTATACTTTCGCCTAGATGAAAGATTAATCATTTTACCCTCCCAAGAAACATATTTGAAAAACTTCTTTGAAATAGACTGCAACAAGTTACATCCTTGCAAAGAACTAGGGTTCCAAATTATTGAACCATATTCAATAATAGGAAGAACCAATGAAAAAAACAATTTCCGTTTAGTATCATTACTGAACTGATAACCATGTCTAAGAATGGCACCCATAACCTTAAAAGCTTTACCAACAATCATTTCAAAATGAGGAATAAAAGATCCATTACAAGAAAACATAATTCCAAGATCTTTTTGGCATTTAACTGAAATAATTTTATGAGAATTGATATAATAATAAAACTGTAAAACTTCAGATTTTTTGGAATAAGACATAAAGGAACATTTATCAAAATTAACTGTCATATTATTTGACTGACACCAAGCACTAAAGTTATCAATATCCTTCTGAAGGAGAACACAATCGTTCACTGATACAATTCTTCTAAAAATCTTACAGTCATCAGCATAGCTTAACAGAAAAGAATATCTCAAGCAATCATTAAGATCATTAATGTAAACATTAAACAGCATGGGTGCTAAAATACTACCCTGTGGAACACCTAAATTGCATTCAAAATTAAATGAAACTTTATTATTGAATTTAATATATGCTGTACGACTACATAGAAATGATTGAAACCAATATACAAGTTTATTAGAGAAACCTATTTTATGTAATTTATGAAGTAAAACACTGTGATCAACTTTATCAAAGGCTTTTGACAAATCAAAATAAATAACATCTAGTCTTTGACGATCTTCAATAGCATGAGCTATATGATCATAAATTGTCAGTAGATTACTATCAATTGATCTATTAGGACTAAAACCATGTTGAGAAGAAGAAATTATCTTACCCACATCTGAAATAATTTTATTATAAATACATCTCTCAAAAATTCTTGCAATGGTATGCAAAACAGAAATTGGTCTATAATTAGAAACACAATCTCGATCACCATTTTTGAAGATTGGAACCATTTTAGCACATTTCAAAACACTAGGAAAAGTACTGGAATTAATAGACAGATTAAAAACAAAGGCAAGAGGTACTGCAATAAATTCGGCTAGCCCCTTATAAATAAAAGAAGGAATATTATCACATCCTAAACTAGAGTGAGTCTTAAGCCTCCTAATAGCTACAATAACATCTTCCCTAGAGATATGATCAATTGTACATTTAGCACTAGACAAATTGCCAGGAAATGTAATTTTAGAATCAATTCCATGTTGTGAAAAGTATAACTCTGCAAAATGTTTAGAAAAATCATCTGCATTTAATGCAGAACCGTGAGTCATTTGAACCTTTTTCTTACCCAAGCCTGAATTATTACAGTTGTTAGTAATAAAATGAAAAAACATATTCACATATATGTTTTTTATGTGTTCATTTATTCACACTCACTTAAAATAATAAAAACCTACTTATGCACCATATTTTTACTTATTTTTAAATAAAATTAATAAAAAAGTGTCAGAATTTTATCACAGCTGAACATAATCTGGACAATTTCCTTTTTCTTCAATACCTTTTTTTCTCTGCAGAAATGCTATAGCACATCTGCTATCATCAAAGTAAATTCTCTCTAACTGTTTTGATATTTTTAAGGGCAAATCAACTGCAAAATATACAACCCTGCTTGATGTTACCAACTTTAAATCAGCAGCAATTCAATAATATTTTATATATTTTTTTGCTTTTGCTAGTTTTCATTCCATCACATGAGAATAATATTCTATGAATTTTTTAAAATTCTGTAAAACTTTTATCTTTACCTAGAACACATTTTATTATTTAAAATATAGTACATATTTAAATTTTAAAAAATAAAAAGTTAATTATAAAATGTGATTTCATTTGATCTAAATAGATGTTATTAATAAATGTAATTGTTGGTTGCAATTGTGTAGTAAAATTTATTTCATCAGCCTAAGACATTTGATCGGAGAAATTAAAAAAAACCTATATTTTAAAAAAATTTCATTTATAGTCATCCATTGAGATATTTTGTTAATTTTGTTTTAAAAAACATAAATTCACTATATTAATATATTGATGTTTTGAGTAAAAAAAAAACATCACAAAAAAGAATAATAAAATTGAATAGCAGCTGAATAAAATACTTTTAACACTTCCTTCTCATATATTGACCTCCCCTTTGCAATGGGAGTCCATGAGGATGATGTGAAGTTTATTAACATTCATAAATATAGGAGATTTGAACTCAGACTTTTAAGCCCCTTTGCTATCCTCATTATCTCATACTACTGCTACACCTGACCACACGTATGCAGAAAAGATAAATAATCACCAATATACATATTTTGTTCACATATATTGGTGATTATTTATCTTTTCTGCAGATGTGTGGGCATGTGTATCAGTAGTATGAGATAGTGTGGATAGTGAAGAGCTTGAAAGTCTGAGTTCAAATCCCCTATATTTACAATTAGGCTCCAAGTATAGGAGTGCCTGGTATTTCAAATCTTAACATTCATAATTATTTTTAAACAATATTTATGCAATAAATATTAAAAATCAAAATTATACATTATTACACTTTTATATGAATATATTTTATTTTTAAAAATAGAAGAGGATAATTTCTAGTGTAACAATATTAAAAGAACATGATGCCAGTCTGCTTACCTCGTCTTATAACAATAATGGCAAATACAAGATTGCAGACACCACATTAGGATAATTTGTGATATTATAATAATTAGATAACTATTTTATCTTTCAAAAGGAAATTTTATTCACAAACCATAAGAATCATTTACAAAAGGAAGAACAATTACATATTAATCTCAAATGAGACCAGTCAACACAATCAGAGGTTACACTTGTATATATATATATATTAGCACGCTCTTAATTTTATATATATATATATATATATATATATATATATATATATATATATATATATATATATATATATATATATATATATATAAACAAAAAGCAATTAATTTCATGTCAATTACATTAAGACTTTATATTCTTTTCATCATTGGTACTACATTTTATTTTAGATTTATTAGGGCCCAGGTCTGGTTGAATGTCCAATTCTGAGAAAATTTTTGGTCTAATTCTTTTATTTCTTTTAGTCATTGTAAAGACATTTTCATCATGTCATATTCTTCTCCACTCTCGAAGATAGTCTTATTTCTCAAAGACCAAATGGAAAAATTTATGAATGTTGCCAATCTTATGACCCCAAAATGTCCACTCTTGAAGGCCTTAGTCAAATTTACACAAGCTGATTCTTTGTTTTTAATGAAAGATTTAAAAGTGTTTCTTATGCTATTCCAAATTTGACACTCCTCCAATATATGTGCCATTGTCTCATCACTACACCTACATAGTGCGCATATAGAGTCCAGATTATAATTCCTTTTACTACGTAGGAAGTCAGCAGTAGGCAAGGCCCCAAGGTTAACCTTGATTAAAAAATCAACAAACCTCGGTTCCAAATTTTAGACGTTTGGTCAACCTGGAGAACCTCGATATTCCAATCGAAAGAATATTGTCAATTTTAGTTTCTTCTGGATTCATAAGATCATATGTGTTCCAGTAGTTTAGTTTGTTATTAAACATTGTTCTGACTTCATTTTTAGATGGTTAAATACTATAGAGATTTACTTTTGAATCCAAAGCCTTCCACTTTTGGGAGGTGGCCTATCGGTAGGAGTTATTTCTGGGAATATTGGCCCTTCCATATCTGGATTTTTCATAAATAATCTGGTAAGTACATTATGAAAACACTGTATTAATAAGATTTTGATTGAGTGTAGTCCTATGCCATTCATCTGTTTAGGTTTCTGTAGGAGGCGCAGGTTGATGACAGGAGCTTCCCCCCCAACACAGCTTCCTACATTGGGTTTCGACATTCCTTATAAAGGCTTTCGTCAGTGAGAAACCTGCAAAGAAGTATGTAATCTTGGGGAGCATGACAGCATTCATCAGTGTGATTTTCCCGAACAAAGACAAATAAATATTCTCCAAAGATCCAATAAATTTTGTTATCTTAGTCATTAAATTGTTTTCAATTTCCTTCCTCATTTTAGATGGGGAAGCCGCTAGCTGAAAACCCAGGAACTTCTGAGGCAGAATTTGCTTGCTAGTCATAATCGACCAGATTGACGACTTCTCTTTGTTGACTCTTAGACCAAATTCACATTCAAATTGGTCCAAGAGCTTCTCTAGTCCAGCAAGCTCCTCCCGTGAAGCAAGAAAAACCACCACATCATCCATATAGGAGACATGATGGACCCTTTCTTTTAGCAAAGGTATGGATATCCCTTTAAGAGATGTCTTGATGACCAGCAGGAGGGGATTCACATAGGCAGTGAAAAGGATTGCACTCAGAGGAGAGCCCTGAGGAATAGAAACAACAGGCTTAAATCCTGTGGACACCCATTCAGAGACAAAAACATTTCCCTATTATACAGGAGGTTCTCTATCATCTAGAGGTAGGCAGCTGGTACTTCATGAGTGCGTCAACTCGAACGCAATCAAAAGCAGCAGCAAAATCGAGCTGAACTGCGATTGGCTGCGAGATCTTCTTCATGCGAATGTGGTCTATCAATAGATGAAATTGGCTCACAGCATCAGCCATCGAGCTCCCCTTTTTGGAAAACTGGCAATTGGACAGCTGATCAATTATAATATCTTGTATGTCATTTTTGATTAAGGCCTCAACTGTCTTTATCAGTCGAGAAATCATTGATATTGGCCTGAGATTTAATACCAGACATACCTGGCTTTATAAAGGCCCATGGTTTTTTTAATCACTTGCCATAACAAAATGTTTTTAAGATTTAAAGTAAATTAAACAAAATATTTTAAATGTGAGAATTGCACACAGGTCTGAAAAACCATCATTTTTGTAATTTGCTGCTGTAACACATTTTTTAAAGATTTAATATAAGTTAAATAAAACATTTTAATATTATATAAATACATTTATGAATTCTAATAAAGCTAAATTAAAATTTAGATTTGTAAATGTACCTGTTATATTTAATCGTTCAAATATATATTTATTTGAGTGCCCTCTAAATAAAAAATATATATATTTTTTTGATAGCATCACAATTAATCATAAGTTTTTTTTAGCTTTATTAATAGTTGCTGATTATTAACATTGGAATACAAAAACACTAGTTGTTTTTATATTTTTATTATTAAACATAATATTTGTAATATATTTTTTAACTGGTTGCTTTAATAATTTTTTTTTTGAGATTTAATGTAAATAAGTTTGTTTCATTTTAAATTAAACATTGCTAAATATGTCATTCATCTGAACTATATTAGGGGATTGACAGAACATGAAAACATGAAATGCCTTAATGCTAAATTACAAATCAGCATTTGAGGCTATTTCTGAAGCTGGCTGTGAATCTTTACGATAAAATATATACTATATCTCTATAATTAAGAGCACTCATGTTGATTTTTCTCCAGCAAGTTACTTCCTTTGCACAAAAATTAGTGATTGGTGATGTGACATTGGACAAACATACATTCACCAATCAGACAACAGAAAAATATAGATTTTATATATAAGATTTTGAAACAAAATTTGATAGATAAACATCAGAAATTAATATTTTTTCATTCACAATTTTACAACAAATTGAAATTAAAAAATAATTCATATTATATGAGTGACTGGGCTCCCCAACTGTCTATTGTTATTATTCTAATCTCATTTTTTTAATATTTGCAAGGTTGAAATATTAATTTTTTTCATTAAATTCTGATGTGGAATAAGGTTAATGGTTTAATACTAAAATCAAAAATTGAAAGCTTGCAAAAAGTCTCAACAGAAGAAACAATCAAACATAAAGATGTGCATGAGAAATAAATTTAGAAGTTTTAACATTTTTATTTTTTTACTGGCTTAGATAGTGAATAATTGAAGTAGAGTATAATGGTGCAGCATATATCCCAGCTTCACTTAGCATATATTTTTTAAATATTATATTGTCAAATTAGAAGTACAATATAATTTTTATATAAACAATGCAAAATAAACTATAAATAGTAATAGAAAAAAAATGGGAATTTAATTTTTATTAGAAAATTATAGCCTACAAAAATTATTTTCAATTATATTCTATAATAATCTCAAATATAACTTTATTCAAAATTTGTCAAGAAATCTTCACAGATTCAAACAAAATCTGTAAAGTTTCTATAACATACTATAAAGCAACCTGTAAAGGACATTCTACATTTTCATTTTGCTTTTATTGTTTTAGGCATTAAGATAGTGCTGCAACTGCTATATCTTTTCTTCATTATTTTGTTCCTATCTATAATCTTAGATTACTGTGACAGTTTTATTTTATCACAGATATCATTTTAAAATTAACTGAAAAAAAAACTGAAGATATAAGCATTAGATGGACCTTTAGAAAATTATAATATATAATTTGCATATCAAAGAAATCAGACATGTCCACTTTTGACCTCAACAGAAATAAAAATTTCTGATTGGTGTAGTGTTGTATTTCAGATAAATTTCCCAAATTTTTCATTTCTAAAGAGTTGTAATTTTCAGTAATTTATTTACATATTAAAGTTATTTATGCAATATTTTATAAAATACTTATTTTAACCTACAATTAGATTATATTTGAAAACATTTATTTTTAAGAAGACAAATCACAAAAAGCTCATTACAGTAAAACAGAAGCAGTTTTTACTAGGCAACAATAATGGCTATTTGTCAATCCCTATAAAGAAATTGTTTTTGAAATTTTAATAGCAATAAATTTAATATTTAATTTTTCACATTTACTTTCTTTCTTTAATGACATCTAATTTTAAATTTCTTTTGAATTTCAAAAATGGAGTTCAAATATCACCATTGTTATAAATACAAACTCATTTAATATTTTATTTTCCTATTTTACATGTTCAAATATTACCTTTTAGAATGTCTTTCATTTGAAAGGTTACACTTGTAATAAATAATGTTAAGATTATCAATATTCCATATAGAAAAAAGGTTTAATGGTAAAATAAAATTTTCAAACATAGAAGTTGTCACTAGGGAATTTTAAAATAAGAAGGGTGGAGTGGGAATCTGAACAGATTAAGGAAGGACTACTAAATATAATCTCCCACAGATATGCATTATTGAAAATACATGGGATTTCCAAATACTGTATTTAAAAAAAAGAATACAATTAAGTTTCAAAAATATTGCTTGTTCTATACTTTAAAATGTTTTTATCTTTTAAGCACTATAAATCATGTGAAAAAACGAATGACCTAACATATCTTTTGCTATTGCTATGAATAATTTCAATTCTATAATTAGGAATAAATCATGTCATTAAAAAAGTTGTAATCTCCTATTTATTTCTTTTTGAAATTGTGATAATAAATAAAGCAAGGGAAGTTCATGTTTTGATGCAAATGATATTTGAAAACAGTGCAAAGTCTGTTGTAATCATTGTTTAAGACTTTTTAAAAGTACATTTTTACAATGTTTTTTTATCAAATAAAAAAAAATCGATTATTTTTGTTGGTTAGTATATTTATATAAGGAATTCTCTTTTTATGGAAACCACTTAAAATCATTTAAGCCAAATAAATTACTATATTTTCACTCATATATTCAGCACTTTTTTATAACGTTTGAAAAAAATTGGATGTGTACAGAAATTGTCTTCATAAATTTTTTTTAAAAAAAATTTGTTGCATGATATATGGACATGCATCAGTAAATACACACAAACAAGAAACAATTTAATTTTATTATGAAGTTAAAAAATATTATGAGATTTTTTCCTAAGAACATTAATTTTACTTCTTATCTAATATGATTTTTTATCATGTATTATAATTACCCCAAGAGTATTTTATTTTTAATCCTTTGTGATATCTTAAATTATGTATTTATTTATAAAACTAACTGAAAGAAAAAAAAATCAGATCTAAATCTTTATCTTTTACAATTTTAATGTAATCTATATATTGATGCAACTCATTCTTTGGTTAATAAACATTAAATCTAAAATTTATTGTCATATCTTTTTATAAAAATAATCAATTGATAGTTAGTCACATGGAGGATCATGGGATATTCTGAAACAGATGTAACAGACTGGATTTCAATCCACTGTTAGCTCTTGAGCCCATAAATTCTGATTACTGTGCTTCTAATTCACCAACCCTTACAAATTTATTATTCAAAAAATATTGCTTTTTTAAAAAAAAACTTTTTATTATTATCAAGTACAAATGAATAATAAACAATTTCAAACAATTTTTAAGTAAAAAAGAAATACCTGCATTATTAATATTTTTTTTTAAAAAAGAATTCCTTGAGAGTTCTTAAAACAATTTGTACCAGAACTGACAGACTTGAACCAAGATGCATAAACCCGAGCCAGTGTCTGCCATTCTACCTATGCACCAAAACTCCACAGGGTTTATTAAAATATAACAATTTAAAAAAAAATTGTGGAATTATGTAATAAAATAAAAGAAGCAAAAAGTGTTGATAGATTTTGTTTAGTGCATATTAAAAACAAAAAAAAGGTACTTTGGTATTATTCCTGCTATGATATATTACTCTGGTGATGTTTGCATCTGGGAATATTTAGTTAAAGTTTCCATTTATGATGTCATGGTACCCAAGAATCCTGGCATGACTAATCCATGTCAAATAAAATGACCCTTTCAATTTCCATTTTAAAAGTTATTAAATAGTTCAGTCCACCACAGTGACTTTTTTCCCTCCACAATATAATACATCTCTCGCATCATTTGTAAGTAATATAGTTTTGTATTTAAAAATCATCAACAGTGAAAAGTTTATAAATTTGTGTTTTGATTTTTGCTAAAACTTTATATATGTTTTAACATTAAACTTACAGTTCACCATTTTTAGATAAAACTAAAAATATATGTTACAATGACTTCTCCCCCCCCCCCCACAATATAATATAACTCTTGCATCATTTATAAATAATATGGTTTTATATTTTAAAATGCATTTACAGTTAAAATGTTATATATTTGTGAGTTTTTTTGCTAAAATGTTATATGTTTTCTTTTTAAAAAAATTTAAAATATAACATTAAACTTACATTTAAAGCATTGTTATAGTTTGCCATTTGAAAACCATTTCAGGATTCTTTTTTCATATTTTTCCTTTTTCCATAATGAATATATCTCTCCACCATTGGACAAAAGATGTTTTTTTTTTAGATTTGAGGTTTGGCATTACATGTGCTGGGGCTTTCTGATGGCACAAAGTCCTACAGTATGCTGGGAGGAGATGGGGTGACTTTGATGACACAAAGTGTCATACTAAAAATGCACAACTCACAAAGTACCTGCTTTATTTAGTACTGTAACATCTTTTTTTCTTTTTCCATAATGAATATGTCTCCATTATTTTTTTATATTTGAACTTTCATATTATACATGTTATGATGTATTACTACTACTACGTGTGACATATTATTCTACATTTGCAATAAGTTTATAATAACACATCCACATGATCTGTGGTAAAATTTTATTGATTGAGCTTATCTACACAGTCCTTGGAGGCACTATTTTAAACATATCACAAACTTAAAATTTGCATCATTGGAATAATATATCATAGCAGGAATAACACCAATGTAACCAAAAAAATTACAATAAAGAAAGTGGATATTTTTTTTTAAAAAGCAAAAAAATAAAATAAAAATTAGAATATATAGATCTATTTATTTATTCTATATATATAGTAACTAAAATCTTTGTGAATGAAGTTATATTGTATCACATGACACATATGCAAAACATCTGTACAGTTTATTACAAAACTGCTGGACTTGGACAAAAGTAAAAGACACATTCTCATCTAGAAAGCATAAATAAATTAAAATTCTTTGATCAATCATTGAATAGAACTATGATGCTACAACAACTAATGTTCAAATGCCATGTGACCTCCTACTATCAATGATCCTTTAATAAAATTCATTATGTTGTGGTGACCCCCAACCTTAAAATTATTTTTGTTGTTATTTCATAACTATAATTTTGCTATTGTTATGAATCGAAAATATGTGTTTTCCAATGGTTTTAGGTAACCCCTGTGAAAGAGTTGTTTGACCCTCAAAGGAGTCATGACCCACAAGTTGAGAACTGCTGTCCTAAGCAATCAACCATATGATTACAATTATTACACATTCTAGTGTGTGTAATCACCCCCCCCAATCCTTAGGAAATAAAGTTATTTAAAATTTATTTTCATTTGCGATTCAATTATTCACACAATAGCAAATGCTTTACTCCTTACAATTGTTTAGATTTTTTCGGTTATTTATTTGAATAAAGTTTTAACGAAGTTTCACAATTTAATTAAAACTAACAATAATTAACAAAATACTTTTTATTACTTATTTTTTGTTCCAATGCTGGATCACCCTGTTGCTAAGCAACAAATGTCATTGTTTAAATCAAATATTTCAATTCTATATAATGGAAACTTGTTTGGGAAAATTGTAGTCAAAGTTATATAAAACTTCTTACCAAGAAAGACAATGTATTCACATATTCTTAGATAATCAATTATTTTTCATTAATAAAGTTATTTTTGAAACTAAAACTATAATTTTAATAAATAGTAATGCTAGATGCTGAATCACATATTGTTACTAAGCAACCAAAATTTTTTTATCTTTGAAGGTCAAAGTTTTTATAACTGAAGTTTATTTATGCGTGAATGATGTTTTCTTATAAATTGTATGAAAAGCTACAGCATTCATATACATAATATATTATTAAACAAAAATAATTTTGTTATTTATTCGCTGATGGAAAATTGAGGTCCACAAGAACATCAATAGGGGTAAGAAAATAATAATCGGGTCTTGGTAATTTAAGGTAATAATATGGTGATTAATTTGAGAGCTGAGAGTTCTTTCTCCTAAGTTCAATCTACCACTTCCAATGCATGAATATCACATGATCTCCCAACTGATTAATTGTTTACGTTAGTTAATGAATACAGAGTTTTTAAAGCTCTTCAAATTGCTATTTACTATAAATGATTAAGATTGGTTACTTTTAAATTTCATGATTGGTTTGTCCTGTGAGCAGTTTAAAAATTGGAATAATTTGTAAATAAATAAATTTTAGCAAGAGAAAGTCAATTTTTTTCATTGATAATATAAAGCAAGGCTAAATAATCCAGAGATTAAAAACTTGATAACAATCAAGTTAGCAACATAAATTACAACAAAAATGTTTCTTTTAAGCTTATTGCAGATACAGCAAATATTTTCATATAAACAAACAAAAAAGTGACGTCATTAATATTACTGGGGAAATAAATTGCATCTCCACTGAAATGCAATACATCTTTAAAAAGTTTATAATTATGAATTGATGCAAAATAATTATAAACATTTACATATCAGTCCTAAATTTTTATCATAAAAATATAAATAAGACAAAAAAATTTCTGGTTATAAATATTGTAACGATATATAAATATGCCATTACATTAAACTGAAATAAAAACTAAGTTCGCAAATAAAAATAAATGTATTAAAAAAAAAACTAAACGCTAAAATTAAAATGATTGTTAAACGTATATATTCGCACAGATGCTAAACTTTAAAAATATTTTTTTTATATAAATAAATAAAAAAGTATTTGAACGTACTTTTTTATAAAAAAAAGTACAAGATTTAAAGATAAAATATTTTTATAGATGGAAATGATTGTTTATAAATTATCCAAAAGCTGTGTAATTAAAAAGTCAGATGAAAAATAGATAAGAGAATAAAGAGATTTTAGTTTGACCAATGGAAGCAAATAAAGGCCCGGACCATAACGAAAAAAATGGAACAGTGACGTTTTTGTTCATGGAATCCATAGGAGGACTATAAAAATAAAAATATTGAGTTCCAGAAAGTTTTCCAGCTTGGTTTGGTGAGACGAACGATAAGACACAATTGTCGTTCTCTCTCACTTATTTTAAAAATGAAAAGACTGTGATACCAGGATTGTTCCAGCTAATGATGCCTTCAAATAGACCGGGTTTCAAATAAAGATTCCATGGAAAGTAACACCAGGAACCGGGAGCTCTTTTACCATAAGCTAAATGAACTGAACAATTGTTAAAATCATAAAATTAATTAAGAACTTTCGTCAAGAGTTGACAAGTTTAATAAACAAGCTAACCCAAATTTTGAATGGACTCTTATCTGATTTTTGTAAGTTTCAAATCAATTAATAATGTTTAATTTTATATGTTTGCGTTTGATAAAAAAAATCATTTCCATTTATTATTTTATTTGTATTAATATTTATTGTTTAAATTTTAAATGAGGAAATTTAAGGTTGGGTATAGACGTTGCATAGATTCATTATCGGTTGATTATGTTGTGGTTTTCACATTCGATTAGAATATATAAGTCAGCGATGTCACTGCAATATCTTACGATGAATGCTATTGGGTTTTGTGTATTCCCTATGCAATTGACGTTATCGATGATTTTGTATTTTGATCAGTTGTGTTTACTTTGAAATGTTTTTAACCGTGGAATCTGTGCAGCCGATCTATATTCGACATTATAAAACAAATTGTATAAAATTCATCTGTGTGAATGTATCTCAATATTAAATTTAAGTCGGGCATAAATGGCTATATAGATTTGTAAAGTTATATATATAGTTTAAGGGAGGGTAATCTTAGGTTATTCGTTTCGTAGTTGAATTAGCTCAATGGATTGGATATATTTGTGTAATTAGTAGATGTAGTATGAGATCCGCTACAGGCAGCATTGCATATATATGCCACACATCTTCTGTTTGCCTATGGATGGGATTTTAAGTCGGCAAAGGACCACAGTCCATTCCTATGGAGTTTTTTGTTTATTGTTCTACTCGCCAATAGATGTAGCATTCATGTTGGTGGAGAGACAATGTCTTCTCTAACTCTATTTACTGTTCAGATGTACATTCCTGACAATATAGTATTTTGTGTTGTCATATTTTCATGCTACATTGAATACATAAATGTATCAGATGGATTGATGCCGGTTTGACTGCGAACTTTTGGCCTAAGGTTAAATAAGGGAAAAAATATTTTCTTTTCAAATGCAGATCTATGTAGTCGATTCATACTCAACCCTTTAAATAAAATATTAAACTCATTGCAATCTATTTAAATGTAAAATTCAAAGTTAATATAAAAATCTAAAAATGTTAAATTTATTCCTCAAATTTAAAATGATTATATATGTGCGTAAATAAATATTTTTATGTGTTAATTTCTGTCAGTGGCTTTTATTTTTTTATATTTAAGATATAAAGTTATATTTCATTATCTCTGCTACTCCCTGAGCTAGTGACGTTGGGCTAACGATATAAATATTTAAATAAAGTGGAATCTTAACAGCGCATATCTGCCTACTTTATAAATTTTTCTAGGCTCAAATGCCTAGATGGCGCCCTGGTAGTGCAGATTGCAGTTAGATTCGATCTCCACTTTCTTTTGGATCGTTATAACTGTCGTTCGTCTCACCAAACCAACCAAAACATTAAAAAAAAAAGAATTTACTTAGTGTTAGTAATTATGTTACACAAATTGATTATATATGAAAATTTCAAAAGGACAAACTTTTTTTTAAAAGACAAAACAGTAATTACACACAAATATAATGATTAAAAAATGTTGACTGTTGATTCCCTATTACCAGCTAAATTTCAGCCCCCTCCCTTCCAAGTTTCTTTACTTCTACGTTTAAGTATTATTTAGGCAAGTTAAACAATAGATTTTAAACAAGACTTTTTTTAAAAAAAAAATTATGATTTATATTTATTATTATGTTTTATTATCTAGATTTTAATATTAACGTTTTATTCCTCACATTTATTTTCACATATGCGCAATTTTTCTTACTGGCAGTACCTTTAAAACACAATTCCAAGTATAACCTTACGTTAATACAAAAAAAACACATACAGTGATTTTTAAAAAAAAATGTTACTGGCATGATTTATTTTTAAAATTCTCAGGACACTCGTGGTAAAATTCTCAGGGCACTCATGCTTGTTTATCAAAGATAGGCCTAAGTTTGGTAGTCAGTTATAATGATCCAAAAAAAGTGGAGATCGAATCTAACCGCAATCTGCACTACCAGGGTGCCATCTAGGCATTTGAGCCTAGAAAAATTTATAAAGTAGGCAGATACGTGCTGTTAAGATTCCACTTTATTTAAATATTTAGATCATTAGCCCAATGTCACTAGCTCAGGGAGTAGCAGAGATAATGAAATATAACTTTATATTTTAAATATAAAAAAATTAAAGCCACTGACAGAAATTAACACATAAAAATATTTATTTACGCAGATATATAATCATTTTAAATTTGAGGAATAAATTTAACATTTTTAGATTTTTATATTAACTTTGAATTTTACATTTAAATAGATTGCAATGAGTTTAATATTTTATTTAGAGGGTCGAGTATGAATCAACTACATAGATCTGCATTTGAAAAGAAAATATTCTTTCCCTTATTTAACCTTAGGCCACAAGTTCGCAGTCAAACCAGCATCAATCCATCTGATACATTTATGTATTCAATGTAGCATGAAAATACGACAACACAAAATACTATACTGTCAGGAATGTACATCTGAACAGTAAATAGAGTTAGAGAAGACATTGTCTCTCCACCAACATGAATGCTACATCTGTTGGCGAGTAGAACAATAAACAAAAAACTCCATAGGAATGGACTGCGGTCCTTTGCCAATTTACAATCCCATCCATAGGCAAACAGGTGTGTGGCATATATATGCAATCCTGCCTATAGCGGATCTCATACTACATCTACTAATTACACAAATATATCAAATCCATTGAGCTAATTCAATTACGAAATGAATAACTTAAGATTACCCTCCCTTAAACTATATACATAACTTTACAAATCTATATAGCCATTCATGCCAGACTTAAATTTAATATTGAGATACGTTCACACAGATGAATTTCATACAATTTGTTTTATAATGTCAAGTACAGATCGGCTGCACAGATTCCATGGTTAAAAACATTTCAAAATAAACACAAACGATCAAAATACAAAATCATCGATAACGTCAATTGCATAGGAAATACACAAAACCCAATAGCATTCATCGTAAGATGCCGCAGTGACATCGCTGACTTATATATTCTAATCAAATGTGAAAACCACAACATAATAAACCGATAACGGATCTATGCAATGTCTATACCCAACCTTAAATTTCCTCATTTAAAATTTAAACAATAAATATTAATACAAATAAAATAATAAATGGAAATGATTTTTTTTTATCAAATGCAAACATTTAAAATTAAACATTATCAATTGATTTGAAACTTACAAAAATCAGATAAGAGTCCATTCAAAATTTAGGTTAACTTGTTTATTAAACTTGTCAACTCTTGACGAAAGTTCTTAATTAATTTTATGATTTTAACAATTGTTCAGTTCATTTATCTTACGGTAGAAGAGCTCCCGGTTCCTGGTGTTACTTTCCACGGAGTCTTTATTTGAAACCTGGTCTATTTGAAGGCATCCTTAGCTGGAACAATCCTGGTATCACAGTCTTTTCATTTTTAAAATAAGTGAGAGAGAACGACAATTGTGTCTTATCGTTCGTTTCACCAAACCAAGCTGGAAAACTTTCTGGAACTCAATATTTTTATTTTTATAGTCCTCCTATGGATTCCATGAACAAAAACGTCACTGTTCCATTTTTTTCGTTATGGTCCAGGCCTTTATTTGCTTTCATTGGTCAAGCTAAAATCTCTTTATTCTCTTATCTATTTTTCATCTGACTTTTTAATTACACAGCTTTTGGATAATTTATAAACAATCATTTACATCTATAAAAATATTTTATCTTTAAATCTTGTACTTTTTTTTATAAAAAAGTACGTTCAAATACTTTTTTCTTTATTTATATAAAAAAATATTTTTAAAGTTTAACATCTGTGCGAATATATACGTTTAACAATCATTTTAATTTTAGCGGTTAGTTTTTTTTTTTAAATACATTTATTTTTATTTGCGAACTTAGTTTTTATTTCAATTTAATGTAACGGCATATTTATATATCGTTACAATATGGATAAATAAAAATACAATTCTTTACTAATATATTCACTTTATACAAACTTATGGATGCAATACATATATAAAAGTTTTTTATGTACTAGAGGATCAGATTCTAATGTTCAAAGTCATGGATCCAAACTCCACTCTGTCATGTCAGAGACTGATACTTTTGCAAGCAATTTAACTACGTGATTATCATTTTAATAATCGCGTTTTTCAAATTAAAACAGCTGATTATCAGTACGCTATTTTATCATGCTTACAAAACTTTTAAGTTTAAACTATTGTATCTTGATTTTTTTTTAAAGGGTCATAATACACTTTCAATAAATCTCCAGCAAATTTTTTAATAAAATGGTCCAATACTATTTGCAAACATCAAACTGAATCTAGATTATAAATATACAATAGATCCACCAGATGTTAAAAATGTTACTGCTAAAATTCAAGAAGATTATATAATGAAAACATTTCTATACATAAGAATGTCTTTTTAATAAGATACATCCATACTCTTCCTAATATTTATTTTACAATTTTTAAAACTTTCTTCTCATCAAATATTAAAAACTGAATAGCTAATTTACTTGAATATATCTAATAATTCTAAAAATAATTAATATATTATTAACGAACAATCAAATGACATCAAATTTTGACAGTAATGTTTTTTTTATCATTATTATTTTCTAGCCAAATTGTATCTCATAATTCCCCTCTTCAAAGTTAAAAGCAATACCTACCTACCTACCTACCTACCTGCCTACCTGCCTACCTGCCTATCTGCCTGCCTACCTGCCTGCCTGCCTGCCCGCCCGCCCGCCCGCCCGCCCACCCACCCACCCACCCACCCACCCACCCACCCACCCACCCACCTACCTACCTACCTACCTACCTACCTACCTACCTACCTACCTACCTACCTACCTACCTACCTACCTACCTACCTACCTACCTACCTACCTACCTACCTACCTACCTACCTACCTACCTACCTACCTACCTACCTACCTACCTACCTACCTACCTACCTACCTACCTACCTACCTACCTACCTACCTACCTATCTATCTATCTATCTATCTATCTATCTATCTATCTATCTATCTATCTATCTATCTATCTATCTATCTATCTATCTATCTATCTATCTATCTATCTATCTATCTATCTATCTATCTATCTACAGTATTTAAGGTTATTTTATAGCCAAATTATTTCTCATAATTTCACTCTTCAAAGCTAAAAGCACTATATATATATTTAAGGTTTTTTGATTTAAAAAATGAATAAAACATATATAGCAATGATGTTCAGATTTTGTTAATGAACCCTTAATTTTATTTTAATTAGTTCTGGAAGCAAATAATATTAATTCAAGATGTGTACCACACAAGTTTGAAAATCGACCATCTTACATAACTAAATTTTATTATTTACATCTAAATGAGAAAAGCTAAAATATACATTTGTAAATACAATTTTAATATATTTTTCCATTATTTCTATATCATTTAATTTAAGTTTTATTAAATAATAATAGATACCAGATGATAAGACTTATTAATAAATCCCTTTTCTTTGCTCTCCTATGCAATTCTCCAAGATTAGATTCAAGCTTATGTATTTCATCAATGAGGACCTTTGTATCTTGGCTGCATCTGGATCTTTAGAATCTAAGGCACATTCATTTCAGATACTATCTTTTACCTCTCTATTATACTTTCAAGCTATCAACACATACACAAATGCTTTCAATATAAGCTGACTGATTTGCTTGTATGAAGTGATATCCCCCCCCATCAGAAAAAAAGTTCTCTGATGGGCAAGTACATTATTATACATACTCCCACCATTAGATGAAATATGGAGGAATCTCCTGCATCTTTTCACTGACTAGCATGTTGTGTAGTACATTTTTTTGCTAAATGTGCATGGCTTGTTTTCCAATTATTGTAATAGCTGAAAAGTTGGAACAACATGAAATTCTGTTTTTTCTTAGAGAAAAAGCATGTTGCTATGAGAAATTACAAGTTTATGAGTTCAAATTCACCATGTCTCCTCAAAAACAAGATGAGTGAAGTCCAATCTCATTATGATATTGATTTTTTTTATGCAAACAGCATGGCTCATCCAGAATTTGTTTGTAATAGTCAGGCATTTTGCCTACAAGTTGTAAAACATTTGCTTGATGTAGTAAAATAAAAATGTCTCAATTTGTAGCAAAGGTAAGTGTGAAATTTACCATATGCCAGCACACAAAGTCTTGTGTGTAAAACAATTTTTAATCAAAAACAGCATGACCCAGTTTATCTATCAGCCATACACACTCAACCTCACTCTAAAATTTCTTTTTATTCCCCCAAATAAAAAAGTGCCTCAAAAATAGTTTTGCAGACTTAGAATTTGTGAAGAAAAAATAATGGGAAACAGTAAAAGGCAGCCCTTTGCAAGAGTTTCAAGATTGCTTCAAAAATGGGAAAGTACTTTGAAGGAAATTCAATTTGTAACACCTAAAAATAAATACACAATTTTTTATTTCAAAATTTTATTTTTTGGAAATTACTCCCTCTTATAATCATTAAGATCTGAAACCAGTTCAGTTTCTATACATTTTGTTTTCTTAGTTTTTTAAAAACTATAGAAACCTATATTCTGCAGTCAGAATTTGGTATAAACCAATAAAATATTATATGATCTAGTACATGAATCCAGTTTACATATTGCTAATGAATAATATGGATAGGTCATGTGGTATTTTATTTCGTTAAATATAGTTTTATTACATGATATATATATATGTATATATATATATATAAAGACAGTTTTACTCCATACTAATAAATAATAATAGCTGTTTCTAGAAATAAAACAATTCTTGCAAATTTTGATTTATGGTATTCCAGAAAATGTTGGGTGAAACTCTAAGATTCAATGGAACACATCTTAAAGAATATTACCGTATAGAAATTTATCTGTTTTGTAGCAAGTTACATGTTTTCAGTAATAATACATTGGGATGTTTACTTGTCATCAAAAATTTTGTGAAATAAATGCAATAGATATGTTTTTATTATAATTATTTCATTAAATTTACAGTTATCTTACTCACTATCACTGATTTTAGGGCCAATTTATTGCCAATGACATGCAGCATAAAATTTCAGAGATTATAAATTAAATCTGTGAAATCTGTATTTTGTAAATTAAGAATGCATATTATCTATTAAATTTAAAGCAGGTGCTAAAGCTGGAAAAAAGCCACTAAAATATGACAAGTTAAAGGAGTGGCAAAATTAATTGTGATACAAAATCCAATTTGATGGTTATCAGGCTGCAGCAGTTACACAAATAGTGAAAAAAGAATATTGCTATATAATGAAAAGCCAACACTGTAGAGTTGGATTTGAAAAAATGATTGTGAAAAGGAGGAAAAGACAAAGAATATTAGTTGCTGCAATGTATAGAGTCTTTGGAATAAAATCATTATTTTAATAGTATGTGCATTATTGTTTTGACAGAGACAAAAGGAAAGAAAAAATAAATATCTATATCTATCAATGAAGCAAAATGCAACAGAAGGGTGAGAGAATAATAACTGTATTTGCCTTTGGTTTTAAAAATAAATAGTATTATATGAAGTGATAATGGAAATAGTTTAAAGGATGGATTTTGGTCTTAATATATAAAATAATAAAAAAAAGTGCCCCAAAAAAAAAGTATAATAATGTCACATCTTAAAGTGATGGTTATTCAGAAAATATAAAGAATTGGATAAAAATGAGAATGGAAATTAACTGATACAACTATATGATCCTAAATATTAAAATAATCAAATATTTTTTAACATAAAACAATATATTAAATTAAACAAAAATTAAACAAAAAATCTCCTATCAATTATTGATTATGATACTAATGAATAAAGAAATTCAATTACGGTTAATGATATTAGAGTTTTAGAGTAGCAGAGTATGGTTCTGGCTATGATTTATTAAAGTCTAAGTTTTTGATCACAAAAGTAAAGAAGAAAAGATAATGGGAAAGAGGAGATTAATCCAACATGAGAGAAAGATTGACCCCAACAGAGTTTATAACATAAATGCTATAAACAGAATCTCATACAACAATCAAATTGGTTTAAGTTTAAAGCCTTAGAAAATGTGAACTCTTATGTCATTAATTTGAATAATATAAAAAGCAAAGATAGTTACTAGATAAAAGTGTGCAATTCAATGTTCCTTATTAGTGAAAACATTATTTGAGATCTGTTAATGTTATCATCTGATGTTAATTGAATAGTACACTGATATAAAATGAATTATTTTTGATGGTACTGATCCTAAATATAAGATAGGAGATATATTTTTTTATATATGTTTATGTGTGAAGATTGTGAATCATTTTCTATGTGAATAATTTTTTTAAAAAATTTCGTAGTTAGTAAAAACATTTTTTAAAGCAAAAAATAAGATTTTATTATGAGTTTGGAATAATATAATCTTAAACAGGATTTTAGAAATAACTCCATAACTTAATTTGGTGTTTGGAAATATTTTATTTCATTACATTTTTTGCAATTAAAACATTAATTTTAACTTAGTAAACCCAATATATAAATAAGATATAGGATGTATTATTTATATACACTGTATATGAAACCAGAATCTACATGGCATCAATAACATATTACTGTATAATAAGAATAAATATACAAAGAAAAATAAACTCCATACAGCATTATACATTATAATTTTCAAACAAAGAAAGCACCACTACTCTAATTTATTTATAATAAATGAAGAACTTTTACTTAGTGGTAACTAAATATATGTTTCAAAATAATTAATGCTGCAAAATAACATAAGACATTAAATTAGTTTCTATAGATATGTAACAATCTTTCACTATTATCATATGATTTTATTTAATGGAGTCAAAATTTAAACACCTCTAAATTTGGAATGTTATTCACTAATCTGTGCAGTCATAAAAATTTGATATTAGTCAGTCAGTATATATTTGAGGCATTTTAGTTAAATATGAATTATAAGATATTACAAAATAAACTACATTTTTGTATTATTCTAAAGTTAGCTTCTGTTAAAGATTTTTTTTATCTGGAGTTAAATAAAACCAGTTAATTTCTTAAACATTAATTTTAAATTGTTTGCATATGTTTTCCAAAATAACAACATTGCATCATATTTATTTTTCTACCAAATGATTTATAGTTAACTAGTAGTAGTTATAAAATGATTGCATATAATAACATTGAGTTAAGTATGCCACTTAAATTGCATATTTAAATAAATAAAAGTTAAGATGTAGTAGATTTAATAGTATTTCAAAATTTTAAAAAACACTTAAACCATTTAAAAAATAATAATTTTTGACCATTTTTAAAGCACTCTGTAGTTCTTCAAGTAGTTAATGTCATAAAAATATTTGTGATGACAAACTGTAAGAATTCTATATTTTTAGTTTCATTTTGTCAGGATGTAAAAGTAAGAAAGCTCTATCATATAAAGGACAACTTGCACAAAATGGTGCCACTTGTTTACATTAGATCTGTAAAGCAGAAAGGTAGGTTTTTATTATTTGTTAAAATAATTTTATTTGAAAATGAGTTTAGATTATTTTGAAAAATGTTATATATAGAGCTCGCAAATAAACTCTTAACAAGCTTTGCAGAATATCCCCAACCCCAGACCGGTTTCTGCTACTGGATTCCTCAGTGATCTTGTTAAGAGCTTATTTGCAAGTTCTATATATAACATTTGTAATACAAGCTTGTTAAATTAGGTCATGTGATATCTTACTTGAATTTTTTGGAATTTGAAAAATGTTTTTATTAATAAGTATTTTATTTCACTAATTACTAAAAGGATTTGAACTTATGTAGAGATATACAAATACATTCTAAACTTAAGTGATTCACTTAAGATTTTTAAACTCTTACTGGTGGGAGTGCGCAGAGATTTATATTATTTGAGAAATATCACATTATCAAGGTTGACTTCTGCTTCAATAATTTCAAATATAAATAGTCAAGTTGTTTTTTTAGAGGTGTATCAGTGTTATGAGATAGTGTGGAGAGTGGTGGGTCATGTGAAAGTCTGTGCTCATACCCTGTCTATTACATATATAGACGCAGCTATATATAAGCCTGTGTATTTCAGCTATTAATTTATTGTTTTTAATATTTTTTCATTATTTTCATTATGACTGAAATTATTTTTAATAGTAATTATGTGAAAAAATAGTTATATATTGTTGCAAATTCTACTCAAACTAAAAGCTACCTACAAGAAAAAATAATGGTACACTGTAAACTATAACAAATTATGATTAATTCTCAAAATAAAGGTAGAAATACTAACAATAATAATCAAGTTGCAATACATTAAATAAATACTTTTCTAACCCTGGAAACTTCAATGTAAAAAAAATTAAAATTAATAGTCACTAAATAGTGATGTGCTTCAGACTATGATTACACTCTGGTTTACTTCCTTTCATTTAATATTGTCTGATCTAGAGTATTCTTCAATCAATAATCACCTCTTTGTCAAGCATTAGTGGCCTAGTGGTTCACATAGCTGCCTTCCAAGCAGCTGGCGCAGGTTCGCTTCCTGGTTAACACTCTGTCATATAAAAAAAATACCTCTTTGTCTTATTTTATTTATTTAAATTTATAGAGTAGAAAGTCTATTCATCATTTTTTTAATGACATCACTGTTTGACCTTTGACTTATTGGCAAAACAATAACTTTGCAGCATCTTCAACACCAATAACATTGATTGATAACAATAACATTTCTTTTTGAATACTAAAAACTTAGTGGATAATAGTGCAAATGTGGTAACATCTAGAAAAAAGTTAATAAACTGGAAATTAAGCTTAATTTGGATGCAATACCATTTAATTTCATTTGACTTTTCTCATTGCTTTGATTGTCAATTGTGAGAAATTTATCATTAGTGTCAATTGATCTACAATACTGTGTAGTAATTAAATTAATTAATATCGATAAGCTAATCAATATTACTGATTATTATTAATTATAATTTAAATCATAAAAATAGAAATATTTTTAAAATGGACACTTTACAACATAAAGTTGCAGAGGAAAAAATATCTGTATACAAGCTGGTAATCACACAAAACCACTTTTATCTTGCAAATTATTACTAATTTTTTAGTATCTACTTACATCTTCATAATATAATGTAGCAAATAGACTAATTCAATAGCTAGAGATCCCTAAATTAAAGGTCAAATCTGCTATTCATGGTGCTTGAACATCACATGAACTCCTAAGCAATTAACTACATAAATATTGTATTTAATATCTATTTATGATATGATTGATAGACGAAGAAAAGTTTTTAAGATAATTTTTTATAATTATTACAAAACACTATTTTTTGGTTATTAGAATGTGATTAAAATTTAAATAATATATATATATAAATTCCTTATTTAGTTGATTTACATTCAGTTGCTCAGAAGATCATTTTAATGTTCGAGCAACCACATAGCAGTTAGACACAATAGTTTCACTCACTTGGCCAGACACTTTAGCGATTAAATTAGTCACTCTATCAGTGGGATAAACTACAGGGATAAACTTAAACTGTGAAAAACGTAAACTCCAAAAATATTTAAATTTAGTAAAGCAAAACTAATGTTCTTCATGGTGCTTTAAAAAATGTGTTTTAAAATGTGCCAACTGTTAAATTTTACTGAATTTGATCATTATATGTGTGCGTGTTATAAAAGAAAAACAGAAACTTTTTATTTTATGGCAGTGAATAATAAACAACATCCCCATTACAATTTAACTAAATAAAAATTCCAATCTAACTGTAGTTATGAATGATGCAAAAATATAACTGAATTTCTGTTAAATTTCAAAGACTAAGGGCATGGAAAATATAAATGATTTCCCTTGTGAATGCAAACAACTGGAACAGCTTTCACTTTTATGGTTAATTTCTCCCAGTAGTTCCTGCTAGAATTTCAAAAACTTCAGTGTTATATATTGGTATTTTATATAAAGATTTTGGAATAAATAAAATATAGCTTATTTTAAAAAGTTACTGTATAATAACTTATTAAGCTAAATAAGAATAAAAATGTTTAAACAAAAACGATTACAAATATACAACATATATATACGATAAATCTTAAATAGAAGTTTCATCTATATTATATATGCAAATCAGACACTTCAGACTACCGTAAAAAGTATGGCGAAATGTATGTTTGGAGTAATATGAAGAGATCGAAATAAAATACATGGGGAAAAAATAAACAAATATCACTGACATT
Source organism: Epiperipatus broadwayi (assembly GCA_028023455.1). NCBI lineage: Eukaryota > Metazoa > Onychophora > Udeonychophora > Euonychophora > Peripatidae > Epiperipatus > Epiperipatus broadwayi. The sequence continues at coordinate 191,266 of JAQFVV010006991.1, read as the reverse complement.
ATTAAAAAAATAAAAGACCAAAATGGAACTGGACTGGAAATATTGCTAAAAGAGATAACAGATGGATAGTTGAAGATTTAAATTGGATCCCAAGAGACTGTAAAAGGCGTGGAAAGAGTACATATGAAAAATAGATAGATAAAATAAGGAGGTTTACTGATGTATATTGTGGAGAAGAAAAATTGGAGATCAGAGTAAAATGGATTAGACTTGTAAATACTATCCTGTACATATCAATAATGATTGATACACATAGATATCATTTACCTTTCACTCCTTAAATTATTATTTTTAGATTTTTAACTACAAACATAGATGAAATTTGATTTCATTTTCACTTTAGATTTAAGTTTGTTATTAACAATCCTGGAATCATCTGAATAGCATTTCTTATAATCTGTTTTATTTTTGAAAATGCTGAAAGATTGTGAGGATTAAGTTTATCCACTTAATTTTGAACTTTCTCTTCTTTCTTAACACTAATTTTCACAAAGATTATACGCTTTTCTAATGAATTATATCAACTCAAGTTATGATTAAAATAAACAATATAATCAACCAGCACTGTAGCACAATATTTTTCCTATCTTTTCTTTTCATTATTCAACTATTACATTTATATTGTCAAGCATTGGTGGTCGAGGTGTCAGCAACAGCTGCTTTACAGGTGGTTGTCCCAGGGTGGCAGATTCACTTCCTGGCTGATGCCATGACCCATGAGGAAAAAAAACTATTATATCTATAGCCATAGGGAACACCATAGCTCAAACAATTCTAATCATTGTTCTTAAAGATATGTGTCTACAATTAAATTTTTGTTTGAAAATTACTTATTCATTTGTCTGTCATATACTATGTAATAACTGGATATTTTGTTTTATATAAATAATAACTGAAACACAGGCTTGTTATATACCTGTGGCTATATATATGTAATATAGGGTATAGGAGCACAAACTTTCACACCTCTCTCCACTCTATCTAATAACACTGATACACCTAAACACATATATGCTGAAAAGATAAATAATCACCAATATACGTATTTCATGCTAAACCAGCAATCATCAGTTGGTCCAGACTATCATCTTTACACACATATATAATATAAGTGCTCAGATATATATTAAGATAGACTATCTTCTGTCCATTAAACTATGAGGATAGTCTATCTTAATATATATCTGAGCACTTATACTATATATGTGTGTAAAGATGATAGTCTGGACCAACTGATGATTGCTGGTTTAGCATGAAATACGTATATTGGTGATTATTTATCTTTTCAGCATATATGTGTTTAGGTGTATCAGTGTTATTAGATAGAGTGGAGAGAGGTGGGTGTGTGAAAGTCTGTGCTCCTATACTCTATATTACATATATATAGCCACAGGTATATAACAAGCCTGTGTTTCAGTTATTACATTATAGAGATGTCTGCCCATCCTTTCATATGTATTAAATGGATTATGTCCTGTACATTTGGGGTTCAGATTGACCTTAGGTCAACATGGGTGTGACAACAATCTCGGCCTCAGGGTGGCCTTTGAGCATTCCATCATCAGATTTTCAATTGGATGGATGGTTGAAGAGTTGGAGAGTGGAGTGGATTGAAGCCTGTCCATTAAACTATGAGGATAGTCTATCTTAATATATATATCTGAGCACTTATACTATATATGTGTGTAAAGATGATAGTCTGGACCAACTGATGATTGCTGGTTTAGCATGAAATACGTATATTGGTGATTATTTATCTTTTCAGCATATATGTGTTTAGGTGTATCAGTGTTATTAGATAGAGTGGAGAGAGGTGGGGTGTGAAAGTCTGTGCTCCTATACCCTATATTATATAAATAAATAAAACTGTCAACCATATGTATGACTTTATTAACAATTTTAAATTCATCTGCTGCTTCTGTCATTATAATGACTGTGTTCACTGCAGTTTGCATTGTAAATGTCTTCATCATAAGATCAAAGATTGTTAATAGTTCTACAAATTGTAAATCGACATTTATCTTCAGCTACTGTAATATTCCTTATTACATATTCAATAACCCTTCAACTATCCACAATACATGTGTTGTCATTTGTATTAGTTGTATGAGATAGTGTAGATAGTTGAAGGGTATTTGAAAATCTGAGTTCAAATCCTCTATACTTACAATTAAGTTCCCAGGTTTGTAAAGAGTGCCTGGTTTTCAAATACATTCAATAAATAAATTATCCAGGTATGATGACAATATATAGCTCTGTCTAATATTTTTGTGAATTTGTAATCAATCTTTTTTCATATATTTCAATAACTATACTACCTTGTTCAAAAAATAAATTGAATATTCAGATCAGGCACATTCATTTTTCTAAGAATATTCAGTTGTCTATTCTATTATCTAAAAAAACATCATCAATCCTGTCTACACACTCTGTCAAAATTCCTTTCTTTAAGATTAGAATAGAAACTGATTTCTTCCAATCCATAGCTTACAAAAAATGTTTTGAGATTAACTGGTATATTTTAGTCAGTACTCTATTTCAGTTTATTGCAAAATTTCTGGTGAATTGATATAATTTCAGTGGTCTTATTTTTTATAATAAAGTTAATGTTTAACTGGACTTAAATTTCCATTATTTTACTATAAGAAAACAGTTAAAAATCCTGTTTATCATGTATTTACTATAGGTAAAGATTTTTAAAATTTTATTTATATTAATTACAAAATCTTTTTTTTTTCTCATGTGTCATAGCATCAGCGGGGAAGCGAACTCGCTAATCCAGGACAACTGCTTGTAAAGCAGCCATTGCTGATGAAAATAGCTTTTAAATGCAATCTAAAGGCTCATGTTTATAGTGCAACCAACCTCACATTATAATGTAATTTAGATATGGTACCATAGATATGACAGATCAGATTCTATTATACAATTTAATATTAACAATACATTTATATATTGCATATTTTGGATAATGTAGATCTTTCTTAGGATAATTAAAATGACTCTGAAGTAATTTTACCTTGGAAAAATCAAACTGAGTTAATATAAATGTCTTTCAAACATACTCATTTACTAGTTTTGGCAATCGATTTGAAAAAGATTGTTGAAAAAGATTTATATAGTTTTTTTTAAAAATCAGAACATTAGATTAAAATAAAACAAAGTATGATATTAAATTAATCTGATTAGCTAAAAAATGCAGATAAATTATTAATATTTTTGTTTTATATTTTTTAAAAAAAGCAACTAATTCTTCAATAATGTGATTAATACATTTCTAAATATAATTAAATTATATTATAGAAAAAATAATTCTGCTGTTAAAATAAAAGGTCATATGGAAAAAGTTAAAGATAAAAACAAACTTGTAAGAAATAGTTTAAAGGTAACAAAATAAAAAATTCTGTTTAGCATTGTTAGCCGAGAGGTCAGCCCAGCTGCCTTGCAACCAAGCAGTTGGTTGCAAACGGTTGTTGCAGGTTCGCCTCCTGGCCGATGCTATGACATATGAAAAAAATAAAAAAATCAGTAAGAACATTGAATAAAGTATGTTCACATTTTCTTATTTACAATTAATTAATCCAGAGTAAGAATATTGAATAAAATATGTTTATAATTTCTTATCTAGAATTAATTAATTACAGCTTTTGTGAATTTTTAAAAAGATGATAAAGGAAAAAAACCATGAGTTTTTTAATGATTATACAAACCAATATATGAACCACATAAGCTTGTGGTAAGATCTGTAGAGGTCCCTACCTTCGCATTTTCACGTGCATATTCTTGAGGTTTACAACCTTAGTAAATATTGCATCCATATATAGAACATACTAAATCTTTTTTCTGTTATGACAATTTAAAAATCTTTAAAAAGTAGAAATTTATATGCTCTTCTTTATAAACTCCTTAATCTATTTGTAAAAATTTGATCTTCAATAAATCTTGATTAATAAAAATTTATTTAAATGAAAACTTTTTACATAATTTCAACTTGAGAAAATGACAACTCAATATAAACTACGTTTTTATTTAAAGATTACTATTGATTATTTTACAAACTTGATATTTCTATTCAATTATTTATTTATTTTAAAAAAAAACATCCAAATTCTACTAAATAAACATTCAAATTCTATTACATAAATAATGTCAAAAAAATTATCATTACAGTAAAATAGGCTTTATTGCAATTTTTCTTAAACTTTTATATTAATAATCTATAGTAGTTTAGTTTATATCAATATTAGAATATTTTAATTTGTATATACTTTAAAGATAACTAAAAAACAAATATTTTGAAACTTAAAATTTTTAGTTTTTATCATAAGATAATACTTATAATACAGTTTAAACATATATAGGTGAAGTTAATAAAATTTTCAAAAATAACAATGTTTAGCTAAGCGCTTTCGGAGTATATTTACTCCATATTCATAGCCATTATTATGTGTTAAACATAATGAATGCAAATTTATGCAAATCATTATCCTGTTCATTTTTTCAATATTGTAAAACAGGCATCCCTTCGATTGATTGTGTTTGGATTGTTTGCAATGAAATACCCTTCTTTTATTTTGCTTTTGGTAGCATTTATTTCATACGGAAACAATTTTAAAATAATATTTTCTGCAACTCTAGAACATTAAAAAGTATATGACAAGTATATATTATATAAGGCTCTTTTATTGAAAAACATGCCTATTCTTAATATACAATAAACATTAAACAATAAGGAGATGATTGGGATATTGACACAATGATATTAATATATAAACAAGATGAAAATATAAAAAAATCACAGGCCTATCAATCTTTTCTAATTTTTTATAGAAAATCTTTATTATAATAATTGGACAATGGATAAATTTAAACTCATACTGGTTCAAATGAATAAACTGGATTTAAAAATGATTATAGTAAAATAGGTCATATACAAATATTTAAAAGAAAGTATAAGAAGAACCAATAAGCATAAATTGCTATTTTGCATTGAATTTGTAGATGATGAAAATACATTTGAATTTGCAAGCATATCAACAATGATATTGGATAATATTAAGTTCTGGATCAAAATTTAATAGCTGAGAATAGCTTATATAGTGACACAAAGTAAATTAATTGTGATACAGGAATAGAAGAGAGTAGAATATCTCCAAAACATTTTACAGAAGTTTTATAGCAAATATTTTATGAATTAAAAGAAGAAACAAAGTATATAAATGTAAATTTTGATTACTTAAGTCAAATAGATTTTTGAAGACAGTGTAATTATTTTCATAAGTTTGAGGAAAGTTAGAGTTATTATATGAAGGCAAGAAATGAAGATTAAAAATAAATGCTAAAAAAATTATAATAATGCTTAATAAAGTAAATAGAAATTGATAGAAATGAATTAGAAGTTAAGAATCCTTTATTAAAACAGGCAAAGCTCTCAATACAGTAGTGCCACCCAGTGCAGTCTAGAGTAATCAATGGATACCAGAAGGCTTGTGCATAAAATCCCTATCTAGAACTACTCATCCAATATCCCCAGACTAGTTTCTGGCTTGTGGCCTTTGTCAGTGAGAAACCTTGGACCTGAGACAACAGCGTCTAGATCTTAGCATCTAATGCAACCTGCCAGCAGCCACCTTTTATCTCTACTTAACTAAAAAACTATGAGAATAAGAATTTTATGCCCAAGCCTCCTGGAATCCATTGATTACTCTGGCTTGCACTGAGTGACACTACTGTATGAAGAATTTGCTTGTTTTAATAAGAGTTATGAGCAAGCATAAGAAATGGTGATCATGTGATGTTGGGTGGTTTAATACCAATCCTGCCTAGTAGGATAGTGGTGGATATGGTTATTAAAGAACCAAAGACACCAAAATGTATGGGTGCTGAACTGAGTACAGACTTATATAACTATTAAGCTAATGGGGTTAGATTGAAAATATTATTGTGTTTTCAAATTTTATTCTCATAGTTTGTAGTTAAGTAGAGATAAAAGGTGCCTACTGGGGGATTGCATTAGAGCCTAAGATCTAGGTGCAGTGCTTTCAGATCCAAGGCTCCTCACTTACAAAAGCCACAAGCCAGAAACTAGTCTGGGGATATTGGATGAGTAGGTAGTAGATAGGGATTTTATGTATGTCTTTTGGCATCTATTGATTACTCTGGCTTGCACTGAGTGGCACTACTGTATATACAGAGAGTTTTGCCTGTTTTAATAACAGTTGTGAGCAAGCATAAGAAATGGTGATCATGTGATGTTTGGTGGTTTAAGATTCTTTTAATTATTAATGCAGATAAAAATATAATAAATAAACATAAGTGTAGATTTAAACTTGGATACAATATATATATATATATATATATATTACTACTTGGATACAATATATATATATATATATATATATTACTAAAAATAACTTAAAATTACAAAGAAATATGCATATGTGTTTAAAAAGAAAAGTTTGCAATAAAATATATTTTACCAGGATTTTCTTATGACTATGAGATTTCAACACTTCACAATGAAGTATAGAAAAACATCATTGAAAACAATAAAAACACTAGAATGAAATTGATTTTGTACGAGATTAAATTAAATAATAATAGATCGATAACTGAAGTCTGAAATTTTAATAGATTTTTTTTATATAAAAAATACATTAAAAATAAAAAGATCAAGTAAAAAAGTTTGTAGAATGATGTCGAAAAGAGAAATCAAGGATTGAACAATCTGGGTTACAAGACATTGACGATGATGTGAAAATTATTATGTATTCAAAAATTTATACATACATATTTTTTTTAAAAAGTTTTGTATGTCCTCTTTTTTCTCATGTGTCATAGCATCAGCTGGGAAGTGAACCCACTAACCCAGGACAACTGCTTGTAAAGCAGTCATTGCTGACTGCATGACCACCAATGTACTTCTAAACATTTTTTTCCTTTTCTACAATTCTAAACTAACCATATTTGCATAATGAACATTTTACTTATAAAATAGTTTAAATACAAATTGAATATAAAATACAATTTGAACACAAAATTGGATAAATTTCAGGATACAATTTCTGAAAACATTTAACTGTAAACTGCACATTTAAAAATATGTTTCTTCTATATAATTCAATATTTATTTACTTTCCTTTCTTTCAGCACTTGCAATTTGATATAATCATATTTGTCATGTCTATTAAGAAAATAATTATTATTTATCCATAAATAATATGTTTAGCATACTTTCAGCTATCTACTAGTCCATATTCATAGCAATCTAACATTATAACTGATGTCTGTTATATCAGAGTATTTAAATATCCTCTGCAACAATGTAAATTATTTAATTTACATAATCCACTTTTTTGACAAATGAATACAAGTCTCTTTCTTATTAATAGCATGCATATTAGTGAGTATATTTCAGATTTCCTTGACTTTGCATTTTCTAGCATTTCTTTCAGAACATACTATGAGGGGTGATATAGTGGCCTCTGAAGATGTCAGAAAGTACAAAGTCAAGAAAACCTGGCATATAGCCAATAACACACACACACTATTAATAAAAAGGAGACTTGTATCCCGTATTGAAAAAGTGGATTATATAAATTAAATAATTTACATTTTTCCAGGGAATATTCAAATACTCTGGAATAACAGACATCACTTGTTATAATGTTAGATTGTGATGAATCTGACTAATGAATAGTTGAAAGCATGCTACATATTATTTATGAATAAAAAATAATCATTTTCTTAATAGACATGCTTAATATAATTACATCAAGTTTATTCTTTATATATATGTTTGTTCTAATTATTTTATTCGTATTATTATAATTAAAAGGCGATAACAACTCTGCCTTAGGCTATGGATAAATAGCATTCTGTATGTTGACAAAAAAAAATCAAGAATAGAATGAATTCATCTAGAGAAAAATGAATATATCATAAAGAAAAAATGTCCTTAATAATTATTAGACTAATAATAAACTAAAGAAGAATGGAAATAGAATCTCTTTTTTAATTATCTTATTTTCATTAATCAAATTAAAAGTTAATAAATGGAAACAAAAAAAATTAGCATAGTTTAATGCATAAACAATTAATAAAAAGAAGAAAATGATCCTCCCTCAGAACATGGACAAATAGGATTTTGTATATTGACAAAGAATCAAGAAAAGAATGAAACCATCTATTCTTAATTATATATGATTTAGGCTATGCTAATTTCACATATATATTTACTAATTTCACATATATATTTACTAATTACTATTTTATTATTAAAGAACAGATTATTAAAAGATTCTATCCCCATCCTTGTTTACTTGATTATTAATTTAATAATTATTAATGCCATGTTTAGAGTGCAGAAAAAAGTTTGCTTTAACTGAGAGAAGATCCTTTAATTCCTGTTTGATGCCTTAAAGAAACTGAGCAGGGAAAAATTTTAATATCCACTCAGTTTGTTCTTATCATTGCAGTTGTTATTATTATGTATCTATTCATATAAGATACAAATGTGGATGGGCTGCTCACTAACATGCATTAGTAAATATGGTGAGTTGATTGACTTTTTACTTCTGAGTTTAGATCAAGAAACAACATAGTTCTTCTTATCAGATATTTTATAGTTCTTAAATAAAATATCAGTTGAGTTTTTTTCAAGGTAGAATGAATGTATAAATGAATGAATATTTATATTATAGATATTGACAATCATGGCAGGCAAAAACAAATTGCAGCCCTTATTTCCATGAAACCGTGAAGTCACAAGTCAAGGCTATGGTGGAAGATCAAGGTAAAGGATACTAAAAATACCTGATTGTGAACCCAAACTGTTATTTGATAATAAATTATTATTTAGGTACTTACAACTACAGATCACTTTTAAATGAAGGAAGATTGCATGAATATGAAGAACAACTACGTAATATTAAATAGTACATTGTTGGACTTTGCGAAGTTAGACAAAAATATTAAAATATAATTTTAAAAATGAACAATTTCTTTATTATAAAGACACAAAAATTGAAAGGACTAATGGAGATTGATGGTGTAACAAAAAAAACTAACAAGGTTAATGATTGAACTTAATGGAAAATACCAAAAGTATTGTGATGAAGAAATAAAAGATTTTTATATGGATATATAAAAGACCAGATCAGACCAAACATAGAAGACTCTAATGTTAGAATTAATATATAATTAAAAGAGGAAAGTGATTTGGGTAAATACGGTTATGGTGATAGAAACGAGAGAAAACAGACTTGAGGCATTTTCATGAAAAAAGAAAAACAAAAATGGACATGGAAGTATCCAAATGAAAGTAGAACAGAATTGTATTATATTTTGACTAACAGAAAGTATCTATTTCAAGACTGTAATATTCTTAATAAATTCAACATAGGAAGTGTTCATCAATTAGTGAGATGTAAGATGTGTTAATGCAACACTAGAGAGAAAAAAAATTATTGAGAAAAACAGTATTCACAGTTGATATTCATAAACTTTAGAAACATTCCAGTGAATTTAAATTAGAACTTGCAAATCATTTAAAATATATTAACAGATTGTGAAGTTTAGATTTGAATAAAATCAATAGAAAAAATGAGTGACACACTATTAAGAACCACAACAAAAATAGGTGGTACAAAAATGCAGTAATTTACCAGTAATTTTTCTATTGAAAAGAGACAATGTATAATGAAAAGAAAAAATATGGATATTTATAAAAATGATCTATTAAGATTTGAATATGTAGAGTTTTGTAAATGGTATGAAAAAAAGTTAATAATTATATAAGAAAATATAATTTTGAATTAGCAAGAAATGCTATAAAAGAAAATAGTAATCTTCAAAATGTGAAACAATATCTTGGAATTGTTAAGAAATATGCTCCTGCAAGAATAATAAAAGACAAAACTATTATTAAAAAGAAAGTTGATATCATAAAATGTGTGGAAGAGTTCAATGAAGAATTCTATAACAATAAAGAAGAAGAAATTAAATTGAAAGGCTGCAAACCTTTTGTGCTTATTACAATACTTATATGACAGCCAATCAGATGTTATGATGGCTGTCTGAATAATGATCAAAGGGTAAACAAGAAGAAAATTCATCTTCTATAAGTACCACATCTTCTAAATTGCTCAACATTTTAAACAAGGAATTGAGACATGCAATTAAGTCTATGAAAAAAAGAAAAGCTCCAGGGAGTGGTGGAATTCTAATTAATATCTTAAAAGAAACAGATGAAGAAAAAAATCTTGGCAAAATTATCTACCAAATATTTAAATAATAAAATAGCATCAAATGATTGGAAGAATAAGATACATATTAATAATAATATTTAAAAAAGGTGATAAAGAAGATATTAGAAATTATATACCTATCAGTCTTTTATCAGTTCTATACAGAAAATTTTACCAAGATAATTACAACTCATCTATAGTGAACTTCGGAATTTAACCAACCAAAAAAACAAGCTAAAGTTAAAAGTAGTTTTATTACAGTAAATCATATCCAAGTATTGATAAGAAGTTATAGAAAGAATGCTTTGGATTTGTAGATTATATAAATGCACTTGATTCTGTAAGCATTTTTTTAGTGATTAAAACATTAGATCATCAAGGTATAAATCCAAGTTATTGTCACATTCAGCAACAATTAGATTACATAAAAATAGATATATGAGTGACTCCATGTATATACAAAACAGCAATTTTTCAAGATATATTTTGTGGATTAAAATGGTAAGTTAAGGGAGTAAAATTAAATGGAGATTATTTTAATTATTTAGAATTTGCAGATTATGTAGTTGTTTTTGAAAATAATGCTTCAGAGCTTCAGAAAATGTTGTAAGAGTTATCAGATAAAAGTAAAAAAGCAGGACTAAAGGTAAATGTTAAGAAGATTTCTCAAAAAAAAAAAAAGAAAGTAAAGATTGATAATAATGATTTACAAAAAGTTAGTAACCACAAATACCTTGACCAAGTTATTACTACAGATGTAAAGACAATGGATAAAATTAATCATAGAATTAAACTTGGTTGGAGTGCTTTGGTAGAAATAAATATAAAAAAAATATCAATATGTTTGAAAAGAAAGTCTTTGAATAAATATGTTTTACTCCTCCTTACTTCTGGATCTACGTCTTGAATTACTTAACAGAAGTACAATATAGAGACTTCAGACAACTCAACAAAATATGGAGAGATATATGTAATAATTAAAAAATGAAACACTTAGGTGAGAGAACAAACAGGTGTTACTTACAAGTGCTACTTACATCTTTGAAAGAATTAAGACTGAAGTGGAATTGGACTGGATACTGAACCTATTGCCAGAAGGAATGATAATAGATGGACAGTTGAAATCTTAAACTGAATTCCAAGATATTGTAAAAGACTTAAAAAGATACCATGTGTGAGATAGAGTGGTGAAATAAGGAAACTTGTTGGTTTGATATGGAAAAGAGAGGTTAGAAGTTGAAAAAACTTGATTGTATTTGGCAGATGATTGATGTTAATTCAAGATGATGATTATGTGGTGGTTTCTTTGGCTGAGATATTAATTAAACTTCACTCTGAACTTTCACCAGTGTTGGCAAAAAGAAATATATAAATGTCAAAAATTCCCAGAAAAAGCTAATGCTTTCTATTTTTGACTTTTGTCAACATACGAGTGCTACTTAACCATTAACCTGAGGAAGAGTAGTTTTTTTCTTTTAATTACATATATATTAGGCTGTGCTATTTTCATATATATTGTTATTATTATATACACACACTATGTATGTCTAGAAATGCAATTTATCTTGTGTGATTTATTTAGTAACATGAATCAAATATGGCACATATAACATTTTTGTTTTTTCATTCACTTATTGTAATGTTTGATAAACATATATTACAGAAGAAGTGAATGTGTCACCAAAGAACTAAAAAAATGATATAACTTGCTCTTGGTGAGAAACTGTCAATTATCTACATATACACATGTCAAATTGCCTATATACACATATACAACTGCTATTTAAAATATTTGAACATTTATTATATAAAAATTTAATTTAAAAAAAATTATAATTTTAAGAATAGGTTATTCAGATATATATTTTTAAATGCTTATCATAAATTTGAATTTTAACAGCTATATTACAATTAACAAGAATACATTGTACAGGCTTAAACCTGCATTTATATATGTAATATATAATATCAATAATTATGCGCTTATAACGCTCTTAAAGAAGTTATATATATTACTAAATTTATTTAAGGCTTAGCGCTTTTAAAGCTCTATGGCTTCATAATCATAGCTGTGTGTGGTTGATAGTGATGAGGGGGAGTATTCAAATTTATGTTAATTAGATGTTTCAGTATTTATTTAAAATGTTGTTTGACTTAGTTTGTCCATCTCTTTGAATTGGTAAAACAGGTGTCCTTTTTATTAATTGATTGGGTGTCATTATTTATGAAATATGCCTCCTTTATTTTGCGCCTATGGTCATTACTCTCTTTGCACACTCAAATCTGTGTCCAGTAGCTTTTTCATGTTCCACGAATGCTAATGTAGACTCCTTGTTGTTCAGTGCCCTTATACACACACACACACACATATATATATATATATATATATATATATATATATATATATATATATTGTAACCTAGTGTTATTGACACTTGGTTTATTTGGCATTGTTTCCACAGGAAAACAATGCTATCCTTTTTTTAGAAAATAAAAAGATAAAATAATGATAATATTAAGTGATTAATAAAGCATGCTATTTACTCACTGTAACGTGTTTTAAGCAAATAACTAATAAATTTGGTAATCCAATGTCATTTTGAAGAAGAGCATGAATAATTTAATTAAAATATTAACAATAAGAGCAATTTAATATAGTATAAAAGCACATATCATAAACAGTAATTGATTTTGGATGGGTAGAGGGAGAGTAGATAAATGTCTTATCATAAAGCACAATAACTTCTGATAATTTATTTTGTAGAAAATCATATTTAAAAGAAATATACATCACTAATTATTAATTAAGTATATTTATTATTTTTCATTATTTGTCAAATTACTTTGTAATCTATTTAAATCATACGGAAATATATGACTGTAATAAGTTTTTTTTTTCCTTTTTTTTTTGTTTATGTTATAATTAAATGATTATTTTACTGTAAGAGGTTGCTAAAAGAAGACTGCCAAATTTTGAAGAAAAGTTTAATCTGACTCTAGTTTTACAAGGAAGAAGCAGTACTGAAATTCGGTAACAAATTTTTTATTATTTTTTTATTGCAGAAATAAATATAAGTCAAGTAAATTTTTAATAATATCATGCATGGCTAATCCTATTTGATAAGATATTCTGTTTTCTGTTGCCATCTACCTATTTTAAAGCTTTTTATATGCAAAAATATACTATCTTCTGCTAAGGTTCAAAATGACCGTATTAACTACAGCAATCACGGAAAGTGTCATTATGTTTAAAATAAGTAATATAAGTAATTTCCAGGAAATAATCAATGATTTGTTAACTTTACCTTATTTAATTATCTTTTCGTGGTATAAAAGAAAAATTATAATTAAAAGACATATTATAAAAGCCAAGGAAAGTTAACTAGAAAATTTCGTGCTCTTTCTAAAAGAAATTGTCTGCTTTGAAAATAATGTAAGTTCCCCACGTTAAAATATGTTTTATTCACTGAAAATTATCTAAAAATAATATTAATGATCAATGATATTTACTTATGCACCTGTATATTTTTTAAAAAGAAAATATAAATTTTCTCAAGGCAAATATCGGAAAATTTGTATGTGTGCATTTGACTGAGAATTCCTTATTAAAGACAAATTACAATTCCTAGAGTAGGAATAAAAACTACAAACATTAGTGACTTAATTATAACCATAATATAATATGTTATATTATACATCAATTTGAGTCGTTAAAACTTCATATCCACGTAAGTCAGCTGCAGTCCTTATAATAATAGTATTTTGGAAAATTTGCGCATTATTTTATTCATAAGCCAGCTAGCTAAAAATGATACGTATCACCAATAGTAAAAAGAAAAGAATTATATATGTGATCGTCTATCGTCAAATATTCGTCATGTTAAAATATGTATTGTTTTCTTGGATCCCAAAATTATAGCAGTTAATTCAAAGAAGAAGTAACATCCAACGCTGCTATGTTTTCTTTGCCTAATATTACGTGCACCAGAATGGAGGCAACTTTTATATAAATGAAATAATAAAATGTGTTTCTTATTTTAAATTTGCTTCGTGAGCTACGAATGGATCAAGTTCTTCATCTGGATAAATTGCCCAACGGAAAATATTTTTCTAGTGAGATAATAAGCACTTGTTAAGTAATGATTTTTTTTTTTAATTTGTAAAATTATGTGTATTTTTTTTTTTTTTATATCAACAGGTGAAAGGCTGTATAGTCAAGTAATATTTAAATGACCTTGTAATCATAAAGTTATGTTTTCATATAATTATTCTAGGTTAAATTTATATTCGACATGAAAAAAAAAAAAAAATTTTTTTTTTATAAAATGTGTTTACTTATGATATGCAATTATGGGTATAAATTTATAGGTTAGATGCGTAAAAGAAGAAAAATTCAGATACTTAATAGGTAAAATATCTAGTTAAAATTATCAGAAGTAATTAAAGAGATATTACAGGATATTACTTATTTAAAGTTTGAAACAAATTTATACTATGTTAATTGAGGAACTTATTCCCAATTATTCTTTATTAACACATTCACTTAATTTATAAAGTTCAAGATACTAGACTACCAATTACTTGTTGAATGTTTCTTTGGCAAAGGTGAAAATTATTATGGTTTATTCTGTGTTATCCATTGATTTCAGACGTTGATCTAAGTATACCCCGGAACATAAATTTAGTGTAATTAGTGTATTTGCTTGTCTTGCCCCGATATAGCATAGGTATATGCTTAATATTCGCATAAGTAATAATTGTAATGTATCTATTTTGTGGGATGGAAAATGATCTCCCCAAAAGCTTTATTTTCCATGAGGGGAATAGATAAATCTAGTATTCGGGTATGTTTATAACCCAAGTGATAGCTTCTCAGAGTTAGGACGATCAGTAATTTATATCGTATTTAGGGTATTTCATTCGTTAAAATCCCAGGAGAGGATTATATTTGGTGTGTGTTCCTATTATGCCCAAGTAAGAGGCAAGGACCCACCAAACTATTTTAATATAGTAGTTAACTCTACAGACCTTCAGTGTTATTCCATATTCCTCATGAGAAAATAGAGATAATTCCACCACGGAAGGTGTTGATTATTGTGTTTTGTTTAGAAAGTTATGGCAAGATAACGGGTATATTGAAGGTTAATTCCTCACGATCCATTTAGTATAAATAGCGTGCTAGTATATATGATCAATGTCTGGATTGTGCGGCGGAATAGTGCTGGTAATCCACACGTAAGTCAATGGAGAGAGTAAGTTTAAAATTGCGTGATTTAAAAATTTTATTTGCCAATGGAGGATTCAAATACTAGGTTTAATTCGGGTTAATGATTAAGTAGCACTCACAATATAACTTATACTGAGAAAAACAGTGTGTATAACAACTTCAGTTGTTATTAAGGTAAACATTAAAATAATAAGTGTAACTTCTGATAAATAACCCATAAATTATAATAAGTTATCTAAATAAAAACTATCATTTAATTAAAGATATGATAATAAAAATAGTTTTTTTTTACATATTGCCTAGAATCAGATTGTTTTTATTTTAAAACAAATAGTTAGTTAATAAAGTTAAGCAGCCGTTCATATAAGATACACTAAACGGATGAGTTGATGTATCGATAATAATATTTATTTTGTTATATTCAATTTGCATAAATGTAAAAAAAAGATGAAGAAGTAGTTCGAATCCAAGTCTAAAAGTATAGACGAATTAATGTTAGTTATATTTTGTTTTATCCATATGGGATCGAATAAATTGTATATGTTTATTTATTATGTTAATCATAAAGGATAGTTTTGTTAAACTGTAATAATAAATTATAATCTTGTTAAAATTTAATAATAAATTATAGTCTTGTTACAAGTTGTTTTGAGTCATTTTTCTTGTGTGCTAAATAAAAGTGTATTTGCATAATACTTGCAATACTTTTCTTGAGTCCGAAATCATTTATGAAATCTTAAATTCAATACACCAGATAGACAATTGTAAGCAGATCAGAATATTTCATTATATTTTAATTTAATAAGAATTATTTATGGAATTGAAAACTTCAGACCAAGACATTTTATTTTATGTGTGTGTAAAATCACTTTATTCCCAAACTAGTCGCTTTTGGTTGCACATTATTAAGTACACCTTTAAGTGAAGTGTCTAAGTAATAAATCTTAGTGAAATTATTGTGTTGTCATGGATAATGGAAGGACACAAAAGCACCCTTGTCTTTTCATCATTCCGACTGTGATTCTGGATAAAAGGGCTGTATTATTCAAAATTATGCGTTGTTATTGAATATGGTTATCATCTCGTTAAATATTATAATAGTTGATATGTGGATGAAGACACCTGGAATTTAAATAAGGTAAATGTTTCCTATAGCCGACCAAAATGTCAGTCATATGCGACAACACAATACTGCCGAGCATTTTATTAAATATAACAGAGAACCCTGAGATTAGTGTCATTATTATTATAAGTGCTCTTAAATTAAGAATTGATCAAATTAAGATCAATATTACAAGCATGGCATGGCTTAAGAGAATGAAACATCTAATTGTATAATAACAAAAATATTGAGATCATATTGGCAAATTAATGAATGTTTTGTTTTAGTCAGTAATATTAACAATGACATGAAATCATCATCATCATTGTCGAACAGTGCAAGTACTTACAGCTCAGATAATGTGTTTTGGATAGAGAAAGAATGTTAGTTTATTCTAAATTTTATTTTTAAATTTATTTTATTAATGATAATTTTTTTAAATTCTATCTCTGTCTGAACGGCATATCGCTGTAGCTGAATTATTATAACTAACCAAACGTCGAGCTATTAGGTAAAATATAGGGTTTGTTACCCGTCTTATACGGAAGCGTCCGAATTCCGAATTCTCTTTATTGAATTCGCTCATTTATTCTAATAGAAGTTTTCGTTTATTAGGTTAGAATATATATATATATATGCTGGGATGCTCTATTTGTAATGGTAGTTTTTGTTTCCCCATAATATGAGAACTCTGCATCCAGCCTGAGGGCATTGTATCTGGTACACCACTTGAGATGTTAGTTTGGGATCAAGTTTATCTTTTGAATTGTTTATTAGTCTATTAGTGTTGGCTGAAATGTGGAAACCAATAATAAATTCTTTTGATAATGTTTTAGCTAGATGTTTGGCAATGTTGGGTATGTATGGTATAGTTATTCGTAATTTATTATCTCTGATTCTGCCTTGCTGGTTTATTTTTGCTTGGAACTGTGCTATTCTTTTAGTTATGTGTCTATATTTGTAGCCAACAGATGTTAGTTCTTTAATGTATTTTAATATGTTATCTCTTTTGTACGAATTACATTTACATAAGTAATCATTTCTATGTAGAAACAAATTCAGTCCAGCATATTTATGTGAGTTGGGAACTATTGCACTCTGATGCATGTATTCTCTGATTTCTAGGGGTTTGATGGTCATGTGGTACATTAATTGTTTATCTTCTCTTTGTATGTCTAGGTTCAGATATTTTAGATGGTGTTGATCATTTTCCCATGTGGTATTTAGTGTGAGTTTAGACATCAGCTGTAATTCTTTGGTGATGTTTAAGATTGTACTCCTTTTAGCAGCAATCTAAAATATATCATTGTGGGGTTATCTGCTTGTATAATTGGTATTACTTGTTTCTCATATGCAGGATTCAAACTCAGACTTTCACACAACCCACTACTCTCAGAATTAACAAGAATGTAAATGTACATAAAAAAACACATGCATATTGAAAAAAAAAATTAAAGTTATTGGAGAATGATTAAAAAGTGAAATAAGATAATAAATCTATTTAGAATGAAAAGTATTGGTTGTTTATTATATAATTGTACACTTATTTACCTTAATATGGATTATTTAAATACATAAAGTGTTAATATAGAACTATTTTATTTATGGGAATGAGTTGCAAAATTGCACCATAGTAAGATATCTAATTACATATTTATGCACTCCATAATTTTTACAGTCATTAAAAATAATAACACCTCATGATTGCCTTTAATTAATTACAGTTCACTGATTGGGTTATCATAATTATTAAAGTTGTAAATATTAATTTATTAAGTGCATGGTCAGCACATAGCTACATATATATTTAAAGCTATAACCTTAATACTATGTGCCTTGAGCGTTCAATTTCCCACAAGAGGGATCTCTGCAAATCTTCACACAAAATTATGATTTTACAAAGATAAGAGTGGCCAAACTTATTTTCAACCTACTTTCTAATTATATGGGTGAATCTAAAGCATTTTGATTTGAGAGTGTGAAGCTGTTAAACTCTTCACTAATTAAGCCTACAATATCTATTAAATGCTAACATTCATGAAATCTTCCAAAATACAATGAGTTAATGTTGAGATCTTGTAGTTATAAATATTTTAAAACAATGTATTTTGGAAGATTTCATGACTTAATTAGTGAAGAGTTTAACAGATTCACACTCTCAAATCAAAATGCTTTAGATTCGCTTATATAATTAGAAAGTAGGTTGAAGCTAAGAGTGGCCACTCTTATCTTCATAAAGTCGTAATCTTGCATGGAGATTTGCAGAAGTCCCTCTAGTAGAAAATTGAACACTCAAGGTGCATAGTATTAAGGTTATAGCCTTAGATATATATGTACATAATTATTAAAGAAACTGATATTAATTCCAATATATTTTCTGTTTGCAGATAGGTTTAAAGCTGTGAGGCAAAAGATTAATAATGATCAAGTAAAAACAGTAATTTATCTATTATTAATAGATCCCTACATTATTTAGTGCAATGGTAGGGTAGATTCCAAAAAACTAAATATCTATGAATCACACCTCAACTCTAACACTTCCAATACTCAAATATCACATGACTTCACAAATGACCGAACCAATCTTTATTATTATTATTATTATTATTATTATTATTATTATTATTATTATTATTATTATTATTATTATTACGTTTCAATAAAGGCTTTATTGATCTGAATGGTTTACATAAGTTTACATCTAGAAAAATTTGAAATTTAACATACAATGAATAATATTAGGGTAAACACATATAAATGAATTTAGTGGTTACACTTTGTGGTTAATGGACTATAACAATATAAAAATTAAACAAGTAAAAATAATCAGAGTTCTAAAGTTGAGGAGCTTATTCAGTTTTGTCCGCATATCACTTTGAATGTTAGTTGTATGATAGTTTTTCTTTGCAGCATTCACAGCATTATTATTATTATTATTATTATTATTATTATTATTATTATTATTATTATTATTATTATTATTATTATTATTATTATTATTATTATTATTATTATTATTATTATTATTATTATTATTATTATTATTATTATTATTATTATTATTATTATTATTATTATTATTATTATTATTATTATTATTATTATTATTATTATTATTATTATTATTATTATTATTATTATTATTATTATTATTATTATTATTATTATTATTATTATTATTATTATTAAGTTTCAACAATAGTAAACTTTATTGATCCAATAGTTACATAGTATTATAATGCCATAGCAAATTCACATGTTAAATCTTATTATTGTTCGTTCAATTTCAAGTCTACAATATTCATTTTTTTAAAAGTACATATCTGTACGGGTAATTTTACATAATTCTATCCACTTTATCAATGTTAATTAATCATAATATTGTCCAAAAGGAGCATAATCAGGACCATGCTTTCTTTAATTTTGTTTTTTATAGCTTTGCTATTTGCCTGAGCAGGGACCAAGTAGCTGCATAAATATCCGGGCTGGTGATCTACTTGTCTCTAACTTGAATTTTATTCAACTTATTTTCAAATTATTATTATTATTATTATTATTATTATTATTATTATTAATAATAATAATAATAATAATAATAATAATAATAATAATAATAATAATAATAATAATAATAATAATAATAATAATAATAATAATAATAATAATAATAATAATAATAATAATAATAATAATAATAATAATAATAATAATAATAATAATAATAATAATAATAATAATAATAATAATAATAATAATAATAATAATAATAATAATAATGGTGATGGTTTGTCATTACTATAAAACTATTTACTTCAATGATTCAATTTTTAAAATTACATCATCAACCTTATACATAGCATAATTAAAAAAGAGCGGCATAAAATAATTGTATTTTTCCTGTAAATTATTAATGTCATACAGATGTTGACATTAATGATTTTAATCAACATGTAAATCATTTTATGGCTGATCAAATGTAATAGTGGGAATATAAATCTATTTCATGAAACAACACATCTGAATATGTTGCTACGATACATCGCAAGCAGGTTTCAAATAACATTTTTTAAAATAAATTTGTAAATATGCCCATCATTTTGTGATATCAATGACAAATCTATTTTGTCAAATAAAAGATCTTCTATCTTACCTTCCATTTGTTATATTGTAAATAAATTTAGCATTGATACCCAAAAGGTCAATGGAAATCTTTGATTTTATATTAATTAAATCAGCTTACATTGCAAATATTAATTTAGATAAAATACCAATGATTTTAATCATCAATGATTTGCATATGATTTTTCAGTAGAATAAACTTATATTCTTAGTGTTTCATTTGATAGGTCATAAAATCATTTATTAAAACAGGTTTAGTGGTTTAAAATCATTTACATGGTGATTATTATTATTGGTGCTATATCTACATTTGTATTTGAAATGGTATGTTGGTTTCAATATTTTCAAGTATCAATGCTGAATTTACTTATAATCTAACAAAGTGAAGGTCAGATGAAAGAGGATCTCCTTTTGTCTGAAAAATACATCATCATTAATATTACAAAAAAATGAAAATATTCACAAGTTTATTTTAAAAAGTGATTCTTTGAAATCTATTTGTAATGTATCCCAGCAAAATATTTGGATGTGTTCATTCCATAAAATAGATATTGATCTGTATTTTATTTATAACAATTTTATTACTGACTAATAAAATACTTTTAATAATTAATTTAAGTGGCTAGCATCACTTGAAGTTGCAATATAAGTACTTTTGTAGACAGTTTCCTTAAGAATAGCATATTCTAATGGTGAATACTGTGATCATGATTGGAGAAAAAGTTCCCATATTAAGATTTTGAATATTCCATTAAATGTTACTGAGAAAATAGTGGCTCATTCAAATCTAATTCTTTGCAATGGCTTTTAGTTCTTTCACATATTCCTCCATCAGACATCAGAAAAGAAATTCTCATACAGAAAAACGTGTTAACAAAATTACAAGCAAGTTTAGGCACTGGCAGAAGAAGCTATATAAAGTACTCATAACTCAATAAATAAATACATAAAAGCTGAGTACTTTCAGGCGTATTGCCACATATTCATAGCTACAACAATAAATAATGTGGAGTAGTGTGTAAATGGTAAGCAGATGGAGTTTATCAACCAACGATTCCCTTTTTGGATGTTTAGCAAGAATCTATAATGCCATAAAAAGGGAATTCTTATAATGTTTTAAATATTTTTTCCCATATCCAATTAACTAATCCAGCTTAATTTTATCTAAATGTAACTTAAGCTGATCCATGTTTGTTGCATATAACTGCTTCAGTAGCAATTGATTTATGAAGGTGTGGGAAAGAATAAAACATGAACTATATATGGCATCTATAGCATAATGCCACAATAGAAAGTTTTAATAAAGTCACTAGTGAATCTATTCATATACTAAATAATAAATAAATTAGTCATTAATACCCCCCTCCCTTTTATAGTTTTAAGTATTGTGACAATGCCAAATTAAAGCTTTTTTTTTTTTTAATGTAAATTTTTTTTGACTTTTCATATTTAAATATTACTTTAATAGTTTACAATTTTTTTCTTTAGAGATAAAATTAACATTTAAAATGATAATTTTAAAATAAATAAGTTGTCAAAATATTTACTTAGATATTATTAAAACTGCTTACTATTTACTACAAAATATTTCGACTTCCAATGGATTTGCTCTGTACATTTTATAAATATTCAATGTAACAATTTAAATAACAAGAAGTATTTGAAATTCTATATAACTCTTATTCTAATCAGGACTCTTGTAAAATTTTCACTTTGAAATTTATATGTATAAATTTAAATGTGAAAGAACACAAATGAGAAAAGAAAATTCACTAAAAATATATGAAACTGAAAAAAAAAAAATCTTATTTTAAATTTAATAAATGTTGAAGATTTATAATACTAGCACAATTTAATTTGTATCTAATATAAATATTATTAGTTAAAAATATTTGGTACAAATGTCAGACTAAGAAAATCCATAGCTCTTGATTCAACTGTGACTTCTCATAGTCAAATTTCTAATGAATTTCTGGACAATAGATAATTCATTTATATATATATTTAATATACAAATTAAAAAGCGTATGAAATACTTGAACGAGAAGCTATACAGATTCCAAAAATTACTATACTATGGCCATTTGCCTCATATTTATAGTGGTAATGCGAGATGCAGAATGAGGAAATAGGGCAAGGAAACAAAGTGATATGCAAAGCGTATGCAAATGAGCTAGATAGTCCAACGTTTGGAGATGTCAAAGCAGGTATCCCTTCTATTGATAGCGTTATTATTGCAATTAATGAAATATGCTTCTCTGATTTTCCGCTTGATGTCATTTTTCTCAATGTCGACTATTTTGGGATTGGAAGGTTCAAACACATGTCCTGCCTTCTTGGAATGTTCTAAAAATGTTGATGAGTTATCATTATTTTTCTTTGCTCTATTATAGGTGTATCTATGTTGTGCTGTCCTGTTGATTATGCCTGCTTTGGTTTCCCCAAAATAAATGACCCGGCACAACATAGATACACCTATAATAGAGCAAAGAAAAATAACGATAACTCATCAACATTCTTAGAACATTCCAAGAAGACAGGACATGTGTTTAAACTCTCCAACCCCAAAATAGTCAACATTGAGAAAAATGACATCAAGCGGAAAATCAGAGAAGCATATTTCATTAATTGCAATAATAATGCTATCAATAGAAGGGATACCTGCTTTGACATCTCCAAATGTTGGACTATCTAGCTCATTTGCATACGCTTTGTATACCGCTTTGTTTCCTTGCCCTATTTCCTCATTCTGCACCTCACATTACCGCTATGAATATGAGGCAAATGGCCTCAAAAGCACTTAGCGTATAGTAATTTTTGGAATCTGTATAGCTTCTCGTTCAAGTGTTTCATATACTTTTTAATTTGTATATTAAATTATCAAGGGAGAAGTTTAAAATCCTTAATATATATTTAATGTCAATATTATTATTAAAAATGTTCAAATATTTAAGAAACATTTACCTAATATTACTTATATATGTAAATAGAGGAATTTGAACTCAAGATTTTTCAGTATATTCATATCATTCCATCTCAAGCAACCAATACACAGGACCACACACATACAAAAAATACCTGATCTCCAATATATATATATATATATATTTGAAAACCAGGCACTCTTCACAAACTTGAGAGCTTAATTGTCAGTATAAGGAATTTGAACTCAGATTTTCAAGCACCCTTAAACTATCCACACTATCTCATACAACTGATACACATGACTACGCACATGTAGAAAATATAAATTTATCTTGAAAATCTGAGTTCAAATCCTCTATATTTATATATTATACAAAAGCAACACTCGCATGTGTGTAGTCATATGTATTGGTTACTTGAGAAGAAGTTGAGAATGAATAGACTGAAATATCCTCAGTTCAAATCACCCTATTTACATATACAAAAAACATTCAGTGTAAACAAAGTACATACTGCCTTAGAACTAATATTACTTAGTAGATAATAGTTTAGAGATTGTAGGGTGACACACTCAGAACTAAATTTCTAGAATTAATTCTCAGGCGAATAATGTAGATCTGATTAAATGAATGAAATTATTACATGCCCAAACTGAAATTAGAATGTTCAAATGTCATATGACTTATTGACTGATTAGTAATACATTGTTATTACTGCATCTTAATGATTAAACGGACTCATTAAATTTTATGATGCAGCTCTAAATATTGAGATTTTAAATGGTGAGAAATGGAAAATCATTAATGATGATGATCAAACATTGTCACTTGTGCATAGTATTATATTCTAATGTCTAGTTGCTTTGACATTCATACTTGACATGTTAATACTATTGAATTGCAAATTTGTTAAATGAGAAAGTATTTTCCAATTATGTAAATATTGTTTATTATATACTAGTGGCTATCTTTTTTTTTTTTTTATAAAATATAGAAAATTTTATTCTGTAATTTGGTTACAACTCATATGATAAGGTTAAAAATAGGATACATTAAATGGTATTCAAAGAAAATAATTTTCAATGGGGTTTATTATCTTGTTACAAATCTTTGAACTTACATGATTATATCATGTGTTACACAAAGTTCTAACTCATTTTACTCAGTAAATGTTGATTCATATACTATAACTGAGAAATTGAAACTGCAATGGACACATCATCCCCCTCTCTATCCAGAGAAGGAGAAAACCAGCACCTGAAACAATCCCCTCATACCTTCATCCCAATTAACTCCCTTAGTGCTAGGATTTAGGCCCTGGGACCACCCAACTCTTAGATTCTCCCATTTAGACAGCAAAGATGAGTGAAACTGCGATCCCCAATTCAAAATAATTGTTGATTTGTGCAGTTCAATACAACATTCCAACCATTATGAATAACATCATTCCTATTGCCCCAGAAATGAGAAAATCAATGCTAGTAATGATTCCCTCACACCCTCATCCCAGCCAGCCCAAAAACTAGGACTTAGACTCCATAATAAAAATATATATATATATAGCATAAAAATAAAATCTTTATTTCCATTAACACATCTAATAATAAGTAGGATTATTTTAATAGATAGAAAATAGTACTTTAGAGCTTGGTATGCATTTTTAATTTATATTTTATTGCTGAAATTTAGTTTCATGCTGATAGCCATAAATATTTTCCTAATAAATATTTATTTTTTTAAGTCAACATTATCAATTTTTAAATAAAAATTCTTTTAAAGACTTATATTTAGATTTAATTAATATTGAGATGCAATGAGTTTATACGGTTAGATTGAAAGCAGAGAATATAAATATTATAAATTACTCATGGACTTGCTTTTGTTTTAGGCTCAAATCTTGCTTCATTTAAAATGTTAGCAATATTAGAGTGAAATTTATTCGACTTTGCATGCAAACAATATTATAATATTAACTTAAGCATCTATACCATTATTTTTTTTTAAATATTTAAAATGAATTTAAAAAATGCAAAATGATTTTAAATAATACTAACTTCATTTACGAACCACGTAATTATCTTCTAAAACATAATTATCAAGCAACAAAGTAAATTAACCGCTTATGATTCAATATACATTATTCAGTTACCAATAAATGATAAGTATCCCTGATTGGGTATTCGAAAGATAAAAATAGGGAATAAATAATCATAGGTTATAAATCAAATTCTAGCAATAAAAAAACGTTGTTAGTCTAGATGTCATTGCAGCCACCATGCAAGCAAGTAGTTGGTTGCAGACGGTTGTGGGTTCGCGTCCCGGCCGATGCTATGACATATAAAAAAAAATGATTTGTGAAAACAATGACTCAAAACTGAATTTGCTTTATCTATGAACATGAAAAAGTTATCAATTTTTCCTAAAAATTGGTAGTTAATATTGTAAAAAATAAATCAATAAAATTAGATGTGTTAATATGATATATCCCAAAATTTAATATTATTAGCAAGTGGAAGTTGACATCTGGTGATCATATGAATAAGTTTTATTAGCTTTTTATAAATTGTTAAATTTCATTTCATAAATGGGTTAATTTATAGTTATTTTCTCCTTAAATATTTGAAAGGATATTTTCCTACTGCCATTGGTATGCTAATCATCTTCATTATTGACGATATATAGAACATCTATATTGGTATTACTAATATAATATCTAATTATACTTAAAACTTTCATTTCACCAAGATGTTCATGTTTTATTTTTTTAAAAAAAGAAACAGATATATCAATCTTTAATTAAGCTTCAAAGTTTATCTTGAAACTGTTCATATTTTCTCTATAAATATTTAACATCAAAAACTAAAAAATAACATAAACAGATGTGTTACTTTAAGTGTTAAAATGTCATCTTCAAAAATTATTAGTATTGTAAATGATATCAAGTAGAAATTGTCATCTCGAGGTCATAGGAATGAGTTTTTCAGTCTCTTTATAAATTATTCAATTTTTACTATTATTTTTTCTGACAATGTTTGGAGTGCTTACTGTATCAATTCAACTGCATGGATTTTCTCAGAAGTAAAAATTAAAGACTAATAATCATGAATTGGAAGAAATTACTAACTACAAATGCCTTAATCAGATTATATGAAAACAATTATGAAATTAATCATAAAATTAAACTTGGATAGATTGTTTTTGAAAGAAGTAGCATTATTAAAGGGAATATATAATTGAAAAGAATGTTTTTAACTACGTATAGATCTGAGATTTGAATATTTAACTCAAGAACAATGCAAACATTTCAGATCACTCAGTGAAGATTGAAAATGAAATACATGATTGAGAAAATAAACAGGTGACTGACCTCACTGGAAAAATTAAGAGACTGAAAGGAGTTGGGCTAGACATAATGGTAAAAGGAATGAAAAAAAATGATAGTTGAGTTTTAAATTGGATTTCACAAAATTCTAACGTAGGGAAATGTGCTGATGTATTATATGGATAAATGAAATTATGTACTGGATAAATAGGTAAATAATAATTGAAAATGATGATAATGAATATATATATACGCTTTAAACTTCTTTTCCCAATCTATGTGTTTATGTTTAATTAAAAAACAGAAATACCAATCTTTAATCAAAGTTATGAGTAAAGAAAGTTTGATATAGTAATATGGATAATAATAATAAATAAACAATTAAAAAGCAAATAATTAAAGAAAAAAAATGCAAGAAAGAATAAAAGTATAGTAAAAAAATATAAATTCTTCTTATAAAAATTGTTGAGGATGGAAAGATGAAACTAATAGATTTCAATACAATATAAGATATGTAAGCAATAGATGAAAAAAATTATATCTAATTGTGGTATTATTGGTTTTCTAAATCCATACTGATTAGTTGCAAGGCTTAGAAATACCTCTAGAAGATATAAAGATTTAGCAAATTTTTAACGTTCACAAGAAAAATAACTATTTCATAAATACTTTCAGAAATAAAAAATTAAAATTAATCTAAAATTTTGAAATGAACTTTGAGTCTCATTTTATAATCTCTTTTTAGGAAAGAAAATTGGCAATTAGGACACTAGTATTATTCGATGCATATTCTCTCTTTCTACGATAGATTTTTAAAAGTAAAACAGGTAGCAAAAAATACCAAAGAGCAATTGATTCCAGGTGGCAACACAGATTTCTGCATGATCAATACCTATCTATCAAAGATCTAAAAATTGCTAACAAATTTATTAAATCTCTAGATTCTAAGAAAAAAAAGATGGGATAGAAATCATAAAAAATTATCTTTACAAGATTTAATTCAAATGTCAGATCACTTTTACATAAATTTTGTGGTTGTAAACATCCCTCTAAGAGAATGACTGTTAGGCTACTAATGAGATTGGAAATCTTTAAACATCAGATTTTATAATGAAAATTGATAGAAATTTTAAAAAAAGCACCAATAGAACAATGCTCATCCATTTATTTCATAATGTTATTCTAATATTGACTTAATAAAACCTCTAAACATTGGTGAATTTAAAATGATTGTCTTAAATCTAGAAAGGTTCCAGGAACAGAATATACTCCTAAATTTCTGAGTAATTTGGAAATGACATCCATAACATTTTTGGAAAACTATCCAACAATATAATTAATTTAAAAGCTGTTCCAAAAATTTGCCATAAAAGGAAAATTGTAATAGTTTTATAACCATATAAACCTAACAATGATCCAAAAAAATTATTGAGGGTTCCCCAGAAATCACTTGAAATAATAATGATAATAATAATTATGCCGGTAATTAAGATCCATTAATTTTTAGAATAGATTGAATTTATACCAAATGGAAGCTGATGTGACCATTGAAAAAGTTTTCAAAAAAATTAACTTCTAAAACTTTTTAAAATTTGTAATTGCAGAAAAATCATTCACTTATTTTATAAAACACTCTCCAATAAAAAAAAATTAAAAGATACTAAGTGCAAAATGCATTCAGTTTTTTTTACTTCATTTAATATATTATAAATGATCATTTTGAATACAAAAAGTCTGACTTCACAAAAAAAAAAGACCTGTCCAGAAATAGAAGTTTTTTAAATACCAATTGTGAAAACATTTTTCAAAGACTTATAACGAAAGCATGCTCAACATTTTATTTAAACAACAGCGAAAAAATAAGTCTAAAAACAATCTTCTGTAACATTAGACAGAAACACAATTTACCCCATAATACTTAGGGCTAAGTTGGACCAAAAGCTTAATTTTTCATCTACAAATGCTTATATATAAAATGATTTCTAACAATTACTTCTTAGAAAATCTGGATGGCACTATTTGGAGTTACAATACAAATAATTCATGAACAAATTCCTTATAACTAGTTTTTTTTTCTGGTAAATATTTGGAAAAAAAAGTACTTCTACTAAATTTCTATCTTTTCAATTAAACATTACTTTGAAAAATATTACTGGCATGCTCAAGTGTACTCCTTTGGAATATCTAGCTTTTCTTTTATATATTCATCATCCCCCATATGTACTGGTAAAAATTTTATACTGAAAATATATAAAATATGTTATGTAGATCAGACTTAACAAATTTTGCAGAATCTTGATTTATGATAAGTTTTGGATTGAGAAATCTATAGCTCATGTTAGCAGATTAAGAGCTTATTTACAAGCTTTATATATAATATTATTTGTGAGATCTATATATAAAAATCATTTTGAACAACCAAAAAATTAGGGCCCCATATTGTTCCAATTTTTTTTCCCAGATCCATCATTAAGCCAGATTGATTTAATAATCCCAAACAGATTCAACAACAATGTATTGTTCATCTGTTTCATAAATAGAATTTAATCATCTGTGAAAGTAAATAGGTATGATGAAACATAAACTAATGAATTACATATAGTTAAAGACTGTCAAACCTATGCATACATTGGTAGCATTAGAAGGCATGAAGTGAATCCACTTTCTGGTTTGTTAATAATTAACCTGAATAAAAATTTCCATAAATAAATAAATTGGGTGGCCAAAAGCATATATTGCTTAGACATTTGAACATAAATATGCATATTTTTCACTGAAGAAATGCTTGTAGAATCAAATGACTTTTCATAATCTATAAATCCAAAACATAATGGCAACTCATATTCATTAATCTCTTCTATAACTTCTTTCAATATATGGATATGACCCACTGTAGTAAAACCACTTTTAAATCCAAATTATTATTTTGGGTGGTTAAAATCCAACGTTTGCTGAACTTTAAGTTGAGCTTTTTCAGGTTAATATAAAATAACACCCCCCCCCCACACAAAAAGCTTATAACTTTAATTAATAATATAAAAATAATTATTTTTTAATTTATTAATATAAAATTCATAAATTAGATATGAAAAAAAAATCATTACTTAAAAATTAGACTAACTTACAAATTATAGTAAACATCTGCCATATTATTTCGATACTGCAGGGCTTTGCGATATGCTAATTCAGCTTCTTGAGTCAACCCTTTTGCTGTCAAGACATTGGCCAAATTACCCCATGCTGAAAATATAAATAAATACAATAGTAAATATACACAAATAAACAAAACACAAGCCTATAAATTATAACTACTTTTAATTAAGTAATAATTCCTTTTCAATTAAATAATAATGCTTTTTAAATATATCAAATTTATTAAGTGCAAGCAGATAACATTGTAATAATGTAAAAGCTAAAACCTTCGAAAGATGTGCTTTAAACATGCTTATGTGACTGCCAATCAGATGTAATAATTACTGCACGTGGAACTCTTAATTCTAAAACCCAAATATTATAGTTCTGACTGTTTTAGAATTAAGAGTTTCATGTGCAGTCATTATTACATCTGATTGGCCTTCACATAAGCATGTTTAAAGCATATCTTTCAAAGGTTTTAGCTTTCACATTATTATAATAATGCTTTTTTTAAAATCAAATCAACTTAATCTCATCATACTCTGCATTAACGAAACTTACTGCTAACACTATCTTTGGAAAAATTCAAAATCAGAAAAGTTATTCTATTAGTAAAAAGCCCAAGAAAAAAATATCTCTTGATTTTTTTCCAAACATTTGTTTTATTACGGTGATAATGAGTAGGGGGTAGTTCTATCTTGATTGCATTAGGTTTAAATATATCCATGTTTAATAAAATGTTATTCTCACATTTACCATTGTAGTAATTCATTTTTGTGTAACAACTTAGGCTACAGACAAAAGTGTATTACTTTTGTTTGTTTAATAATTTGGATGCGATAACGTGAGTCTTTAAACATGAATAATATATGGTATTATGAGAAGTGAGTGATTCTGAATATATTTAATCTTTAAAACTACAAATTCATAATTATATGCAAGTGTTACATGTGTGTGGGCATATATATACAAACATACATTATATTAAAATAATTATTTTTTAAAAATTCTTATCATGAATATGTTTTATTTTTCTGATGTAAACAATCTTTTCTGTCTTCTCACCATGATCTTATTTTTTCCATTTTCCTTTACTATCTTCAGAAATTTAAATCAATATAGAATCTGTCCACTGTGGAACTCCTTCCACTGAGCATTTGCAGCATGAATTGTCTCAATCCAGATTGTATATTTGTACAATTTTGTTTCCTGTTTAATTATATCATAACAATTCCCACACCAATCTTTTTTTCCCTGAATTATCTTATATGGTAGCAATGATCGAGAATGTAGATGTAACATTTTTGTCATTCTCTCATATTTATTTTACTACTACTTTCGAGTTAAAATGGTCATATTCTTTAATGAATGATTTCTAGTGATAATGAATGAATATTAAATAACACACTAGTCATTTATTAATTATAACTTGCACAGAAATAGACTCATATGTTATATCTTTGTTGGAAAAAACATGAATGTGAGTATAGAATATATTTCAATAGCACTTTATTTATTTATTTATAAGTAAATAAATATTTTTTTAAAATCTAATAAAAACAATTATCAAATACTCATTGTTGTTTAAAAGATAAATAAGTCAAGAGAAATAGGCAATAAAGATTTACATAATCGTGATGTAATAAGTAAAAAATAAAATTAAAAAGTCAGTTTTAGTTTTAGAAAAAAAAATGCAGTGAAATGATTTATTTAAACATTTATAAATAAGCAAACTTTGAATAAATAAATAATTCACTCACTGCTTTATTTTAAAATTAAAAAAATGAATTTAAAAAAAAGGATTAAATATTCACCGGATGATGTATAAAGTGTTTGAAATGATTATAGTTCTGACTCAATGCTTAATTTTTAATCTATGTAAATAAATATTTAATTGTCTAATTTATCATGATTATTAACATTAAGGTTATCTCTAGGCAATGAATTATGGGATAGTTGACTTTAGTTATCTTGTAATTAACAAACAAGAACAGAGTTTCTACAAAAAATATTTAACCATAAAGAAAATTTAATTTTGTATAGAACTTGTTCCAAAAGCAATATTTAAAAAGTATGCAAATTATATGTTTTCTAGAACTATTAATGAAAAAATCTACAGAGAAGTAGTTTTTTAAAAAATATTTAGCTTTATTACTGCCTAGCATGCTTTCAATACACCATGAATATCGTATTTATGACATATAAACTTGTTATATTGAAAGCATGTTAGGCAGTAGTAAAGCTGAAAAATTAAAAAAAAAAACTATCTTTTATGTGTACATTTTCATCAACAGTTGTGTATTACATTAGCTCAGAAAAGAAGGAAATTATTCATAGTTAAATTTATTGTTTGCAAATTTTATGAAAATCACAAGAATTTCCAAACATCAGTAACAAAACAAATAAATAAAACAATAAAAGTCAAATTGTAAATTTATTAAAATATGTTCAAAATATAATAAAAGCTCAAATTGTAAATTAAAAAATATTAAGAATGACTATTATACAAATTTAGATTTGAAATTCATAATAACTAGCTTCTAAGTAGGATTTATTACTGGAACACATATGTGTAGTTGCCAACTTTATTTTATTTGAGAAGATATTTAAATCTAAAATGAATTAAAATTTTGATAAGACTAAGGATATAGTAATCATCTTTTTTCCAATAATGATATCAAAGTAAAGTGTGTATAAAAATTTCATCAGACCTGTAAATTTAGTGCAATAGTAGATTAGCAGAAACTGAAGATAAGGGTAAAGTACCGTGGCTCAGCTCTAAGTTGAGTGCTTAAATTTCTTAAGAACTGCCAAGCAATTAACATTTGATTTTTTATTTTAAGTAGCTATACTTAAGAGATACATCAATATCAGGATCTCAAGAAATATTCAGAATAAAAAAAATCTCATGGCTTAAGAAAGACCATCACCTTAAAAAAATGTTTATTATTTTAAATCATTCTATTTAAAGTACGGTCAAAAAATGTTAGACTTGTAATATAAAGAATATGTTGAAGGCAATTTGTACAATATTAACATAACTTCTGTTTCACTTCATTTTTAATGAAATGTATATTTCTATACAATAAAGTAAATTATTGTTTAAAAAAAATCAATAAGTAAGATTGACATAAAAATTGGAAAAGAAATATGAACAAAAAAAAATACATCAATTTTTAGAATTTAATTTGAAAATATATGTAAATTTATTTTTAAAAAAATTAAATATAAGAATTGCGGTACAAAATTTAAAAAATATAATAATGAATTTAACAAAGAATAAAAAAGGTCTGTTTGCTTCATACGTCAAAATGAACTCAATACATTTCAAATAACTGCATTAGAGATGGATAATAAAATTATTGAAAATAATATAAAGAATATGTAAAACTTCTAAGAAATTCACATATTAAACAGCTAAGAAATTCAAATAAACTGGGGAAAAAAAATCAATAAAAGAATAAAAACAGAAAACTGTAAATTATAAAGACACGATAATATATTTTATTCTTATTTACATATCTCTGAGTAACTCTTTTATCTACTTACGCATAAATCTATTTAACAATCCAGTTTTATTTTGTTCCAGCATTACAATATATAAATTTTAACACAATAAATATTCGAAATTTAATAAAAAAATAGTATTTAGAAAGTTAGCAATATTTTAAAGTTTATATTATGTCATACTTTCTGACTATCTACCAGCAACTGTTAACATTGTGTGGGTAATATGATGGAAGGGTGGCATTAAAACTTTGTGGATTTGCAATTCTAGTTAGCTATCCACTTCTAGTGTTCAAACTTCTATGAATTCTTGTGTGTTTATCATTTGGTTAATTTTCGAAATAGTAAATAATTCATGTGATCTCCCAAAAGCTTTCTAGTGCTTAATTAAGGCTATTATATGACTACAAAAAATATATTATTTTTTCATAGTACAAATCATGTACAATATATTTAATTTTTTATTATTATAAATGCATGGACTATTAAACAACAAAGATGACAAAGGATGGATTTAAAACTTTATGTAATTTAGATGGGATTTGAACTCGGACTTTCAAGCTTCCTACATCCAATGACCCCATCCCATACAACTGATATACATTATCACATATATGTAAAAAAGATAAATCATCTCCAATCAGTTGGTTCAGATCATCGCCTAGCACAAATAATATAGTAAGTGTTCAGTTTATATTAAGATAGCAAATCCTCATATTTTAATGGACAGGCTTTGATTTCCTTTACACACACACACACACACACACAGCCACCTATATCATTAAAAATCTGATGATGGAACAATCAAAGCCCTTGTTGATGGCAATATTGTTGTCATACCCATGTTGACTTTAAGTCATATTGATCCCTCATGTATAGGACTTAAATGTATCCATTTAAATGCACAGAAGAGGGATAGTCAGAATACAGGCTGAATATGCAATACAGTATTTTAAAACAAATATATTGTCTATAGTGAATTTAATGTAATTTAAAAGGGATTTCAATTCAGACTTTCAAGCTCCCTGCGGCCATCCATTCCATCCCATGCAACTGATACACATGACCACATACATGTAAAAAGGCTCAATCTCCAATATATGATGTGCTGAACCAGCACTCATTAGTTTGTCCACCTCCCACACACACACATATATATATAATCAGTGCTCAATTTATTTTAAGATAGCAAATCTTCATACTTTAAAGAATAGGCTTCAATCTCCTCCACTCTCTAACTCTTTAGCTATCAATATCATTGAAAATCTGATGATTGAAACATTCAAGGACCTTGTTGATGCCAATATTGCTGTCAAACCCATGTTGGCTTTAAGTCACTCTGAGTCCAAACATATAAGCCCTTCATATGTCCATTCAAATACACAGATGTGGGATGGCCAGAATACAGGCTGAATATGTCATATTTAAATAAAAATATATTCCCTATACTGAACTTAATGTAATTTAGAAGGGTTTTGAATTCCAACTTTCAAACTCCATACAACAATTCATTCTATCCCATACAACCAATACATATGAACACATAATGTGAAAATGATAAATGATCTCCAATATATGTAATTTATGCTGAACTAGCACTCATCTGTTGAACCAGATCATCATCTCTCATATATATATATATATATATATATATATATATATATATAAAATCAGTGCTCAGTTTATATTAAGATAGCAAATATTCATATTTTAATGGACAGGCTTTAATCTCCTCCAATCTCCAATTCTTCAACCATCCATATCATTGAAAATATGATGATGGAACACTCAAAGCCCTGGTTGATGCCAATATTGCTGTCAAACCCATGTTGACTTTAAGTCACTCTGATCTTTCATGTATAAAAAAGCCCATAATCATATGCATAACTTTAATTATTTATTATTTTTATTATTATTATTTTTTGCCAGACAGGTATTATATATTTAAGTAAAGATCTTCTTTATTGCAAAAATACACAACAAAACAAAAATAAACAAATGATTTTTCAATCTGGTTTGAGTCCACACAATTATTGCTTAGGTGATGTCATGTGATCAAAAGAAATACAAATGCAAAGACATGTCAATAAAGTATATCCAAGTATATCATTAAAATTTTTTGTCTAACTATATAAAGTTTATCTACACATCCATGGCATTTTTTGGAAAATACCAAAAAGAATAGTAGTAATAAATATAATACAACATTCATTTTAAACACACATTTAAAGTACATAGTTTTAACATAAAACATATTCTATGTATTTAATTTGGCACAATTTATTTTTAAAATTAAGCACATTAAATCATCAAGAAACTAATTATCAGAAAAATGAATAATAAATATAAAAAAAATACACAAAGAGAAAAACATTATATGTATAATGCACATATGAATATATTCATTCAATCATCTTCACTCTCACTTATAAAAACATTTTTATTTTTCTTCATTCTTATTGTGATAAAAATTATTTTTTTGAATATCTGTGACAAAATGAAGTGAGATAAATGAAATAAACATTAAGATATGTCAGACTATTGATCTTCTGATCAGATATCAAAAGAGTCATATATGCATGTAATATTGGTGCATTAAATTATGCAGATTAATAAAGTTCTCTCTCTGAAAAACCTGGAATAATGTTTGAAACAAACATAACTAGATGAAGTATCTTTATTTTGTTAAAATAGATGTGCTCATTCCTATTTGCAAATAATGTGCATTAGAATGTTATCTTTTTTAATTCATTAAAATGGCTTTGCAGATGTATGCATATGGTTTTATGCTGCATTTCATCCAAATATATTTTTTCATAAAATTTTTGCTAATGCCTATATGATTAATACTTCTTAACTTCATATATATATTGCTTATAATAACATCTTTCATATACACTAGAATGCAAACAAATTTTCTTAAAAAAACTTCATTTTCTTTACAGTTTTGACTGTCCAGCAGTCTTCATCAGAACTTTTTTCAAACCTCCTCTCCTCTGCTTGGAGGTTTGAAAAAAGTTCTGATGAAGACTGCTGGACAGTCAAAACTATAAAGAAAATAAAGAAGTGTTTTAAAAAAATCTGTTTGCATTGAAGTGTATATGAAAGAAGTTATTATAATATATATATATGAATATATGAAGATATGCAAAGAAAGTAAAAGAGAAGAATAAGAATATATACTTAACTTTTTTACCTCTTTTTCTACTATTAACTCAATAAGAGCTTATATATTTTGCCTGTTAATAATTTTTTATATTTTTTTCTGAAAAGTTTTAAAATCCATTCACCCTATACAACTTTCTGATACTCATTAATAGTTTGTAATTTAATTCATATACTGTTGCTTTAATCTCAATCTTCTATTATTTTAGCATGACGGTAGAGACTTGTAGCTTTTTAAATATGATTATCAGTTAAGGGCACATGCTTTTGACACACTAAATAAGTGTATGAGATTATGACTTATTGTCACATTTTTTTTATAATTTTTAACAGAATACCTGGTTTCTTCAATTATAATCGATATATCTGTTTTCTTCATTCTTCTTGTACTGGGAATTTTTTCTCTTACCAGTGCCTCACTTTAAAGGATATGCATGTTCTCCTTTAATCTTTTTTAAAGATCTAAGTCTCAGATACACACGTTCCCCAAACTCATATAAAAATTGTAAAAAATGGTAACATATTTTTTAGATATTTTGATTCTATTTTTCATTACTATTATAATATTATAATTTTAAAAAATGCATCTTGAATGAATTCTTCGGTGCATATTTTACAAGTTTGTGTAAAAAGTCGTTAAGATGTTTTGTTTCTTTTTTCCTATAAAATGAGTGCACTGCATTACATCAATGAATGAATTTTGGGATTGTAAACAGAGATTTTAGTTTTATTTAATAATTAAAAATAGATTTTTTTAAAATGGCTAATACTGCTTAAATATTTTACATATGAATACAACTCCGAAAATATATACTCTTTTTTCTTAAAAATTAATAGATAAAAATATCCTATTAGTGTTAGTGTGAAGTATTGATGAGTGATAATGCAAGGATTTTTTGAAGATTACAATAGCAGATAAAGACTTATAGTAATGTCACAATATATAAATAAATTAGCAGGCACTGACTCCCAAAAAACAATAACAGGAGAATATTTTTCTACCAGTCCAATAAAGAAAAGATAAGCCTTAAGTGAAATTAAGAATCTTAAAAAATGATTCTATTTTGATATCACCTTTATTACTTCAGAGAACTTATATATGGTAATATTGTTCTTAAATCAAAGAAACAAAATAATTATACCACTGGTTGTTTTGAGATTTAATTATTAATATATAAATCAGATTATCATAAATAAAACAAATAATTGAATTGCACTTATATGTTGGACTATTTCTATCATCTAACATTAAATATTGAATGTCTTCAAAAAAAAAAATTGAACTTAATTTAAATTTTCCTATTACATTCAACTGTTAGTAATAGCTACACGGATTAGTATATACACAGTGTTTCACAATAGTATTATTCTACTCTTTTCTTAACATGTTGCTGGCTTGACCAGTGACAGTACTAGTACAGGAATCAGACCTGGAGCTTTAGATTTTTAAATATTGAATTTTAATGCAATGGTCTAGCAAACAAGTCAGCAACACTCAAAGAAGAGAGGAGAATACTACTACTTGAAATGTTGTTTGTAGTAATAATTTCCAAACAGTTTAATATAATTAGATATTCTGTTAAGAGTGTATATTGAACAATTAATTTTACTGATACTTTTTTCCTATAGGAATCATAGTAATTACCAGAGTGGATTATTAATACAGTGATATGAAACTATGTTGTGCAATTGATTTTTCTGTAAATGGATTGTGAATGGTATATTAATTAATCTTGCATCTTTTTGTTTATAATATTCACAACAATTTCTTCTCAGAAATGTTAATATTTGGAGGATTAAAAACAACAAACATATAAGAGATGATTCTCTTGATTGGAACAATTTCCTGTAAGTAAAAATATAATGCAAAAATTGTCAGAAGCCTTAATTTCATGAATTTACTATATGAGAATATCTTGAACAAAACTTAGCAAATGAGATCAGCATCGTGAAAAAATGTATTAAAAATAGATGATACTCATAAAGTTTTACAATTACAGAACAAATGGTGTCTGCATATGGACCCTACCATCACAGATTGATTAGAGCGGAATATTGAGAAAATGTTGACAAATTGTTTTTCTTGCATTTGTTTTTAAGTATTTTTTATATTATGATCCCAAAAGATTCCTAAATAATGAATAACACAATAGGAGAGTTTTATTTAGTCTGTAAACAATAGCAGTATTTTTAGTTATAAGGTTCATGAATGATGACATATTGATTTCCATATCTATCTTAGTTTGCAAAGTATCAACATTTTTCAGTTAAAAATATTTTTTAAATGTTTAACATAAACAATCATTATAATTAATTTCTTTGTTTCTTTTAAATATATAGATGAAATATTGAAAAGAATAAAATTTGTCTTAGAGTTAGTAGTTTATATATCTTCAGAGATAAAAATATAGAAACTACCAGAATGTTGCCTTTCTTAAGTTCAAATTCAGAATTTTCTTTCATAGAATTCAATTAATTTTTTTCAAATATTTGTAAAAAAAAATTAGTTATGAAAAATGCATACAATTAATACCAGACACAAGCTGTAGTGGTAGTATTATCACAAATATTTGCATAATCTGCAGTGGCAGTGCTATCACAAATATTTGCATAATCTGTGTTGAAGTGCTATTACAAATATTTGCATAATCTGTAGTGGCAGTGCTATCACAAATATTTGCATAATCTGTAATGGCAGTGTTATCACAAATATTTACATAATCTGTAGTGGCAGTCTTATCACAAATATTTGCATAATCTAGTGACAGTACTAACACAAATATTTGCATAATCTGCAGTGGCAGTGGTATCACAAATATTTGCATAATCTGTGGTGGCAGTGCTATCACAAATATTTGCATAATTTGTAGTGGCAATGCTATTACAAATATTTGCATAATATGTAGTGACAGTGCTATCACTAATATTTCAAAAAAATATGGAACCAATGTTAATAGCTTTTAGTTATAGAGTATTTATATTTATGAATATGTTGTGTACATTACAGCTCTGAAAAAGTCTGTTGAACAATCAAAACTGTCAACTATTTTGCAAGTGTAATAAATAAAGTATTGCAGTATATGAAGTGGATAAAAAGAGCATTTTCATTATTAAGATTGATAATATATGCTAATTAAAATTAATGAAAATACTGAAAAATAATGAGGTCTGTATAAAAGTAAGGATAAAACAAAGGCGAATCTATAAATGTTTTCTATTAAATACATTATTATTTTATTATAAATGATATTTTAAATTATTCACAAAACATTCTCATAAGAAATGATAATTAAATGTTAACATTTTTATTCATTCTTTCTCATGAATTTAGAACTGTAGAATATAAATTAATGAAGAAAAAGAAGACGCTGAAGAAGAAGAGGAGGAAGAGGATGATGATGATGATAATAATAATAATAATAATTTGATTAGTAGAATTAAATTGATTTTTTTAAAATATTAAATAATAAAACATTAAAAAAAAGAGTTAATACAAACTAATCTATAAAACACAAACATATCCATACATTGATACCCAATGTTTTTTTTTTTTAGTTTGCCTTTTTGACAGTGTGTGATGGTATTATTGCAAACGTTTCTCTGTAAAAACACATTTCCTATCTACAATTTTCTATTATTTATATTAGACATATTCACTGAATGAAAGCATAAGATCTCGCACTCTTTATAATGTTCTGAAATAATCTTTAAAATGCAAATGCCGTCTATATCTGTCATAAAAAAAAAGACATGCTGAAGTTCATCACATGATACAAATTTTAAAGAAGGCAGCTATCTTTTGTATGCTTTATATAACCATTTAATGGCAATAAATATATCTGCATATTTGACATCGTCACATCAATTTAAATGAAGAACATATTAACTAGACTTAACATTTTGCCACTGTGTATTCAGAATATTATGGGGTTATTTGTCAATCCAATGTGTCCAGTTTTGTCATTAAGACTTCCACATCTGACTTCAGTGCTATAAATAAGCTAAATAAAAATTACTTAAAGTATGTTCCTGAAAGTTTGTGATGATGGTATTTTAGTTGTATTTATATATTAGACTATTTCCAAAATCTAATATTAAGTATTGAATGTCTTTAGAAAAATTTAATATTATTTAAATTTTCTAATTATATTCAACTGTTAGTAATAGTATTATCTTAAAATTCAATATTCAAGAATCTAAGGGTCGCAGTTTGATTACCATGCTAGTACTGTCACTGGTCAGGCCAGTAACACCTGAAGAAGAGAGGAGAATAATATTTCTCAAAACATTGAGCATATACTAACCTGTGTACTACTATTAACAGTCGAAATGTAATTTGAAAATTTAAATAAAGTTGATTTTTTTCTAAAGACATTCAATATTTAATATTAGATGATGGAAATAGCCCAATATATAAATACAACTTAAAGTATTGTAACACTATGAAAAAATTATATATTTTTAATTTCTAAAAGCAGCAGTAGCAGAAAGAAATCTATTTTTGAACTTCAAAGTCGAAAACAAGCTTCACTATCTAAAAAACTACCAAAATGTTTGAAATGATTTACATGTTTAAACAGATAACCAATGGGACCAAAAATTGAAGTGCTTTCTTCCATAACAGGATGACAAAGCACACAATATTTTTAAATATTGACCACTGAACCAGATTCTGTATAGATTTAATTCAAAACATTCTGTAGATAATTCTTTCAGATGATAAAAGCAGTACAATTGTATCAAAGAAGACAATTCTTATTTTGGCTTTTTTTAATTAGTTCCAATTAAAAATCTACCCCCTATCACATTTTAATATCGAATTTATAAAGCCCTCATAAACTATTCTAAAAGAACACTGTCATAAAAATGAAAAACAAAGTTGGAGGTAATATACAAGCCTATTTAAGAGCTGTTCAAATTATTTAGCTTTTTCTCTTACTAATAGTAGCACATTTTCTCTTACTATCATGCAGATGAATGAACTTTAAAAAGTCACAGTTTCAAATGTTTCCAAAAATCTCTTGGTTTAACTGGCTTAAATGCTATGAAAAAATCAGTAAAAATAATCAGATCTTCACTAAAGATCTCACAATATTTTTCTTGAATATGGCAACAAAAATAATATCTATGGTGGTTTTTGATTATTTAAAAACATATCAAACTTTTATTGTTCAATCATTTATAATTTGGTGATTAAGTCAATAAAATTTTTAAACGTTTTTTAGCTGCTGTGAATAACAATAGTATCTCTATGACCATAGCTTTATTTTTTTAATAAATTGAAACCATAAGCATCTTTTAAACCAGGTGATACAATATGGTACAAATACTTAAAAATAATCACATGGTTTATTGTTTGGAAGTTTAAAAGAAGCTTGAGAAGTAGACTAAGCCAGACCTATGGGCTATGGCTATAGAATCTTCCATTTAAAGATCATTCTAATTCAAATAGGATATTTCATTACTATCGGCCATAGTTGTCATTATTTGCTGATCTTTCAGCTTAATTTATCTTAGCATTTCAATTTTAGAGCTACACCATAAACATCAGTTGCACGCCTAAGTCATAAATTAAATTAAATGATACTTATATATCATTTAGTTCAATAATTTATTTAACAAAAAAAGAAAAGAAGTAATAACTTCTCTAAATTTAGTTCATATTTTATTTAACATAAACAAAATCTATTTTCAAAAAAAAAGAAGAAAAACTGCAAAAGATAATTGCATTATATAAATTACTTATATAGTTGTTACAACTAATACATTTCAAACTATTTTTAGCGGTCACTTTTTTCATTTCAAAAAGTAATTAAAATCTGCAGTATTCTTTTCAAAAATAATAAGGATTCATGTAAACACTATATGTGCAGTTACATTCTTATAAAACACCATTTCATAATGAAAGTTGTAATATAAAAATTATAAAGTAAAATATTAATATAATAATTATAAAAGTGAAATAATGATAATAAAAAATGCATTAAAAGCATTAAAAAGTACAAAATATTGAAATTTAAGAATTTTGATATACTTTATTGCAACTTAATTAAGAATCTTAATGATAATTAAGATAAAAAAGGATTAATATAGTGAACAGTTTATTCCAGGGGTAGGCAACCTACAGCTCGCGAGTCATGTATGGTTCTTTGAGCATGCCATTCTGGTTCTCCACTGAATATATTCATATATAATAACAATACATTTTTTGAAAGTTCTGAGTTACACTTCGGTTTATATGCTGCAACACGTTGTCAGTCAATATTGAGTGAGTTAATTTTACAATCGCAAAATGTATAACTTATCCATTTATTTATTATATGGATTTATATGCTTTTTTATTTACAAATACCCAAATAATATTAAAGAAAATTATCAAAACTTCCTTATTTTTATAAAAAGAAAAGTACAGGGATGATTTTGAAGTGAGTTGTGTAGCATTGGTGATCGAGAATTCGCTTCCCGGCTGATGCTATGACACATGAGACAATAATTACACTTTGATTGGAAATAAATAATAGAGAGAAGATACTTTGAATTTTATTATTTAATGGAATTAAGGAAGTGATTTATTTATATTTAAATTTTAGGAAATGGGAATTATATATTTTTTTGTTATTTATAGATTATTATTATTAAATTATGTTGCAATTAATTTTGATATTTTAAATAATAATTTTATTTTTAAAATATTTATGTTAGTTTTGCAGTTTCTATATTTTTCTAATTTAGTGCTCGTCAAGCTCTACAAATGGTGCTAAGTTACAAAATTTAGCTAGGAACTGACATTCTTCTCTGTTCTGTGGATATTACCGTAACTTAGTTGATTTTCCTTCAATACAACAGAACCCAATGAGCAGACTGTACAAACAGAGAAGCAAATTTGTTAATGTCTTGCATTTATTTTGATAGCAGTGATAACAATGAGAACTTTTACTAAAGAAGGCTTCTGTGTAATTTGTAATTTATTTTCTTTGACGTCATAAAAGTGAAAAATATGTCAATGAATCTGAATAAAAGATGTAAAATGAACAACGACTATTGTGTTTTCCAAGAAGAATGAACGTGCAATTTTGCATTTATTAAAAATTTTGTTGGAATACCAACTTATTTAATTTATCATGACAAACTTTCAAATAATAAAAAAAATAATCTAGAGTGACATTTTAGTTTTCCAAAGATTATTCAGGAGGAGATGAACAATAAAAATCATGAATGAGTTAAGCAAAAAGAATCAATAATCAACACCTATATTTAGCAATTGGATGAAATCATTGAATGATATAATGGCAGCCAGTTTTGTGGTAGCTGATAATATTACGAAGTGAGGAAATCCATTCACAGATGGTGAATATATAAAGGAATGCTTCATAAATATGTCTGAAAACTTTTTATCAATTTCAAAAACCAAAAAGGCATTATTAAAAAAATTCAAGACATTCTCTTTTCTTCTAAAACAGTCAGAGACAGATCATTAAAATTGGCAAAAGATATAACTGAACAACAAAATAATAATATAAAAATAACTTCAATCATTTCTATCACTTGGAATGAATCTACTGATTTAAGTGATGTGGTGCAAATAATTTTTTGCAAAAAAAAAAGGGCCTTGAGAAGAATTGTTAGCACTACTTCCATTTAAAAGAAAAACTTGAGAAGATATTATGTTATCTATCATTCAGTATTTGCAACATAAAAGCATTGATTCCAATAAGTTAATTTTAATTAATACAGATGGTGCAACCAATATGACTGGCAAAGATAAATGTTTTATTAATCATATTAAACAATATGTTGAGCATGATGTGCTACCTTTTCATTGTATAATTCATCATGAAGCTTTGTGGGTAAAAATTTGTGAAGTCATGAATTTTGTAAA
Source organism: Epiperipatus broadwayi (assembly GCA_028023455.1). Lineage (NCBI taxonomy): Eukaryota > Metazoa > Onychophora > Udeonychophora > Euonychophora > Peripatidae > Epiperipatus > Epiperipatus broadwayi. The sequence goes on along the minus strand of JAQFVV010006991.1, from coordinate 146,639 downwards.
AAAAATTATAAATTTTATTGTATTAAAATCACTGAATCTTCGATAATTCCAAAAAATTTTATATTTAGATTTAGTATTGCATAAAAAAGTATGATGACTTCCAGGGGTAATTTTAAAATAATTTGTGGCCTGTTTAAGTAAAATTGAATTTGTTTTATATGAAAAAAATCTAATTACATGACTATCAATGATTGCAAAAATTTTACTTTATGGTAGACATGCCACAACAATTCAATCAGCTAAATGTAAAATTACAGGGAGAACGTAATATCACTGTACAACTGTTGGAAGAAGTATTGAGTTTTGAAAGGAAATTAATTTTGTTCCCAGATGATTTGGACAAAAAAATCATTAACACATTTCACTCATTTGAAATATTCTCAACAAAATAATAATAACATCGATTTTGAATATTTTGCAAAATGTTTAAAAAATATTCATAATTAATTTTCTCCTTGTTTTCATGATTTCAGAGAATACAGATTGATTTTGTTATTTTTAACTGATCCAATTAATATTGATTTTCATGATCTGAATGTTACATTTTTTCCTGCAATCAACCATGCCGAATTTGAGTTACAAATAAAAGATCTCAAATCAAAAGAAATGCGGGGCTCAAAATTCAGAAAACTTGCCAGCGATTTAGAAAAACTATGAGAGACAAAAAGAGGAATTAATTTCTCAACACAAATAGTCTGAAATTAAATTCATTGAATATAGTTGCAAACTCATATTTGATACTTGGAATTCTCTTCCAGTATCATTTCATTATGCAAAAATATATGCCTTTGCAATTTTAACTATTTTTGGTTTGACTTATTGTTGTGAACAATCATTCTCTAATATGAATCTGATGAAATGCAATTGAGAAGTTCATTAAATGATGAAAGTTTGGAATCATGCTTACGATTAAAAGTCACAAATTATTTACCAAATATTGATAAACAACAAAAGAAGTGAAACAACAGAGATCCTATTAAGAACATTAAGAAATTTATTATTTTTTTATTTTGTTGTATTAATTATTAGTGGAATAAATGTTGAATAAAAGATATGGTTCCTGTAATTTCGTATTTAGTGTTCTATAATTCTGTAAAATAATTGTTGCTGATTGTATGGCTCAGTCATATAAATAGAACTTATATTTATTATCTATTTGGCCTTTCCCTTAATTAAGGTTACAGACTCCTGGCCTATCCAATTGTTGACCAACTAGTAATGACCATTGAACAAAAAAAATCTAATCGATTAAAAATAAAATAATTGAATGTACCCTTGAAATTCTGTTTACAAAAATATATTAAACAAAATTACAAAAAAAAAAAAAACATATTTTGCAGTAAACATAATTTATTTGCACTAAAACAATTTTATTAGATAAAAGAGAGCAAAAGATACACACAAAAATTTGTATAAAATAAAAATAACCAAAATGCAATTCATGACATAGGTGATTTAAATAGAAGAATTAGATGTCAAATGAAATACAGATGCAAAGTCAAATGCAGATTGTAAGAAAACAAATACCACAAAATAAAACCACATATGGCAGTAGACTGACGAAATAGAAGCAAAAGCAAAATATATTAAATAAAATGAAACCAAAGATAAAATGCATATTTAAAAAAAACACATGATAATTCATAGCAATAGGCATTTTAAGGAAAAACAACTCCTTATCCAATCAAATGCAGGTGTAACCAAAAAGCATTATTTGGAGAGTAATAAAACACATGCATGATATAAAATAAGTTATATTTCACTATTTTTGCATTATACCAATGAAAGGTACTGTAATAATGAACCTTGTGACATTAGCCTAACACATTTACTTTGTCACTTTACAAAGCTACATCATTTTCTAGTCAAACAATCTATCAGTTCTCTATTAGATCACTTGCAACAGAAAATTTCTAGAAAAAAATATTAATCAAAATTTTTGGTTGTATTCTCATCCTTGGTGTTTGCCTTAAGATGGCGTTGATGCTAATCAAAAACATATACATATAACGATTGCGGGCCGGACCTAAATGATTGATTTGATCTAAAAAGATCTGATTTCTTAGATTTGTAATAAAATATTCTACTAATACTATTATATGATGTTAGTTTTTTTCATTTTTGTAAATGTTTATTAATCTTAGCTTGTTTTTGAGTTTGTGTGTGTGTGTCTTTAAAGTTATGGTGTTTTTCTAATTTTTTTTTTTTTTTGACTTTATGTGTGTCTTTTTAAAGTTACGGTCTTTTTTTTTTTTTTGCAAGAGTAAATCAATAATTTGATTCAAAAGCAAGACATAATAAGTAAATGTTTATTATTCTTATCTTGTTTTTGAGTTTGTGTGTGGGTCTTTAAAGTTACGGGGCTTTTTCAAATTTTTTTTTTTTGGACTTTAGGTTTGTCTTTTTAAAATTACGGTATTTTTTTTCAAGAGTAAATCAATAATTTGATTTCAAAGCAAGACGTAATAAGTCAATGTTTATTAATCTTAGATTGTTTTTGAGTTTGTGTGTGTGTGTGTCTTTAAAGTTACGGGGCTTTTTCTCATTTTCTTTTTTGGACATTATGTGTGTCTTTTTTTAAAGTTACGGTATTTTTGGTCAAGAGTAAATCAATCATTTTATTAAAAAAGTGAGATGTAACACTAAATCTATCAAAAGTAACGTAATTTATATACTACAATTTAGAATTGATACCCGACTACTATTAGTAAGGACCGTCATTAAAAGACTCGATTGAAAAACAATACCTGACTAATTTCCATTTTTTTAGGGGGGGGGGAGACAGTAATGAATCAGAAAGTGGGTTGTTTTTGTTAAGTCTGTCTGTATAAAGAGGGTAACGTTATTGAAATACTAAATTTAAAAATGATAGCCAACTAATTTGCATTTCTTTTGACAGTAATTAATCAGAAAGTGGGTTTCTTTTTTTTGGTAAATCTTGTGTATATATAAAAACAAACAAACCGTAATTCAAAGACTCCATTGAAAAAAATCAAACCCCATTGAATTTGCTTTTTTCTTTTAAAGACAGTAATTAAACAGGAACTGAGTTGTTTTGTTAGTGTGTAGATATAAAAACTAATCTTATTTTGAAATAATAAATTTAACAAAACAAAAAAAAAATAATACCCGACTAATTTTATTTTTCAGACAAGTAATTTCTAATAATTAGATAGTGTGTTGTTTTTGTTTGTGCATTTATATATAGTAAAAGTAACTGGTACTTTTCGTGTGAGCCTTTATTTTTTTCCCCTTTCACACCCTTAAAAGCAATTTTTGAGGGTTACCCCTTCATAATGGAATCTTCAGGTCATAACAGTAAAGTAAGTTACAACCCATTAAAAAAATAGACGTCTTATCAAATTTAAAAAAACTACAACTGCTTCAAATACACACACTCTCACCCGAAACTACAGAGAAAATAGATATTCTACTATTATGAGAAAATGATGAACAAAATCAACTACTATGGCATCCAATCAAGGCATTTCTTTCTCTTTGCTTTTAGCATAGAAAAAAAGCCATAACCGGCAGCCGGCAGGAACTCTTTCTGTGTTTTATCATAGAAAGAAGTCTCTTTGTGTTGGCTTTTGTCACCGCCTCCTCCGTCCAACATAATGTGAGGACTTTTCTGCATTTATAATGTAGAAAAATTCCTCTTTGGTTGGTTGAAGGCCGGTGAAATGGTATATTTTTAGGAATTTACCTAGAAGTAGCGACATCTTAAGGCAAACACCAAGGATGAGAAAACAACCAATTTTTTTTTGCTTTCTCATATGACATTGGAAACACTTTCTGCATATGAACTCTTTGTCAAGCTCCAGTGATTAGTTTTTTTTTTTTTTGCTTGCCACACATAATTCAATTCCATTCTTTTATATGTTAAGTTTACTGCCATCGATGGTAATTGGAATTTCACTTCTTATAAATTTGCTTTTGGTCTCAGTACCACTTGCATTTAATATGATAAAGAAGTGATTTCCCTTAAAACATCCATCTCTGTAGATTATCTTTTCTTTTATGTAATAAACATTTTATACATTAACAATCATTGGTTTTTTTTCATTTAATGTACATTGTGCATGGTTTATACTATGCTTTTCTTTAATACACATTTTATATGTGGACTATTTTTTTCTTATTTAACACATATTCTATTTGGTAGGCTTCATGCAGAGAATAGATTTAGTTTGAGGATTTTGATTTCTTATAGATTTTATTTATTATAAATATGGCATCCTCATAGATTTGATTATCTATTGCTTTCACAAAAAATGGCTATTGCTGTGATCTCATTGGCTTTTATTTTGTTTTATATAATACATATTTATTGCAAAATAATATTAATTTCTTCATCTACTTTAATATACACTTGTTCCCATAAATTTAAGAATAAATGTGGATAAATTTTTTAATGGATTTGCATTTCTGCATCCATTTTATTTGCTATCAGTATATTTCCTTGTTAATTGATTATTGTTGTTTTGATAAATCAATTATTTTTACTGCAAAATACATAATTTATTTAATCCATTTAGTATATCTATAATGTAATTATAGAGATTTGAACTCAGACATATTCAGCCCATTGATACTCCACTCCATCTTGAGAAAGTGATACACATGATCACACATATGTGAAAAGATACATGTTACCAAATACACATATTTCATACAGAACCAGCATTTATCAGTTGGTCCAGATCATAATCTCCCACACATATATACAATCAGTACTCAAATTATATGAAGATAGCAATTCTGCAAACTTTAATGGACAGGCATCATTCCTCTCACTCTTTTAACTATTCAACCATCATTACATATATAAAAAAATATTCAGTATAAGCAAATTACATACTGTCTTAAAATTATATATTTGCTATCATAATTTTTTTTAAAAATGCAAACATTTTATTGATTTTTTTTTTCTTTTGTTCAGTAGGTAATACTATGCATCTAAGTTATATAGATTGATTGCACATTAAATTAATACCAATAAATATATCAATGTATAAATATATAATAGGCAAGTCCAGATAAAAACTTGAAATTCAGATAAAATCCAATATGCCTATTATTATAAGTTCTAATCACACATAATTTAATTTTAATTTAATTTTTTTTTCACACATTGCAGACTATTACACACACACATTTACATAAAAAATTTTATATCATTTTAGATCAATAAAAATATTTAAAAAATCAAAAACAAATAAAAATATCAAGATACATTTGTTTTGAATTATCTTCCTCATTTTTTGGTCCAAATCATTATAGTCATTAGAAGTTTTCTATTTTTATACCTCTACCATTATTATTTAAATTTTATACAGTTATTTTAATAAGAAATTCATTATTCTTTAAGTTTCCCCTCAATTCTTTTTTTTAAATAAAAATTTCATATATTTTTTTCCTTTTATTATATTTAAGATTGTTTATATATATTGTGCCCTTTTTATTGGTACACCCTATCATGAAAATAAATTGGAAGTAAATTTTAAGATGTCTAATTTTAAATTTTATAAAGTCAAAAATATTTACTTATTAAACTATGAAAAATAAGTCATTTTAGTTATCAGAGGGTTTGAGATTGGGCTTAATTAAATTAAAGTAGTATACATGTCATAAATCCTGGATAAAATACTTATTTTCAAAGATATATAAAAGATAAAAGATAATAAACTATAATTTAATAATATTTGATAAGTAATTGTTTGATAATATTTATTATTGTAGTAGTTTTAATCTAACCTTATAAATAAAAATATGCATTATAGAGATAATCATGTCTGTGTGCATTTAATATTAGAAAGTAATCACTGTTTCCAATGAAACCTTAATTTATTTTCAAAATAAATAATTAACATCTATGTTTTGAATTTTGTGATTAAAAGTTTATAAAATAAATCTCAGATTTAGTCTGGATAAAAATAAAAATAAAATACTATGAATTGATTTAAAGTAAATGGTAAATTTCATTGAGTCTATGAAAGGCTATTTTTAGTAAATCTTGTAAACAGATATTTGTTTTTAAAAATAGTTTAACTACAAGCAATTCATTACATATTTAAAATCAGAGAATTGGGAAAATTAACCAATGGGAAAGCACAATTTGAAATAAATTAACAAAATGCAGATGATGTTTCTAAAAAGAAAAAAAAATCGAGGGAAAACTTGATATAGGGAAAAAAAGATTACAAGTCAGGAGAACTAGTAACTTGTTTTTGTCTCCAAAAGTTTGCTTAAATTTTTGAAATCTTATTATTCTTTTAAAAACAAGTAATTGATTATCTTCTTAAGAATTTAAAACTGTATATTATAAGTTTTTTTAACCTGAAAGGGTAAAACATGGTTAAAATCTCTGCTAGCTAACTCAAAAATTTAATAATTTTACCAAAATCACTTGGAATCATTATATGGAGAAAAAAGTATTGAAAAAATAAAAGGAAAAAGTTGTACATTTATGCCAAAGTGTTGTCAAGTAATATCTGAACTGAAAGAAAACATCATGAGTATTATGTTAATAGATAATTTAATTAATAAGCAAGATAAAATATTTATGCATCTTGGCTATCAGATCAGTTGTGCAAGATTAAATTGGAATAGATGGATGAATAACAAGAAAATTATTCATGACAGAGTTAAGTATACATTTTTAAAGATAATTAAAACTAAATTAGAAATGAATAATAATGGAAATATTTGTGTACTGGAAAATGTACTTAGTATTAAAATGGAATTTATACAAGTATGTAATTCATTATGTAATTACAAGTGTATCTGAATGAAAATCTCAATATGAAAAAAGATTTAAACAGATCATTATCAGTGTTATTATAACTTTTATGTAGAATAAACATTTTATGATAAGTTATATATATATATAGTAAATTAAGGATATGGATGTAAAACAAGGCAAATGTAAAAGGAAATTTTTGACTGAGAATTATATTTATACTTTATACTTGTAATAAATCACAGCAGTCTCCTTGGAAAATGAAAGAATTATTTATTAAAACTGTCAATGAAAAAAAAACCAAGGTAAATGTAAAAAAATAAATAATTACTGAAGACAACTAATAAAGAATAAATATGTATGGGAGGAAAAAGAGTAGAATAAATCAATGAAAGAAACATTCACTTATTTGAGAATATAAACTATGTTGAAGACAATGTCACTCTACCTTTAAGGAAGTGTAAAATCCTCTATCTTATATGATAACCTTGACAAAAAGTATGTAAGAAATAATGAAAAGACTGAAGCATACTATTAAACCATGAATATGGATATCATAATAAATGTGAGAAGTATATGTATGCAAGTTCAAGATAATCTCTGATGATCATGCCCCCCCCCCCCCCAGAAATGGTCAATAATCTGTTTACATTGAAATTGTATAAGTTTATAATTTTATTATAAAAAGAAGAGGAGCAGAAGTGAGAGTAATGTTGGTGCAATTAATTGGAAGCATTTGGAACAATTGAAATATCATTAATTAAAAGTTAAAGTTTTTTTTTTATAAACTTGTATATTTTTAAAAAAACAACAACCTTGTAACATAATATTTGTATATAGTTTAATTTTATACTTTAAAATAATCGTTATCAATGTAGGGGGAGGGGATAAATAGTTAAAGAAATTAATAATTAATTTGAGTTGTTTATCTATGCAATTAATTGGTTAAAGTTTTTATTTTATTAAATACTGTTATATAATTAAAATGAATGGATATGAACAATTGAGCTGGTAAAATAAACCTGTAAAATTAGCTACATCTATGTATTATAAAAGAGGGGATATATCTGTGTCCAAATATATTGAAATGATAAATGATATTTAAATTTTGATTTTTTGCTTAACTATTAATAATTTAATACAATTGTAATAGAATCATAACTAATTCTAGTTGATAATTTTTTTATAGGCTACCATTTATGAGAAATTTATGAACAGGTATAGATTGGAAATAGGAAATTAATACCTGAGTTGTTTAGATAAAATGAAAAAAATGATTTTTTAAATTTATTTTAAGATGCACCAAATAGTGTTCTATTAATATTTAGCAATGTATCATAAATTGAAATTGAAGTTAGTGCATGAGGAGATAAGTTGTCATATTTGATATTGTATAGTATAAAAGTTTCGTTTGTTGTATTTTATTATATAGTTTGATAATAAGACCATAGGAAAACTGAATGTGATATTAGGAAACAAATTAATGATTTCATAATTGTTGTATTAATATCATCTTAATGAAAAAAAATCAAATGATAAATATCATAAAATCTAAAAATAGATAAAAAGGTAATTTAATAGTATTATAATAAAATGATTGCATTTAAGAAAGAAAACAATCACTCATATTTTGAATCTTCTTATATTTTAAAGCATAATCTATAAGGGTTAATGATTATAAATAATAATAAAAAGGATTATTTAATAAATACACTTGATTTAGTGATATAAGAAATAAAGTTAAATATTACAACACCATATTATAGGAGCAGGAAATTTTCTTTTATTTTAAATATCTCACAGTAATTAAGGGGAATAGAAATGTTCAAATGTTTATATATGCATTGTTATTTTTTTTCCATATGTCATAGCATTGGCTGGGACGCGAACCCACAACCATCTGCAACCACCTACTTGCTTGCAAGGCGGCTGCGATGACCTCTTGGGTAACAAGGCTTGATTATGTATTGTTATTTATTAAGTTATTTAGTAGTTTAAAATAATTGCTGAAAAATCTTGTAAATAATATTGTTAAAGCTAATGTTTTTAAAATTTACATTAAGTATCTAGAGCTGCATTTCTTTTGTTAGAGACATCATCATTACACCATCTTCAGTCTTAAATGTAATGTACATATGAACTAAAGTGTACAGTTTGAGATTTGAATAAGAAATTAAACCAGTACCAGATAATATATAACAATCATTTAAGAAAACATTTTTAAAAAAGATTTTAAATTATTGCAAATTGCCTTGATCACATAAGTCATTGATAAAATATATTGCAAATTTACTAAAGTATGTTTATTTATAGGAAATCAGAGCCGAATGAGGTATTATTTAGAGTTACAAATTATGATTACAATATTAACAATAGTTATTTGTTATCAAATAGTAGAGAACATAAATATAAAGTAGTAATATAATTTTCATTATAGATTAAGGTTATAAGTCTTTTCTTCATTAAGAAACTACCTATAGAGTTAAATAAAACCCCTCTTGATATCTTATAGATGAAATAAATAGATAATTAAAAATCAATGATAAACCTGATATCTCCTTAGTATAATATTATTATTATGGTTATTCGTAATTATAATCCCATAAAAGTAATAATAATAAAAGATCAATATACAATAAAATAATAATATAACTTATTAATTAGGTTAACTAAAATTTAATAATTATAGAAGTTTTATTATATTTATTTAATATTTTATTAAGGCTGTGAACCTCAAGAGTATGCACCTAAAAATGTGAAGATAGGGACCTCTATAGGTCTTAAACACAAGCTTATGACTTTGGAAAAAAAGAGCGGAATCACTCTTTACTTCAACCTACTTTCTACATGAATAGGTGAAACTAAAGCATTTAGACCTGAGAGCATGAAGCTATTCATTGCTTCACTGATTAAGTTCACAATTCCTATTACACATTAGTACTCATGAAATTTTTTGATTTACAATGAGTTAATGGAAAGATTTTATAGTTAGAAATCTATTACGATAATTTAAATTATCATAATAGATTTCTAACTATAAGATCTTTCCATTAACTCATAATTAGAAAGATTTCATGAGTACTAGTGTGTAATAGGAATTGTGGACTTAATCAGTGAAGTATTGAATAGCCTCATGCTCTCAGATGTAAATGCTTTAGTTGTGCCTATTCATATAGAAAATAGGTAGAAGTAAAGAGTGGTTCCACTCTTTTCTTCCAAAGTCATAAGCTTGTGTTTAAGACCTGTAGATATAAAGGTTATAGAGTTGACAAAGATTATGTTGTGGAAATGGGATGGAGCAGAAATATGGAAAAATTTAGAGTGGGGAATGGAAAATAAAGTGGCTAACAGGTTTATTTGGGGAATAATTGCTGAGATATTCTTGACTTCATTTAAGGAGAAGCCACAATACACCACATCACATACTATTGAGGTTCACAACCTTAATAAAATATTATTTATGTAATGTATACGAGCTTAATAAATTTATAATTATATTTATTTAAGTATTATTGTTAGTCATGGGAATATTTAGATACTTAATAAGAAGGAGTATCTTGGTATTCTTATGTCATTGAGCAAATACTTCAGTATTTGTTTAATGTTAAAGAGTATGTAATCTTGCTGATAGGATAAGTGGCTCTCATAATTGCTAATACTAATTAAACATAATTCAGAAATAATTAAAAGTATCAAATTGTACCTAGATAAAATAACAGTATAGCCTAATTTAGGGATTTGTCATGGTTCTTAGGAGTCATCATTCTATTAGCATGGTACAATATATATATTCCATAACTAATCTTTATTAATAATTTTTGCATTTTCTGTTATTTTAGTATGTAGTCATAGTATTTACACTATTTAGTATGCATGTATGCATGAAGTTTTTTCATTTAAGGCTTATTTTATTCTTATTTTCAGTTTATTCTTTACTGTTCCAAAGTATCACATATATTTATTTTTCTTTTTACATTCTTGTACTTTTATTTAATAATAGTATTAAATTCATCTTAATTTAATATGCTTTACTTCTATTTTTATATATTTTCTATTTATATTTATAATTTTTTAAATGATAAGTATTTTTATTTATTTTAAAATTTCATATTTCACTAATCTAATCAGTATTGTTCTTTTTATTTTTATTCACTCTCATTTAAATTTTTCTTATGTTTGTATCACTTGTTAGTTTATTAATCAAATTAATTTTTGCAGTTTTAAAGTAAATAAAAATATTTCTAATACAATTTATAAAATAATTAGAATTAAAAATAGAAAATATAAATTTAAAATAGAAATAAATCTATAGATAAAAAGATGAATTTAAGACAATTATTAAATAAAAATAAAATCAATAAGCTTGATAATATGAACAGTATATAATAGAATATAAAAAATATATATATAAAAAAAAACTAAATCCATATCGCATATTGAAATAACAAAAAAAAAACAAAAACATTAAAAATAAAAATAAATCAGCATTTAAATGATAAATTTCAGTATATCATTCATCCATTTACATTTTCTCTATATTTATTTATATAAATTACATAGGCACCACCTGGCTTAAAACAATGTTTTATTTCACCGAATAATAATGATCATAGAACATGGAGAACACAAGGTACCTCTGATGAATGAGAGTACATCACACAATCTTATACTTAAAGAAATTGATAGAACATATAACAATAGTTTGATTACAAATATAAACATTAATTGATATACAATTTATTTTTTTAAACAAAATTCTTTTATCTTTACACATTATTGACTTCTTCTATATGCAACCAGAGAGATAATTATTGTGCATAAATATCCAAGGTTTTCGTATTAAGTTATTTTTAATTTTCATTTACATTAGCATTAATATATTTATTGATAATAAAATAAAGCCATCATATATCAAACCCCAACTTTAATAAACTTAAAACATCACTTATATAAACCCATAAATACAAAATATTTTGACATATATTTCCTAGTACTAAAACATACATATATTCTATATGGAATAGACATCAATTCTATCTTTATAATAATAACTATAGGGAATAATCTTTTCTAGATCCTAATTCAATAAAATACAACCACTGTAGAAGTGATTTTTTAATCCTACTCTAATTCAATAAAACATCTTTACTCAATGATAATTATGAGGTTGACCTTTTAGGTTCTAATCCTAATTCAATATGACTACAATATATACAGAGATGGCTCATCCTGATACTGATCCCTAAATCATAAGACTAGTTAGAAATGTATTCTTCCATAAGAATATGAATATACATAACTATTTAATAGTGAACAAATAATAATTGCATATATAATATAAATTTATCTACAATTAAATCATTAATTACAATTATTTTAAGATGTGAACAATTTATGTGCAACCATCACATTTTACATATTCATTATCTCTTCATTTTTCTTTTTAAAGTAACAATTTTTATAAAATAATATATTCTTTTTTTCTTTTAAAACTGATAATTTCTATAAATAATATTTGGATTATAAATAAATTTAAAACAATTAAGATAAAGTACAACAGTCTTTCAAATATAAAGCACACCAAAACAAAATAATTGTCATAATTTTTTTTCTAACAAAATTAAAATAGTTCATTTATGAAAATAATATACTCTTGCTATTTCCCACTATCATTTCAATAAGCACAATTTCTTCTTTTTAGCCAGAATTATTTGAAATAATCCAAGAATTAGATGTCAAGGCTAGATGAACTAATTGTTGGTATTATTATTCCTTCTTATTCACAAAGCATAGTGGAGGTCCAGTGGGATTTGGAATAAAATAATATTCTCTTCTAATTAAATAAAAGAAAAGCTGATTTTATATAAAAATTTAGTTTCTTTCTTGAACCTCATTTTAGTTTTTTTTTGCAAATCATTTTGATTGCTTAGAAGAGAAGAAAAAATATTATTTTTTTAAATAATAGATTGTTCATTTTAATATGTATATAAAATAATCAACTATAACATTAAAGTGACAGAAAAAGTAAAAAAATTATTATAGAAAGATTGGTTAAGGAATATTTATATATAAAAAATAGACCAATATTTAAAAAATAAGGGGGAGGGGATATATAATATATGATGAATTTTTATAAAAAAATGGATTCAGTAGAGATATAAAAACAATGAATTTGCTATTTAAAAAAACTTGTATGATTAGTAATGCTGGTAAATTTTGGGATTAGTAAAAAATAAAAAAAATAAAAAAAATGAACTTGAATAAAATTTAAGTAATAACAATGATAATAGAAAAGGGTGAAATGAATAGAAAGTTTTAATTGTTAATGAGGGTTTTATAGGTTTAATTTTTAAATATAATTTCAATGTGCTATTATACCTATAGTATAAATAGTAACTATTTATATTTAAAAATGTATACATTTGTTATTAAAATTACTGTATTTTTATAACACTCTTGAATATGACCATGAAAGGTGTCTGAAATATTAGACCCCAGTTAGATGAACAAATTGATTCAAATAAACAAATTTTAAAAGAATAGATTGTGCTAGGATGAGAGATTATATTTATATAATAAATACATTGTGAACTGAATTTGGAAAAGAAAAAAGAGAAGAGCACTAATAGACATAGTGGAATTCTAAAAATAATTTAAATAACGTTCCATTAATTTGATTTAATTATAGTGGCAGTGAATATCTTCACTAAATTCTATTTTAAAGTATTATTTTGACTGCTGATATAAATCTAACAAGAAATTAAAATTGTAATTATATGTTGAATTATTTCCATCATGTAATATTAATTGTTAAATGTTTATAAAAAATTGGGTAATACAGCATCGATTGATCCATGCCATAAGATGGCGCTGTTGCTAGTGAAAAACGAATAGATATAACATTACTGGGCTGATTTGATTATTATTATTTTGTAATATTATCGTGTTTTTTGGTTTTTTTTTGGACCGTATTTTCTTTTTTTTTTTTAAATAAATAAATTGATTTTTAAATATTTTTTTTTAATACGTTTTGTAAAAACCTTTTTTTTCTTTATTTTTTTTTTGTAAAACTTGTTGTTTAACAAAATTGGATTACGGTCTTTTTTTTTTAAGTAACTTTTTTTTTTTCGCTTTTGATTACGGTCTTCTTTTTTTTAAAGTAACTTTTTTTATTTTTTATTTTTGGCTTTTTACTTTCATTAAACTACCACAAAGGAAGTTCTTCTGGGTGAGGAGAATATTTCTCTGTTGAAGAAAGGTCACCGCATCTGCTTCTGTAGCCTGCCAATGAAATGTTTTGATCTCGAAAAAGTGTCGGAAAGTGCGCGACTTGATCGTGAACTTTGCCGAATTGTGACTAAAACTCCTCATTAACTGAATTCTGACCCCTGACAATGAAATCAGGGGCGTTTGGAAAATCGTTACAATTTTTACGAACGAAAATAAAAAAAATTACATCGAAGCCAAAAAAAAAAAAAAAAAAGTTATAATATAGTTTTCGACATTCAAAATACAGAAACCTTCACATCATACGCTGTATAATAGTTAAGAGAAATGTCTATAGAGAGACTTGCATACTCGTCGCTAATAATGTTCAACATACTAGAGATGTTGGGGTAATGGGTGCACTTCAACATCTTAGTGGTTGAACAGTTTACTAGGCCGTAAGATCTATGAGCAGCCTTGTAAACAACATATTTATGTGCTTTAACGTAGAAATAGTGCCATCTTATGGTGTGGATCAATCGATGCTGTATTACCAAAAACTGAAACTATTTCAACTTTTCAAATATAACCAATTGTTAATAATAAATTCACAGATTAGTTACATGTAATTAAAAAGTTTTAATAAAATTTTAGTTTTTTAAAAAATATGTAATTATTATTATAATTAGTAGTTAAACATAATAATTATAACTAAAATATTATCATCACAAACCAAAATGTGTAAAATAATTCATATTTGTAGTTCAAACTTTAAAAAAAATCCATGAAAAAAAGGTGTTTCATAGTTATGATCTGAAAGACAATGTTAATAGTAAAAATGATATTAATTATTATTATCATTACTACCACTGCTATAAATAATCACAACTATTATTATGAGTATCAGTGCTCATGATAATGGGTTTAAATTGTGGATACATACATAGATTAGCAGAAATACAACATTTGTATTTTTTTTAAATATATCTATTCATTTACTTAAATAGTATAATGATTTTCAAATATACCAAAGATGAGTCAAAAATTATTTGCACTCTAGCTGTAAAATGTATTTGAATCAACTTTCAGAAAAGATAAGTACATCATTTTTTGGCATAATCTCTTTACTTTTTACTTTGTCCATCTATCTATCAATAAGCTTTTATATATCTTCATTAAAAATGTTTTAGGCTAAGCTATGAGCCACAAATACACTGCTGTTTTCATCTTTTCATTAGGCATCTTCATTCTCCTAAGGATTTAAATTATAATCTGATAGGGCAAGATCAGAACTATAGCAATGGTGCTTCAACATCTCAAATTTTTTTTGGGGGTGTGTGTCAACAGTATAGAAATTGACATGCAACAACACAACACCCTCAGATAGCAGTTTTTTGCATTTCTTCCAAATTTTAGGCTTTGATTTGCAGTTAGCATCTTACTGTAATGAGAACTGTCGATTGTTAAATCTTACTGGTCCTTGAAAATCCCAGAAAAGTGTAAGCATCAATTTTCTATTGAATAGATGACTTTTAAACTTCTTCTTGATTAATGATTGACAATGCTTCTATTCCATATTCTATAATTTACTCTCATTCCCATAATGAAATATATTTGTCTCACCATCAGTAATGATTCTTTTTAGTATTGATCCAAATTTTGTTTGCAAATATCCAAAGGCTTCTAATTGTGGTCTTCCTCGAGTTGTTTCAGTTCTCATCTCATTCAAACTTTTTAAAACCGTGGTCTGATATTTCTTGTTGCATAGGCAGAACACAATAATCTACTGCCACATATATATCCAACAGAATCAGTTCACTTGCATGCTTAATGTTGTCATTAGTCATGAATATGGTTGATCATCAGGATTTTTCATGACTATCACTTGTGCAATCTTCCTTAAACTTTTCTATCTATTCATCTGCACTTCATCATAGAAAATTTTTTTTTTGCATATTATGCACAAAGTTTTCAAAGCAGCAGAATATCCTCAACACAAAAAGTGAATCACTGCATGCAAATAATAAATGCCATCATGTTCCAAACTGCACAGCAATGTCTGGGAAGACAGAGACCTTATAAGAAAAGTGCTGATAAGATGGTGCAGTTAACAGAAATTTTAATATAGTCAGAGTACAGATTTCTGACTTCCCCTCATATATATATATTCTGTACAAATATTGATCTGTAAAATAAAAAAGTGAAGTTAAAATGAAGGTTTGTAAAATCGCAGTTAATAATCATAAATGGGTTAATCTTTAATTAAATATAAAGTTTATACCTGAGCTAATTATAATATAACAATTTCTAACTTAATCAGCAGTTAGTAATAACATTTATATATTTAACTAAAAGATGATAAATTATTACTAAAATTCTACAAGAATCGCATTTGTGGATTACGCTTTAAGAAAATATCAATAAATTATGAATAGTAATGAAGATATTGGAGTTAAATATAAGTAAAATGAGTTTTTATTGCTGATGATGTTTTATAATTGTAATTTTAAAATTATTGTTTTGATGTGTAATGGTATATATATTATGAATAACTGAATCTATATTCTTAAAAATATATAAGGTTGTTTGTTATTCACTCTGATTCACTCTATTTTACTTACTATATTTTTAAAGACCATTGAAAATGACCATGAAAGCCAAATCAAACACTGATCAGTAAACTGGATGAACAATTTGATTCAATAAAGAAACAATTTTTAAAAGAATGATGACAGTATGGGGAATCTATACATAATGATTAAATTATTTTTCTGAAAAAAAAAATGTAGATACATGTAAGGTTTTTAATAACAAGTAGGAATCTTGGTTTTGTGGAAAGTATTAGGGGTTTCTTTTGTAGAACATTATAGAGGTAAAAAAATTAACTACATCTAATTTTAATTTAAATGGATGCCTATTTGCTTCTATATTGTAAAATATAGATAATTGTTTAGTTAATTTACATATTTACTGTAAAGTTTTTCTTAGCTAATGTTAGTAATTACTGTTTGTATTTGTCTCTGCATACATGATGATTCCAGAGAGGCACCATTTACATGGTAGTTTAAATAGTAATTTCTTATATGGTAGTATATGATGGTAGATTCAATAATTTGAAAGATGATTAATAGGTGGAAAGATTATGGTATCAACCACACACACACACACACACACACACATATATATATATATATATAAAATCAAGTTATATGTCACATGACTGATATAGCTTGCATTTATAAATATGTAATACAAAGAGCATTCAAGTAGCTCTAAACCAGCTTATTTTTTATATAATAAATGCTAAAAGAGAAAGCATTCAAGTCATCTTTATCTAGGATTGTCCCAATGTCCAGACCGTTTTTGAGCTATGGCTCTCTTCAATGAGAAGCTAGGACACTAGATTTTAAAAAAACTAACTCAAGATAAGCATTTATCTAAAAGGTAACCCATAAGAAGATCTAAAATTTTTAGACATCTACAAGTCTTTAAATTCAGTTCTCCAACTGAAGTAATCATATGGGTCTGAACTTAATTCAGAAATCCCATATATTTATGTGCTTTGTAATTTAATTTAGCCAAAGCTCCAAACAGTAAAATAATAATAGTAATAAAATCATGTTATATGTCACATGACCTATATAGCTTGCATTTACCAATATGTAATATAAAGAGCATTCCAATAGCTCTAAAGAAGTTTATTTGTTTTATGGTAAATGCTACAAGAGAAAGCATTCAAATCATCTTTATCTAGAATTGTCCCATCCACAGACTGATTTCAAACTATGACTCTCTTCAGTGAGGATCTAGGACACCAGATTTAAATTAAAACTAACTCAAGATAAGCATTTATCTAAAAGTTAGCTCTTAAGAAGAAGGACTGAAATTTTTAGATGTGTCTACAAGTCTTTAAATTCAGCTCTCCAATGCTCATCTTGAGTTAGTTTTTTTAACTTTGGTGTCCTAGCTCCTCACTGAAGAAAACCATAGCTTGAAACTGGTCTAGGGGTGAGAACAATCCTAGATAAAGATGGTTTGAATGATTTCTCTTGTAGCATTCATCATTAAAAAAGCTTGTTTAAAACTATTGGAATGCTGTTTATATTACATATTGGTAAATTCAAGCTATATAGGTCATGTGACATATAACATGATTTTATTAGTATTAGTATTTTACTATTTGGGACTTTGGCTGAATTAAATTACAAAGGACATTAATATATGGGATTTCTGAATTAAGTTCAGTCACATATGATTATTTCAGTTGGAGAGCTGAATTTAAGAACTTGTAGATATCTAAAAATTTCAGTTCTTCTTAGGAGTTAACTTTTAGATAAATGCTTATCTTGAGTTAGTTTTTTTAAATCTGTTGTCCTAGCTCCTCATTGAAGCGATCCATAGCTCTAAACCAGTCTGGGACTGAGGACAATCCTAGATAAATTTGATTTGAATGCTTTCTCTTGTGGCATTTATCGTCAAAAAAATAAGCTTGTTTAGAGCTATTGGAATGCTCTAGGTATTATATATATATATATATTTAAAATATTAATCAATCTTAAAAAAATTGATAATAAACAACTTAAAATAAATAAAATTTATTTAAAACATCAAACCAGGTTTTCGTTTCTTTTAGGAACCATACTAAGAAATCTCCTTTTTACAATCATATGGTAAACATTGATAGCAACTCTATGATTCAAATTATACATTAAAAATACTGAAAATAGTATATATACACAATGATTAAAAAATAAATGCCTTATTACTATCTAATTTTCAGTTTAAAATCAAATTTACAAAAGTTAATATTTTAATTATACTTTCTAAGTTTATAATCATCTAATAATAACTGTTTTCCATTTAATTATAGTGGATTATACATTTCCTTATATTTATAATGAAGATAACATCCTGAATAATAAAGAAGCTTAAAATTTGATCATCTGAAATGAATATATATAAATAATAATTACAAATAATCAATCATCAGTTAGCACAGACAAATAGTAAAATAATTTTAATCAAACAACTTGAAAAGTTAAAACAAATGAATGAGATATGATCTTAAATGTAAACATTTTAAAAATGTCAAATAAAAAAAGCATATAGACAATAAATGTAATAGTCTGTAAGATATATATAATTCTCCCATCTTAAGAACTGAAATTAAAATGCAATTATACACCGTTTGTATTAATTATTTTATAATTCTTTCCCCAAAATATGTCTCACATTAAATAAAATGTTAAATTTATATAAATAAAAATAGTTTCTCACCGTAAAAAAACAAGACTAATGATGATCTATGATCATATTAATGGCTATATATTTCATTGCTAAAAAAATATCTACATTCCTTTCCATCAACAGTATTACAGTTACTATCCTTAAAACTATTCAAATCACGTTCAAAATAGATCATGACCACTGTCTAAAGATAACCACATACTAGATTATCTCTTTAAATCTTTCTATATCTCAGCTTCGCAAAAATTTGTAGCCAATTGCCTCTTTAATATTATCAACCAATTGTTTTCTACTTCAACCTTTTTTGTTAATATTCATTATAGTTAAATATAAAATATACTACAGCAGGAATGGGCAAATAGTGGCCCAAGGGCCACATGCAGCCTGCCAAGACAATCAGAAAAATCTGCCTTAAACTGTGATTTCCTTTTTGTGTGCCACCGAAGATTTATCTTGTATTTTCTAGTAGAATGTCCATGCCAATACACATGTGCAGTACTTTTCCAGTTAATCTGATTAATTTCAATTTTGTCTTTGCATTAGCAAATATATACATTTCCAATTTTAGTGCCATAAACCCTCTGAAAAAATGTAAAATCAGTGATAAATGTCATGAGTTTAATGAAGAATGGATAAACAAATATTTCTTTGGTAATACAGAGAATAAAGCACTGTGTTTATTGTGGCATGCAAAAAAGGTGCAGTCCTCTGCTAACCTTCATTTCCACAAAGTGGCCCCTGATGCAGCCCTCCACCAACCTCTGTGGTCCTCGAGCTAAAACAATTGCCCACCCCTGTACTACAGAGTTTTCTTTTTTTTAAGTACTTGCCGAAAACAATTTCTCTCTTCATAATTTCCTTAATTCAAAGCTTTTTTTTTTCCCACTTATTCTTCTTAATACTTTTACATTGCTTTCTCTCTCAATATATTCCTATTTCTATTTCATGCAAGTCTATTATCCTCCTAATAACTCCTATTTCAAATATTGAGCCATGAATTTAGATGATAGTATTTAAGATGAATCAATTCCATTGATTTCTTTAAATAGGAGCAGAGATCCCTAGATTTAGACTTGAATAGATAGATATCTTGCTGAATAAGATTAAAATCACTCTGTATAATTTTTAAATTGGAAAGACTTTCTGATGGAATAACTAGAAACTTTTAAAACATACTTATTACCATATTTTAAAATTATCCATATATATATATATATTGTAACAAAATTAAAGATGGTTCAAATAACTATTACCATATCTGAGTTGTCTACAATATATATAAGATCATAATATTTAAAATAACGTTGGATTTCTCAAGATATCCCACTATCAATAATTATAAGCAAATTATTAATAACAAGTATTATAACTCAGGTATATGAAATCACATGAGGTGAGTACACTAGTAATTCAATAAAATATAACTCAGGCATACAGACAGTAGATCTTACCCACTTTCATTTCTTGGTTTGATGTTAAGTGCATGTTTAAACAAATACTAAGTGAATATGGTCTAGCAGGGCACCACTAGATTATCTGAATCTAGACACAGTTATATCTAATAACCTTTCACATGTACCGGGTTTGAATCCCCTTTTTTGGTACTTTATTTCTAATAAAAATGGGAGATTTTGCTTTTTGAGCCATATCACTATACGCACTAATATTTAGGTAAAAGTAAAACATCTTTAAACCAAAGTGGAGTATATTAGACATAAATCATTTCTTAGATCTTAGCATAACAAATGTGTTTCAATATTTTTATAAGTTTACTAGCTCAGATTATATATAACTAATTTAGGATGGCAACTCACTCATCCTTGCATGAAATAGATGACGGGATGTGGTTATAATAATACAAAGAAATCACTAAATATTATAAAATCAATATTTATTTATGGCCTTTAAACAGTTAAACAGCTCATTAATTAAAACGTTGATGATGATGATAATAATAACGATAATGACAAAGGTTTCAACTACAGCTCTAGGACTAAGCCTAAACATAAAACTAATTTTTATAAAGAAATTCATAATTATTGCTTAATTTTAGCATATTTACTTATATCTTAAATAACTGATATTCAACCACTGATGACGATGAATGATCACACTTAACAAAGACTACACTTAATGAAATATATACGCCTCGTTTAATAAAACAAACTAATATTTATTACTGCATTTCTAACATATACATAAAAATTTCTAGATAAACATGAAAATTGATATGAATAAGAATAATAATAATAATTGATTATATAACAATCCTCAGATTAATTTCAAGTTCTTCCCCCTTTTCCTTCAAATGTATCACTCTATGAGAAAAGTATTTCAAAAAAAAAAAAAAATATTATCCGCTCATTAACACACATACTTTCTAAATCTAACATGTAAATAGAATGTTAAAAAAAAATGTTAGTAGAAATTAGAAAAATCAAGTTTTAGAAACAAGTTTTAAATTATTTTCTCCCCCTCTCTTCTACCTCTGAAATGCTGCTATACTTAACTTGAAACAAAATAATCTAATATTTCAATACTACTTATTATTTCACATTCACTCGCAATTATACACCTATAAAATATTACTATGTATGTGCATGTTTTATCCCAAAATAATAATAATATATTAGTTAAAACTAAAATCATAATACCATAAAAAAATTGTTTTATACATTAATATTTCATAACTGTAAAATTAATAAACAAATAAATTTTGATACATTCACAATCATTTATGTAGTTCAACGCTATTATTATTAAGACATTCTTGGTTTCCATCGATCTGAATTGTCTTTAAAAGTTCTTTAAATAAAATATGTCACTTTATTACTAAACTTTTATTAATACTCTGACTGCATAAAGAAAATAGATATAAAAGTCATATTACCGATCCAAGGGTTCACTTGTCTTGTATACTGTCTATACTTGGCAGCAACAATTTCCGTGTTCTTTGGAACAATCACTTTCTTGAAGTATATAATTATTTGATGATGAGGATCCTATTGAGGTTATTTACTTTAGTGGATAATTTGGAAATCATTATATCAATTTTTCTTCTCTTCCTGTCAAGCATGATTCTTTTAGTGGATGAAATACAGCAGTTGTTTTCACGTTTATAAATTTTCTTGAGTTTAAAATCAGTTGCTGGAACAATTAATTGGACTTGATGATTAATATTTATCGGTAGATTAATTCATCTTTCATCGAATGCAGGTGAATGCCTTCTTCCTTCTATTAAAAACATCTTATTTCTCTGGTCAGTTGAAAGGTGTAGAATATTATTTTAGACAAAACATCTTTTCTTTCTTATATGATGTGCAGCTTCCCCAGATAGTCCGGCAAAGATAGGACATACATATAATTTTTCTAGCCAGTCATTTCTTATATTTTCAACATTCAATTTAATAGTCTAATAATCTGAATCATAATCACAATAATAATTCTTCAACTGATTTTTCCAGACACCTTTTATATCCAATTTTTAGCTAAGTTAACCAATCAGAGATAGCGTCACTTGCTATTTTTGGACAAATTTGTTTTAATTAGATCTCCAATTTATTTTCAACTAAATTATTTTTCAACTGAAAAGTTTAATCCTTTTTCCAGACACTTTTGTTTTACAAAAAAAAATAGACTTAAATCCTTTTTTTTTCTTACACCTAGGTAACATTTCAAACTTTTGAGCTTCCTTCTTTAGATCTTAAGATAAGACAATTTCAAAATTAGAGTTCCCACCCAGATTAAGCTCCCAAAGTGACAAACAATCATTTACAAAAACAAAATTGCTACAAAAATAGATATCTGATTCAACAGATTTCCTCTTTTAACATAAAATTGTACAAAAAAAATAATTTGACAGATTTAACCCTTCCTTTTCTTTCAATATTTAATAAATGTAAATTTCTGTATGTAATGTACACACATACTTCATTATTTCAAATCATTCATAAACTAACATTAAATAATATAATTGCTAGCTTAGTAATAACATTATTTAATTAAATCTGTAACTTTTAAATCCCAATTACAATTATAGAAAAGCAAAATAGAAGCATAGAATAAGATATTAGAATTGATCAAGCATAGGTTAGTTTTAAAGAAAGTCAAAGTGTTTAATATTTGAAATATAAAACAATTAAATAACTTAC
This sequence comes from Epiperipatus broadwayi, assembly GCA_028023455.1. Classification (NCBI taxonomy): domain Eukaryota; kingdom Metazoa; phylum Onychophora; class Udeonychophora; order Euonychophora; family Peripatidae; genus Epiperipatus; species Epiperipatus broadwayi. The sequence continues at coordinate 123,293 of JAQFVV010006991.1, read as the reverse complement.
ACATACACTGCTTATACGTATGCATTATAACTTTGCTTTTTAACAGAAAAATTAAATATTAAGTGTGTGTACTGCTCTTTTTGAGATTTATTAACACACAAACAAATAAAGCATATAATTGCTGTCCCACTCTCTTTCTGTCTAAAGTGTTTAAAATTTTGATCTGGTAGAGTTTGAACTTGGATGCCCTACAGCTTCTTTTATGGTTATATAAAAATGTGATGATGATTTTTGTTCATTTTCTCTCGTGCACATTACTATGAATTTAGCTAATGACTAAATTGTAATGGCATAATATATATATATATATTTGCACTAGAACTATCAGAATTATTTATTAGGATACTAAGAACTTGTTAAAATGTGCCAACCAATTTTAAAGTTTAAATTTATAGATAAAAAAGAGTAAAAAAATTGCAGTAATTATAAATGAATACTATTATTATCAATTCCATCATTTCATTAATTTTATTGAATGAGGTGTTTCATATCATGTGTAAATGCTTACCAGAGATTCTAGGTGGTATCAGGGAAAGAAAAAGCATTATAGATGTTTTTATTGCCATCAAAGATAAAAATAATGTTGTGACTATTGCTCATTATTCTCTTTAAATGTCATTATATAATGATTACATTTAACATAAACTATTGTCTTCTTTACTAACATAATCATATATGCTAATATACACATGTTATTGTTCTTGTGCATGTAAATATGTTATTATTGTCATCTAACTGAATGTCACTAATTTAAATAGAACTATATAATTATTCAAGATAATGATGTCATAATTACCCTATTCACAATTTTAAATCATCACTCATTCAAAAAGCTTTCGTCAGTTATTAAGTCTATGTCTTTAAAGTGATATATTGGTTATGCAGTTCTGATTTAGATTCTTATTTAACCAATCAGAAAATATACCATGTTTTTATTTAATTAAGTCGCTAAAAGTATAATCATTTCAAAGATATGATCAGATTTAAGCGAGCTCAAAAATAAAGATCTATTTACATTCACAATTCACTCTTTAAAAAATTCCATGCATCAGTCATGTGATTAAAGTCCAATTTGGAAAAGTGTAATTACCCCTAAGAATATAATCATTTAATTCTCCACCAAAATATTTAGGATAATGATTCATTTTTTTATAGTTATAAGTGAGTTTGAAGCAGAGAAATTTTTGATCTTATCATCAGTGCATGCATATATATTTGCATAATATTGTATTGTTTTACAATTATGATTATCAATATATCAGAGTTTATTTAAGTGATTTTTTATCTAAATAAATCAGTCTGTATTTTGTGTCATAATTCAATAGCAACTAATTATTTCTAATAATAGTTTAATATTTCTAACAATGTATGCATTAAAAATAGCACAAAAAATGAATTTTGTGAATAAATTTTCTTTGTCTCAATTTTATGAACATAATTTTTAATTTTATTAATTTTTCCTTGATAGAGATATAATTTCAAAAGTAGATTATTAAGTCATATTTTGGAGAGAATCTTACATCATTTAGTCTCATTTTACTTGAAATATTTATCTTCTCATTTAGACTTTCTCTAAAAATGACTTTCAAAAAGCAGTTATATCAATCCTAAATCTTTAGGTCCTTAATTGCAGCATTGTTCTTCATTCAGGAAATAAAGCATCCATATCATGCTAAGTTTGAATATTGCATATACTTATATTTAGGAAAAAATACATATTATGGTGCATTTTCAGTGTGATCATTACTGTCATTGCAACAATTTCTATTATTTAAAGCAACAATTGACCAGAAATAACAATGTAACAAATTATTGTGAGACCATTTTAAATCTTCTCTTCTAGATTGTATCAGATTGATGGAAACCAGGAGATTCTTAAATTTATAGCTATTCAAGTATACAACCATAAAACCTATTATAAAAAGAGTTTTGAAAGATTCATTATTAATTATACTGTGGCTAAGTAGGATTGCAATGAAAATAGAACAGTTTGCTAAATTTTATCTATCATTATTGCCATTTTTTCAATATGGAAAACTTTGAATTCTCCTAATATTGCCCAGAGAAAAAAATATTGGAGCTAGAATTCCATGTATGTAATTAAAGAATGAAATATATCCCACTATCCAAGCCAGTGCAGAAAAATAACTTGTAAAAAGAAAAGCTCAAACTGCCTTGACTTTAATTAAGCTCAGTCAGTGAACATAGTTAGATATACAAAGAGAATTTAAAAAAAACCATATAATAAACAGAACACAGTATATAACTCCTGGTAAATTAAGATTATATTATTTAAGATAGCAGGAGATATTTTGATGCTTTTCAGAATAATATATATATATATATGTAAGAAAGTAAAATAGTCTTTAATCCATTGGAGAGAGCAAAAAACTTTTAATAACCTTTATATTTAATAGTAAATGATTTTAAACAGTTTTTCAATCTTTCATGATGTCTCAAACTTTTCTTCTGTTATTGCATTATTTTAGTCTTAAATCTTTCTATAAAAAACATACTTCTCTTAAATGCTTTGTTTAATTTATAACAATCTTGAATGACTAGTGCTCTTCCTAGTTCTGAAAAAGATTGCTAGTCAGTTAAAATTGTCATATCTTTCAAATATCTGAAGAAGCTTGCTAACAAGTCAAAACCGTCATAAATTAAATAAGCATTATGAGAATTGCTAATTATTGCCATCATTGTTTAATCCTATAGATTAAAATAGCTAGATATCGTTTCTTACTAAAAATAAAGATGATCTTATTTAATCTGTCCGCAATTAATGCTCTTATCTGATAATCATTTCAGACTTGTAAGCTGTGGAAAGCATATATATGTGAATGTATGTAAGTAAAAATGTAAAAAATATTAATACAATTTATAATAAAAATAATTAAATTAATGAATTTCAGTTATTAACATTAATTAAAATATAAAATGTGATTTTCATTTCTTATTGTTGCTTTTTTTTTTCAATTAAAAAAATCAATATATGATTTATAGAAATATATATAAAAAAATCTATATTCCAAGTTATCTTGCGCTAGTTTTGATGGCGTCAACTTAAAATCAGTCCAATTACAAAAAATTGAATAATGGTGTATGTGTTAGAAGCTTTTCTTTTTCTTTTGATGCTTATGTGGGAGCATTCATTCAGCCTCACTGGATTTCCAGGCAAGCTGGATCTTTACAAAAGAACAATCTGCTGCTAAACCTGCCAAAAGCACTCAGAAAGCACTAGACTGCTATATAAAAAAAGTTTTTGGAAAGTCAAATGCAGACTATAAGAAAGCTACATCTAGCAGAACAAAATTACTATAGGTCATTTGACCTTGATAGACCATTCAGCAAACTAACCTTATATTAAAAAAAACAACAAGTAGCAAAACAAAATAACTGCAATAAAAATATATTTCCATTATTGATATTCACTTTCGCATAGATATAAACAATTATATATTTAAAATAATAGTTTAAAACTGTGTGTAAATATATACGCACTTAAAATCATAAAATATCCTTTAAAATAGCCCACTGTTGGGAAAAAATTTTTCTTCAACAGCTCCCAACCGATGAAAAATAAAGTTTGAGTAGTTTGCCATTTCTGTTTAACCCTCTAGCTAAAACAAGCTAAAAATATCCATTTAGTGACAAATATTTAATGATTACTTCCATTGACTACCGGCTACACTATTTGAAAGAAAATCTTAAACTTGATTGATACCTGAAAATATTCTCAAGTTTTACAGCCTGTATTCGAACCCTAATGCATATACAAATAACAAAATAATACAATTATATCGTGCAACATTTATTTCCATATAAACAAAAATTATATTTGATGTGATTTACAAGTGTTAATAGGAAAAGAAAATCAATTATTAATTGCAAAATCATTAAATTATATAATGCTTGAAAATCGATTAAATTTTTTTAACAACATATATGCTAACCTTTTTTAAATTTCTTAGTGTAAATAAATCGAATTATAGGAGTTATAAGCAATTGTATCAGTTATGGATTGACATTGTTTTCAATTAAATTTTTAAAAGGTTTTGATAGTATTTTGAACTCATGATTATCTGCTAAATGATAGGCAATATGCACCAACCAATCCCCAGTATTTTGAACTCATCTGCTGAATGGCAGGAAACATGCACCAACTGGACTTTTATGACAAATGTCTTTATTAAGTCATTAATCAACTTTTTTTCTTTTTTTATGTGCCGAGAAGTGAACCCATGAACCCGGACAACTGCTTGTAAGACTGCTGTGCTGACCACTCGAACACCAATGCTTACCAAACTTTTATAATGATTTTGTAGCTTCGAATTTCTTCAATAAGATTCTCATAATTTAATACATAAATTTTTTCTTTTCTTCTAAAATACCACTTTTCTTTATAATTATCAATTTCAACAAGCCTTGGTAAAAATATGTTTAGCCAGGATTGTGCTCAACAAGTTAGGCAACTGAAATAACCATGTGGAATAAATACTATTAGGAAAATTTTATAGACTAAAAAAATGATTCGAAGACTTATAAAAATATACATGCAATATTAATTGTACATAGTAGACATTTATTTATAACAAACTAAAATAGACATTACCATTAATTATTTAAATGTTTGTAAAACAATTTAAAAAGTACATTATTATATACAAATACTTGCAGCATGCTAAGAGTTTTTAACTTATCGATCATAATCATCATATTTGGAAAATTAATATATTTTTAGCTATTTCTTCTTTCATTGAAATTACAGCAAAATTACACAAACCATCCAACATATTCAGACTACCTGAAAAATATTTAATTACACTGTTAAGATAATGTAATGAAATTGCATAACAATTTTAATTACATTTCTGTTAATATACATATTTGTTTTGTTAAAGGATTATTTAGGAAAATTTTTGATAAAAGAAACTTATTCTAGTATTAAATGCTTCCAATTTTTTTTTTTTTAAATTTATTTAGATATTTTTCTGATAATAATTTAATATAAAAGTATTAAGTCTCATTTTGACAGTAATTCTAATTTGACACCTGAAATAATTGCCTTGTTGCTTCACCTATAGGATCAGTTCTTATGTTTAGTCTTTGCAATTGTCTAATTTGATAGTAATTCTAATTGGACATCTGAAGTATTTGTCTGTTGCTTCACCTATAGGATCAATTCTTACATTTAGTCTTTGCAATTCTTATTTTACCAATTGTATCGTAATTTCCATTAGCAAGTAAACAATTAATGAGGTATTAAAACAACATTAATTTATTTTATAACTTTTTATTTTATTTAATATCAATTGCTTTTAATATTCATTTGGATTTATGTTTTTATTTTATTCCAAATTTTATAAAATTTTATCAGTTATTTTTGGATTTTTTTTAAAGATTATGTTCAATATTTGCAAGTTAAGTAATATCATCAGGAAAATGTATTCACTTAATAATGACTTTATTTCCTCATCATTCATTTAAATATATATATATATATATATATATATATATATATATTTAAATGATATATATATATATATATATATATATATATATATATAAATGAGCATTAAGCAATACAACAGTTTAATATTTATTAGTAATTATACATTGGACTATTTTCATCATGTAATAGTAATGGTTAAATGTCTTTAGAAAAATTCAAATTTTATTTAAACTTTTCAAATAAATTCAATTATTAATAATAGCACATAGGTGAGGAACTAACATATTTCAAGTGATATTAGTCATCATTTTTTCAGTCCACTGGCCTGACCAATGATAGTACCCAACATGAAAATCAAATTTGGACATATAGATTAACAAATATTAAATTGTAACATGAATCTCTAACAGACTAGGTTATTCTATTGAAGGAAACCATCTATAAAAAAATAATAATTGGTAAGGATCCACCTGATTTCTTCACTTTTTCTTAAAGACAAGATTACTGAGCGACTTCCAGATATGATGAATCATCATACTAAGATGATTATGGAATTATTTACAGTTGATATAAGAGCAGCTTCTTGAATTTGCTTTTCCTGTCTGTTCTCTCTCTCTCTCTCTCTCTCCATATATATATATATATATATATATATATATATATATATATATATATATATATATATATATATATATATATATATATATATATATATATATATATGAGTTGTCATTATGTTTTGGATTTGTAGATTATGAAAAGGCATTTGATTCTATAAACATTTCTTCAGTGATTAAAGCATTGGATCATCAAGGTATAGATCTAGGATATTGTCATATTTTAAAGAATATTTATAAAAATGCAACAGCAACAATTAGATTACATAATGATACTGGGAAAGTCAACATTAAGAAAGGTGTAAGACAAGGTGACTCAATACCTCCAAAACTTTTTACAGCAGTGCTGCAAGAAGTATTTTGTGGATTAAAATGGGAAACTAAAGGAGGGAAAGTAAATGGAGATTATTTAAGTCATTTAGATTTCGCAGATGATGTAGTTGTTTTTGCAAATAATGCTTCCGAGCTGCAGGAAATGTTGCAGGAGTTATCAGATGAAAGTAGGAAAGTAGGACTAAAGATAAATGTTAAAAAGACTAAAGTAATGTTTAATCGATTTGCTCAAAATATGAAAATAAAGATTGATTATGATGAATTAGAAGAAGTTAAGAGTTACAAATACCTTGGTCAGAATATTAATACAGATGGAAACATAATAGAGGAAATTAATCATAGAATTAAACTTGGTTGGAGTGCCTTTGGTAGAAATAACTTGATATTAAAAGGAAATATGCCTATGTGTTTGAAAAAAAAGGTTTTTAACAAATGTGTTTTACCAGTTCTTACTTATGGATCTGAGACTTGGACACTTAATAGAAGATGAATACAGAGACTTCAGACCACCCAAAGAAGTATGGAGAGATGTATGTTGGGAGTAACAAGAAGAGATCGAAAATGCAATGTATGGGTAAGAGAACAAACAGGTGTTACTGACCTCATTGAAAAAATTAAAAGATTGAAGTGGAGTTGGGCTGGACATATTGCTAGAAGAGATGATAATAGATGGACAATTGAAATTTTAAACTGGATTCCAAGAGATTGTAAAAGACCCAGAAGGAGACCACATGTAAGATGGATGGATGAAATAAGAAAATGTGTAGGGGTGATGTGGAGAAGAGAAGCTAAAGATCGGAGAAGATGGATTAAACTTGGAGAGACCTTCATCCTGCAGTGGATTGATAATGGTTGATAATGATGATGATGATTGTAACGTTTTTTGTTTTGCTAGTCCTCTTACATGCTAATATAAACTGCGTGTGAGTTGATCAGTATCAAAAGAAAAAAGAAAGTTGTATTTCTATTCTCAACACAGCTATTTTTCCTGATCAACTTCGGCCTAGAACTATTACCGAGTACAATCATGAGCAGAACCAGTTTTTAATTTCTACTTGAGGGTGCCAGAGTCATTAAACCCACTGGGACTGCGTCAAACATATTGTAACTCGTAAACTAAACAAAAAAAAAGTGCTTTTAAACTAATCGGTATTACCTCCTACTGTAACGAGAATTAGTTTTTTTAAGATTATTATTCCTGGGCTTATTCAAACATATTGGCAAAGGTAAATTACATTTTTAAATCTTATTAAACTACTAATATATTTAATAATAAAAAATAATAACTACTATTAATAACGCACAATGAAAAGGTTTATAAAAGTATAATCTCTTTTATTCTAACAAACTAAAATATTTATAAATTAAATTACGAATTAACTAAACTGGAAAGTACACACATGCTAATCCAGATAATGAATCGATTAACAAAAACAGTTAGATTAAATAATGAACGCAATTTAATAATGTTCCAAGATCTTGTATAAAATTCTTTATAAGAAAGTCCCTTGAATGTGAAAGTAAAGTCTATATCAGGATGGTAGTCTAAGCTTAGATAAATAATTGTTTGCAAACTTTTAAGTCACTATCAGGAAAATTTATTCTTAACTTACCGGTAAGTTCATGTAGGTTTATGGGATCCCAGATCATGAGAATTTCCATTGGTCTCTCCTGGGCATCTTCCATTATTGTTCCGTTTCTATAGCTGGAGAAAAGGCACGGTTGTGTGACCCTTTTATTGCAAAGCGGTCTTTACAAGCCCGTTTCCATGCTTGGTGAAGCTTGTACAGCAAGGGGCATACCTGTGTAAAGTATATTTCTTGCCACAGGTTATGCTCGAGGAAACCTCCAACTTTCAGAGACATAACTAGAAGTTAAAGAGAAGACCCAGATTGAAGTTGTCATCTCCTTTTTATATCGCACTCCATTTTTGGAACTTCTGCGCACTCTTTTGTCTTTTTATCGCGTATAAGATAATAATCTTATACCTCTCTTAAATTTAGTTACAAGTTCTCTTTTTTTTAGCATTATTCTTCCATCTTTAATTAGCTAAAATATTTTTTTTAGCTTATACTTTGGAATTCTTTTAATTTATCTGGATTAGTAATCTGTATGTCATTTCTCTTTCCAATTAGATAAAAAAAATAGAATGACAATTTTAACCTTCATTGACTTTAACAAAAATTATACTAATCAAAAAAATCTAAATTTACTTTTTACTTTTACCAAATGCCAATATATTTGTAATGTATATAAATAAACATACAATACCACCAGGCAGGAGATGAGAATAAAATAGGGGTTTACACTAATTTTATTCTTAAGTTTTTTAAATTCATATTCATATTTTTTTTTTCTGTAGTAGCGGCTGATATATTGTGTAGACTCATTCACAAGCGACGTTCAGCTTTAACGCCCACTTTTAGGTCTAACACGGCGGGAATGGAAAATATTTCAACATTCATCTGTGTCCTATCCGCTTTAGTGTAATATTAACGATAAGAAGCCCAAGTTATAAGCACAAATGAGCGTTGCTCATCGTTCTGAGTCTTACAGGCCGGGCAACTTGGTCCAACTTGATGCCTTCCCCTTTATTGGATCTCTGCTAGAAATAGCTGACGGCATTTAAGAGGCTTATGTTCATATACTGCGGATAGACTGGGACTTGTTATTCCCCTCTTCAGTAACTGCCTACCCGGCAAATACTTGTGACTTACGTCTACACAGCCACGACGTGTTTTTAGACATATATAAAAATATACATATATTTTTTTCTTTCTGGAAGCATATTAAAAAATATCTTCTTTCATATTTTAATAATCAGGGTTTAATTAGTTAGTTTTTTTTTTTTATAATTTTTTCTTTTTCAAAAAAACATAATTTATTTTCCGGCTGTGAGTTTTTTTGAGTCATCATTGTAATGTTCTTTATCATTACAACTCATCTCAGGTTGTAGTTGTTAAATCGAAGCCCGAGTTGGGTCGCCATTGTAACATTTTTCATTTTGCTAGTCCTCTTACATGCTAATATAAACTGCGCGTGAGTTGATCAAGCTGTATCAAAAGAAAAAAGAAAGTTGTATTTCTATTCTCAACACAGCTATTTTTCCTGATCAACTTCGGCCTAGAACTATTACAAAGTACAATCGTGAGCAGAACCAGTTTTTAATTTCTACTTGAAGGCACCAGAGTCGTTAAACCCACTGGGACTGCGTCAAACATATTGTAACTCGTAAACTAAACAAAAAAAAAGTGCTTTTAAACTAATCGGTATTACCTCCTACCGTAACGAGAATTAGTTTTTTTAAGATTATTATTCCTGGGCTTATTCAAACATATTGGCAAAGGTAAATTACATTTTTAAATCTTATTAAACTACTAATATATTTAATAATAAAAAATAATAACTACTATTAATAACGCACAATGAAAAGGTTTATAAAAATATAATCTCTTTTATTCTAACAAACTAAAATATTTATAAGTAAATTACGAATTAACTAAATGGAAAGACACACATGCTAATCCAGATAATGAATCGATTAACAAAAACAGTTAGATTAAATAATGAACAATTTAATAATGTTCCAAGATCTTGTATAAAATTCTTTATAAGAAAGCCCTTGAATGTGAAAGTAAAGTCTATATCAGGATGGTAGTCTAAGCTTAGATAAATAATTGTTTGCAAACTTTTAAGCACTATCAGGAAAATTTATTCTTAACTTACCGGTAAGTTCATGTAGGTTTATGGGATCCCAGATCATGAGAATTTCCATTGGTGTCTCCTGCACTTCCATTATTGTTCCGTTCTATAGCTGGAGAAAAGCAGGTTGTCGTGACTCTTTTATTGCAAAAACGTCTTCACAATCCTGTTTCCATGCTTGCGTGAAGCTTGGTACAGCAAGGGCAACCTGTGTAGAAGTATATTTCTTGCCACAGGTTATGCTCGAGAAAACCTCCAACTTTCAGAGACATAACTAGAAGTTAAAGAGAAGACCCAGATTGAAGTTGTCATCTCCTTTTTATATCCGCTCAATTTTGGAACTTCTGACACTCTTTTGTCTTTTATCAGCGTATAAGATAAAATCTTATACACTCTCTCTAAATTTAGTACAAAGTTCTCTTTTTTTGCATTATGCTTCCACTTTAATTAGCTAAAATATTTTTCTTTTAGCTATCTTTTGGAATTCTTTTATTTATCTGGATTAGTAATCTGTATGTCATTTATTCTTTCCAATTAGATAAAAATAAAATAAGAATGACAATTTTAACCTTCATTGCACGTTTTAACAAAAATTATACTAATCAAAAAAAAATCTAAATTTACTTTTTTAGCTTTTACCAAATGCCAATATATTTGTAACGTATATAAATAAACGTTACAATATATATATATATATATATTAAATATATGAATTTTTTTCATTTGTAGTCATTCCTTTGTGCTATTTTAATTGATTTTCAATGAGGAGACTAATTTTGCTAATATCCATCCTTCCACATTTCTGTGGTATTTCATATAAGTAGTTTTTGCTCTTCAGCATTTAAAGTTTAATTATATAGAATGCCTATCATATACTCAGGCCACTTTTACCTGTTCAGGCAAAAAAAAATATTATTACAAATATCTTTAACTTCTACATAAGTTACTAAAAGTCATTTTTTTTCAACTCTGTATATTTCATTTTTATAATATTCAACAAAATAATTTGAGTTATTCTATCAGTGACACTTTTAAAATGAACCTATTAACTGTGAGATTCATATGTGATATATGTAATATATAAAGCCCATTTTAATATAATTTTACTGTGTTCAACTTTCAGTATTGGTACCAATAATATTATCAATAAATAATAATAAATATTTATAGGAAATAAATAAATATGACTTACAAATATAATGTTTTACCAAATATTTGAAATACAGGCACTCTTCACATATCTGTAGCTTAATTGTAAATATAAGTGATTTGAACTCAGTTTTCAAGCAACCTTCAACTATCCACACTATCTCATATAACTGATATCATGATCACACACATATATCACCAATATGTGTGTTTTGTGCTAAACCAGCACTCATCAGTTGGTCTAGATTATCATCTCCAAACATATATATATATATATATTGAATCAGTGCTCCGTTTATATTAAGATAGCAAATCTTCATACTTTAATGGACAGGATTCAATCTACTCCAACCTCCAACTTTTCAGGCATCCATACCATTAAAAAATCTGATGATGAAAGCCCAAATCCCATACTGATACTATCTTAATATAAAATGAGCACTGATTATATATATATGTGTGGGAGATGATAATCTGGACCAACTGATGAGTGCTGGTTTAGCACAATATATATATATATTGGTGATTATTTATCTTTTCTACATGTGTGTGGTCATGTGTATCAGTTGTATGAGATAGTGTTGATAGTTGAAGGGTGCTTGAAAGTCTGAGTTTAAATCCCCTATATTTAAAGTAAGCTCTAGGTATTGAAGAGTGTCTGTATTTCAAATATTTATACATTAAGCTTGCATCCTGTCCATCCCTCTTCTATGTATTTAATGGATAAGGTCCTATACATGAGGGGTCAGAGTGACTTGAGGTCAACATGAGCTTGGCAATAATAATTTTCATCTTTAATCCCATAAATCAATGTAGTAAGATAATGCATAATGACTGGAAGCCACTAATTAACTTTGCTCTTAGGAAAAAATGGAGAAATCAATAGGAATGTCATATATAAGTATATGAAATTTTTGTTGTTGGTCGTCTTTTGCAGATTAGCTCAGTTGGTTAGAGCATGGAATAAAAATTCAAAATCTCAAGAATTTAAAGGTCCAAGTTCGATTCCTATGCACACTTGAAGAATTCGAGGAGAACAATACTACTCAAAATGTTCTGTATATACTAACAGTTGAATGTAATTGAAAAATAAGATATTCCATATTTAATTTTAGATAATGGAAATAATCCAACATATAAATACAATTAAATTGCCATTTCACAAATCTTCAGGAAAACTGTCATACCTAGCAAGAAGAAACACCTTTTTAAATGTTTCAGCAATGAAAGTTTCCTAATTAAAAAAAAAAGATAATGTGAAGTATACCAATTGCGTGCACCAAATGTATATATATACGCATAATAATTTAATATATAATCAAGCAAATATTTTTATTGCTTGGGATTTCATAAAAATTTGAACACAGGAAATAACAAACTGAGCTACAATCCATGAACTTTGATCTCTAAAGCCTGCCATTCTATTACAGCAATATGCATTGCAAAGCATAATTCATATGGGAGGGGGGAGGTCAATAAAACTTATAGAAAAATGGCTAGGTCTACAATGAACATATTATATGCGGGATTCGAACTCAGACTTTCACACGACACACTATTCTCAGTGCCTATTTTGTGCTAAACCAGCACTCATCAGTTGGTCCAGATTAGAAACTGATGAGTGCTGGTTTAGCACGAAATACGTATATTGGTGATTATTTATCTTTAAGCATGTGTGTGATCAGACGGATCAGCAATATGAGATGGCACAGAGAGTAGTGGGTCGTGTAAAAGTCTGAGTTCGAATCCCACATATATTATAAATATAAATGTGGGTTTAAACCTGTATAATGTATTAAAGAACATTTTATTGAATGTTAAGATTACATTAATTTCTTCCTATTTATAATAATATTTATAATTTTTATAGATATTTTCAATATTCCATTTTCAAAAAAAAAAAAATGTTTTAATTATAAATTATTTATGCTTTTTTTTTTTTTTAAAAAAGTAGTTTCAATTCATTAATGATAAAAGCTTTAGTAATTTTTTTATTTAAAAAAAAATACAAAAAAGTCTCATCATTATACATAATTTAAATTTGAATCTTTTTTCTTTTTAAATGAAAATTATATCTAAATTTAAATATTTATAAAAACAAAAGTTCATTTCTTATTCAAGAGAAATGAATATTAGATATACACTTCTTAAACATCTTATACACATAAGTAATCTATTTAAATAATTACAAATATAAACAATAAAATTCAGGAAAATTTAGGTTAAGCGTGAATGACTGACTTTTGAAATGAAGTTTGTTTTTAAAACAAAAATTTAAAACTAAATTTTAGTTAAAGCCATTTTAAAAAAAGGCAGTGAACTGTGTATATATATATGTGTAAATACATGTATAAAAATCCTCTCTTTAAACTCTTAAAAAGAATTGTATAGTTAGTTACTTGGAAGGTTATGTGCCATTCAAACACTGGTATTGTAAAATGATCACAAAGAAGCTTCACTCATTTAATAAAGCTGAGACTTTTTACTTTACATACCTAAGAATCAAATTTAGAACTTTTAGTTTTTGACTTCATCAGTGTTTCACTGTGTTACACTATTCAAGATTGTAACAAAATAATGGGAGCCCCCCTCCCCCCAAAAAAAATCACCAACATAATAAAGTTGGTGGTCGAGTGGTCAGCACGGCTGCCTTACAAGCTGTTGTCCCGGGTGGCTGACGCTTTGACACACACACACACAAAAACATAATAAACTTTCTTGCAAACGTTATCTAATTTCCATCAAAATAATAAGATATTTTATATGAATCTTTGGTACACAAAAGATGCCAATAATTTTTATTTATTGATCTTAATATATATGATATTCATATCTAAATTTTTTTAAATATTTTATTAAAAAATATTACGCGTTGGTGGCCGAGTGGTTAGCACAGCCGCCTTACAAGCAGTTGTCCCGGGGTTCGTTTCCCGGCCGACGCTTTGACACATTAAAAATATATTACGCTTTTGAATAATTGTAATTTTTTTACACTAAATATAGAAAGTTTTTTTTTTTTTATCTATTTAAACAATAAACATTATTATTAACTACTTTATTATTTTTTTTTTGTTAAAGGTTGATAAATGAGGTTATAATTAATTATGAAAATATAATAATTTCACTATCTTAAAATGTATTTATTGACATAGCTATATGAGAATGTTATTAACTTTCTATCTAGAATTCTGTACAAAACATACACTTTAGCAGCCATGCACATTGTGTTTTAAAGGATTTTATTTATTTTGTTATCTTTTTCTGGATTTAATGTGAATTCAGCGGTTAATATAATTGTAGTTTTAGTCAATATATGAAAACTTTTAATTAATAAGGAAAAACTAACATGTTCAATTGGAAAAAAAAAATGGTAGCATAAAAATAACTATACCAAGGTGATTTTCAATTAAACTTTTTTTTTTTTTTCGATAAAATTTGATATAACCTCAAATGCATAAGTTTTTTTTTTACTTTTAATACTTAACATATAATAATTACGTTTTATTTAAATAATATTTTAAATGATAAAATATGGTTTTTTTTCTTCTAATTTTTGAAAATTTACAAAATAAGAGGAAAGTCAATATCTGTCATGTTTGTTTTAAGTTATTATCATTAAAAATACTTTTACAATATTCACCTCATTTTATTTCAAAATTTATATAATGTAAATTTGTTTAAAACTTTTATTAATAAATACACTAGTAAATTATGTTGAACAGTCAGTCATACAAAACACTAAAAAAATGATACACAGCATTTGCAGAATATAATGAATAGCTAGAAGGATTAAAATAATTGTTTATTTAATGATCACATTATTTCAGTAATTTTTCAAGTTTTCATCATGTATTTGAGTCAAGAGATTATTCTTATATTACTACACAATAATGTTATCACTGAATATACAGGTAAAGAGGATTCACTCTAAGTGTTCATGGTTTTATGATCAGTGCACCAATTTTTTTTACTTATGAGTTCATATTTGTTACGCAACTTTTATGCTGCTATTAAATTTTTGAATAAAATACAATGTTGTAAATAAAGAAAAGATGCACGTTACAAGTAACAAGAAGAGATTGAAAACAAAATACATGAGTGAGAGAACAAACAGGTGTTACTGATATTATTGAAAGAATTAAGAGACTGAAGTGGAGATGAGCTGGACATATTGCTAAATGAGATGATAATAAATAGATAATTAAAATCTTAAACTGATTCCAAGAGACTGTAAAATACCTAGAAAAAGACCACATGTGAGATAGAGAGATGTTAGAAGGTAGGGTGCTAGGGTGATGTGGAGAAGAGACCAGAGATCAGAGAAGATGGATTGAGTTTAGGGAGCCCTTCATCCTGCAGTGAATCAATAATGGTTAAAAATACTGATAGTGATAAATAAAGAATATTTATTATTTGTTCCTCATAATGTAGATATGGTACCATAAAAAAAATTTCAAATTTGAATATTCTTTATTTTAATGAGAATTCTAACCCTATTTTGATTTTTCCAGTTTAAAGTTAAGCAGTTCAAATTTGAATCAATCAGATAAGTCTTCTTTTTTTTTTTTTATCAATTCCATTAATGAAAATACTTTTCATACTGAAAAAACTACAAAGCTACAAAGAATGATTAATTATAAAATAAAATTTAAAAACAAATGCAAACTCTTCATAGTAGACAGATATGAAGCAGCTATTTGCAGAATTAAAATAGAACAATTTTTTTTTTTTTTAGTTTGAATAACCAAATTTGAATTTTTATTGTAATTTTTTTTCTTCTGAATACTAATAAAAGTTGATTTTTGATTAGAGTATTACTTTACAAGATGAAGTCTTAATGTGCCAAATTTAATCCTACAGTACACCATATTTGATACATGTTAGCCATCCTGACACTTTAGTATATAGAAGTAACATTTCAAAAGATTATTTATGGAAATAAAACAACACTTTTACATGAAATTTAAAAATACAAAATACATGTTGAATATTCAGCATAAAATTTGGATTTTGAATTATTCAAAAAATCATCAGTTATAGAGAAATTTATCTGAAAAAAATAGTATATTGGCTTTAAATGAGAAAGTTGCATAGGAAAATCAAAATACTTGTGGAACATACAGGACAATGGTCATCTAGTAGTAAGTCAAGAATGTGATTTTCAATGGTAGCAATTAACATAAAGTCATATATCACATGATCCAATTTTGGAAGCTTGTAAATAAAATAAGAAGCAATGCCAATTGCTCTAACAAGCTTTATTAATAAATGCCATGAAAGAAAGCATTTAAAAATCTATATCTAGAAATTCTCACCCAATCCTCAGACAATGATTTTATGCTTTGGCAATCCTCAGTAAGGTGCTAGGATAATTTCAGACACTAGATAATACCTGTGATATCATACTTTTATCATTAATAACAATATTTTATCCTTATCTTACAACAAAGAGAACAATGGCAAGTAGGAATATGAGAAAAAGTCTTGTTAACTGCAAAGAAAAGTGATGAAATGAACAATAGATATTTCTTATCATTAAAAAGTATGTTAATAAATCTATCATCCAAGTAGTATTGGTTAATATAATCATATGTATTTCTGCAATAATTTGAGTTATAATATGATTAAATAGATTGTTGTGACATGAAAATTATTATGCTTCAAGTATTAATTAATCTATTTGAATATGCGGTAGAAGTTAAGACGCATTAATCCAAAATCCCTAGTTCAAGATTTTGTACATATTTTGCATTTAGAGATTAAATATTTTATCAAAAAATAATTAGTTATCTTACTATGATTAGAATTATTAATTTTAGGTATTTATTGAATGTTTTTTTTCATATGTCAAAGCATTGACCAGGAAGAGAACCCAGGCCAGCTGCTTGAAAGGCGGCTATGCTAACCACTAAGTCACCAATGCTTGACTATTTATTGAATGTTTATTCTTTATTAATTTTGTTTGAAAATGTGATTACAAACTTATTTATTATAAAAGCTTTAAAATTATTCATGAAATTTTGTTTGAATAATAGAAGTTTTTGGATAATAGATATTTGGATTTAAGGTATTCTACCTGGAAATTGACAGCATATCACATTTGTATCAAAAATTAATCTGAATAAAAATAGGTATATTTAATAATAAGTTTCTCAAAGAAATGGGGCACAATTTAATATATAATGGGTGTATTAGTTGTGTTCTCTTAAAAAAAAATACACCACAGATGTGATAGAAACCAATTTTAAAAATTCATCAGCCAGAAGTCAAAATGTTATTTGTGGGCCTGAATCACACTTATAGTGATATAGACAAGAACACTGATTTGGTCATCCAATAGTTATTTAACAAAATCATAAAAACAATAGATAAGATAGTATTCCGTAATACTCAAAAATTGACAAGATTCTGATTGAACTTCTAAAAACTATATAAAAACAAAGTTTTTTTTTAAAAAAAAAAGATATTTGTATCATAATTTTTTAATTTAAAAAAAAAAGTGACCAATAAATTTTCTTTCAATAACTATGATTCCAGTATAAAAAAGATCTAGTATAGCAAAATATGAGATTTTGAACAATTAGATTAATCTCATATTTACTAAAAGAAAGCTGAAGGTCTGAAATATATGTATTTCTAAAAGATTAAATAACATTTTATATAAAAGGACATGAAAAAGAAGACACAAAGACTCAGAATAGTGTGAACAATTATTGAAAGATATAAAGGGAAAAAGTTTAATATTTGCTTCAAGCATTGTTAGCTGAGAGGTCAGCACAGCCACTTTGCAAGCAAGCAGTTGGTTGCAGACAGTTGTTGCGGGTTTGCCTCCCAGCCGATACTATGACATATGAAAAAAAAAAGATATATAGGATAAATTGGATTATTTTATTGTTTATTTTAAAGAGAAAAGGTAGAGATTAAAAGCAAGACATTAGAAAATTTTTATTCTAATCAAAAGGTATTCATAAGACTACATGATATTTACTCACAGAAAAATCATGCTGGTTTAGTGTATTGGTAGAATGAAGATTTTCCAAGACTTATAAGTTCTTGAATGATAGTTCAACTATATCCTTTCCAATGTGTAAGCATCATATAACTTCTCAAGTGATGAAATATTCAATTATGATTATTATTTCAAAAGAAACATATATAAAGAAAAAATGTTAGACAGAAATCTTAATTTCTTGCTGTTAATATTTTGAGTATTTTCTAATCGTTCATTAATCTAGCTTATTTGAAAATGAATCCCAAGATAAATAGACACATATATAAAATGATAGATTGGAAAAATTATAGATAAAACAATTTAATGATTATTTACCAAATGACTGCACATACAACAACAATAATGCCAATTACTTTATTGTTTGGGAGTTTATAAAAAAGTGAACATCAGAATAGATTCTGGGATCTCCCAATCTAAATCGGACACTCTACGAACTAAGTCAAACTGCACAGGGCACTATGTATATAAAAACATTTTTAACTGTTAGCTTTAAGTAAAACTCAGACATTATAATTCAAATGATTATTTCCCATCTATTATTTGCAACCTTCTCCTTATAATAAACTTCTTTGTTTATTGAAGTCAGCCTTCTATAAACTTCTGGTAGAATTCATATTAACTTTGCTTCAATGCATTTGTGGTTTGAAGATTATATTTAAACTATGACATTAAATTGTTACATTAAACTAGTCTTTAATTACTCGTCTGCTCATAACAAGCCCCATAACTAATATTGGAGTGAAATGACCATCATAATTATTTCTTGGAGCAAATAGTAAACTCTGTTTTCTTCCGAGTACAGTACTCAGTTCTTATCAGTTACTTTTAATTGGTTGATTAATTACAATTGCTGTAAATGCATGTTTCTCTTGAAGCTAACATGTTTCCATTTAAATATATATCCACTAATACAATATTACTTCGATTAGTAATTTAGCAGTGAGGAAAAATAACTGTACAATTTATTATTACCTTCTTGTGGAGGCAACTACATTATTATTTTGTGTGGTTTGCAGTAATAAAATGGTGAAATCTACATAATTTAAGTTCCAGGAATCATTGCTTAGCTGTCACTTCAAATCTTGAAGTTTTCATGACATCCTGAGCAATAGATGTACTTGATTTTTTTTGTTATATGTAGTTTAATGCAATAATAGAATGTTTGGACTTCGAAATTCAAAGTCTATGGATCATGTCTACAGCTTTATTATTTCCAGCATTAAAATTTCTTATGGACTCATGAACAATAAACCACTGAATTAATGGAATAAGACAACTGCTGATCAAATTTATTTTGTGGTTTATCTTATATTTAATTTATGACACTATCTATGAAGCAGTAAGAAAAAAAACCTTAATGACATTAAAATTCTGATTTTTAAATTATCAATCAAGCTAAGCAGCCATAAATTATTTTTCTGTAGCAATATATAAATTGAGAACTATTTGAAATATAAGACAAGAAAATTGGGAATCTTAAATGTCTTAACGATATTAAACAAATTATGAATAACTACAATAACATCATTAGTAACCACGTGATTCGCTGTTCTTCAATAAATTCATAATTTTGTTTTCAAGAGTACTGAGAAAAATATTAAATACATTTCGCTTTCAATAAATATAAATTATGCAAAAACGACTTGCAAAATCCATTAATACTCCAGAAGATAATAAACATTCTTTTATAATAAAAATTAATTTATCTCAAGTTTAAACAATGGTTAAGTATGCTTTGAATATATATTATAATGATTATATTAGTTTGTGTGTGTGTGTGTGTGTGTGTGGCATAAATTGCTTTAGCCATTGCAATAAAAATTTTTTAATTTACTTCAATTCTAAATTTCTTTAGCATTTTATAGAGAACAATTATAATTCAAAAACTTTGCTTTGAACTATTTTTAAATACATTTTCTCAATTAATAAAGCATCTTATATCTGACAAAGAAATAAGTATGTATCTATATATAAAGCATGCGTACAATTTTCGAATTTTTTTTATTTAGGATCCAATAAGGTTAAAAATTATTCTTTTAGGTGGCCTGTCACTAGCCACAAGTTAACAATCCAATATTGATCTGTTAATGGATATTCAGCTATTCTTAGCTGAAGAATAATATATAGATTGAATATTAAGCAAATAATCATTGCCTGGTCATTGGTAACCCTTGGTGTGTAATTTATTTTTTACTTTCTTTTTCATCATTCTTTTATAAAAGAGATTTAGTCCACACATCTGCTTATTTAAAGACTATTTTATTTTATTTTATTTTTTTTCATGTGTCATAGCATCGGCCGGGGCGCGAATCCACAACTGTCTGCAACCAACTACTTGCTTGCAAGTCGGCTGCGATGACCTCTCGGCATTTTGTAAGGCACATCTACATTTCCGAGAAATGTTTCTCAATTAGCATAAAGTTATCACTAATCATATTTCAATTAAAGAGACTTAAATTATTATCAATTACCTAGTTAGTTAAAAATAAAATAAATCATTTTCTGCTCTATAAACAAAATTCTAGGTAAAACACTAAAAACATAAAATTAATTAAAATATATTATATATATGTTTTAATTTATTCTATTTAAAATTTTAAACACTTTTTTTTAAATATATATATATTTCAGATTACAAATTTATTTCAATTACAAATTTGTAATGTTTTTATGAATCCATGTTTTCATATATGTGTCTAAAAAATCTCTTTACAATAATTAAAAAACATGTGACACAGTACATGTACATACATTGATATATGCATATAATGTAACCAATTATATAACTTATTATGTTAATGAGTTTAAATCCTATTTAAATTAAAATAACATCACATTGAAGTGCTCTTATTAGCTTATTGAGAAAAAAAAGATATTAGATAACTTACACAATGGTGAAATTTCAAATACAACAAATAAAATCTGCTTTACATGAAATAATATTCAGTCTTATTCTGAATGACACTTAAGATTGTAACACTGATGATAAAGGGATTCTTCAAAACATATATTTTGAGTTGTCCATTGCATAGTTTATAATTTAGAAGTTGGATATTATTCTATTACAAGTATCTTATTTTCATGGTGATTTTATAGAGGGCACTTCAATGCTTTAATTCATATAAAGTGATTTTACAAAAAGTGGGTTATTGATTTTTACGATAGATTTGGGAAAAGATTTAGGGGGATTTTGATAGGAAGGACATTGAGTTGACAAAGATTATATTGTGGAAATGGGAGGAGCAAGTTATGGAAAAACTTATGGTGGGAAATGAAAATGGAAGGTAAAGTAGCTAACATGTTTCTGGGCATAGTTGCTGAGAGATTCCTGACTCCGTATAAGGAAAAATCACAGTGCATCACATCACATTAACATATACTTATGGGCATATAAACAAGAAAAAGATTTTTTTAAACATAAAGTATTATATGATCTTGATTACACTTAATAGTCTTTTAGATTCTTTTCTTTACCAAAATCACGATTCATTTCATTACATTATTATTAAAAAGCTACAATAAATATTTAAAAATGGATTTGAAAACTAGCTGTCAGTAATTTATAAATATCTATATTTCAATTGGAAGTGAATTGATATCTTTAGTTTATTTAAGCCTACATGAAATTAATATGGTCTTCATCTTTATATAAAATGATTATTAAAAAATAACTTCCATTTATTTATTAAACAGAATGAAAAGTCTTAAATTTATTACTATATATTTAATAATGCAATAGTTTTCAAATAATATAATAAAAAAAGTAAAAATATCAAAGAATTAAAAATAAAAGTGTGCATATAGCAATAGGCAAATGAATTGCTGTTAAAAGACTAATACTAATTTAGTTCACAATCTTTTGTTTTGTTTAAACTGAAGATGTGATTTCATCCCTTAATAAGTACAGGACTATTTTTTTGGTCACATTTCATTTCATGTGATCCCACACAAAATTTCTCATTGATTTATAAGATACTGTCTCAGATTAGATGTTCTGCCATTTGCAATTTAAATTTTAATCACACGTTATCCTCATCTCCCACTGTTATTCAAGTTAAACTTTGAACTTTCAGTTTAGTACTTCTTTATAAATGTAGATATATTCTTTTTGTAGAGTTTGTAGGCTGAATTCATTAATGCATACAAGTGTGATGTTCTTACAGAACAACTATAAATCAAACTATTATAAACTAAGATATTAAAATAGCTTGGGTAACTGCTTTTTTTCAAAGTAATGGTGATTTTCCTTCCAATAATATTTTACTCTTATTAAAAAAAATGTCTCAACTTATTTCTTCCAATGCATGGCTATATAAAATATGGCCAACTAACATTTTTTTTAGTAAATGCCATCTTCTTAAAGTTTCAGCATTTTTATGGTTTTATTAATATCATGTTTACCTTTTTGCCTTCTCATTTTATTGTCAATGATATACCCAACTATAAATGAGCACTCTGATAGAATGACTCACATCAAGTTTTTTAAAGATTTTTCTATAAATTCAAGAATTGATGCAATTTTTAGTTTGAAAGCATCATTTTAAAGACATAAACAATATTGCTTTTTTTCTGTTTTATGAATGCTCTTACTTTAGGATAAAAACATGATCAATCATGCTACAGTAATGTAAATATTTTCTTTTCTTTATTTACTGAATACTGTTTACTTTGTCCAGTGTGATTTTGCAGCTAGTAAAGTAGCAGAAAAAATATTTATCATTTACACAAACATTCATTCTGCCTTATCAGGCACTGAGAAGAAAGATCATGGTGTTTCTTGATCTTAAACTCAGAGGTAAAAAGCCAATAAACTCACCACGCTGGCTAATGCGTGTTGGTGAGCAGCCCATCCATGTTCGTATACTATATGAATAATCACATAGTAATAACAGCTGCAATGACAAGAACGTATGGAGTGGACATTAGGAATTTGCCCTGCTCGGTTCCTTTAAGGCCTCTAAGAGGAATCAAAGAGTCTCCTTTCAGTTAATAGCAAACTCAAGCAAATAGTTGGTTGCAGACGGAGGTGGGTTTGCATCCCGGCCGATGCTATGACATATGAAAAAAAAAGTAAATAAATAAAATATTTTATAAATAAAAGTAATTAATTCATCAAACGTTGTTAGCCGAGAGGTCATCGCAGCCATCTTGCAAGCGAATAGTTGGTTGTAGACGGAGGTGGGTTTGCATCCCGGCCGATGCTATGACATATGAAAAAAAAAGTAATTAATTGTCAATTCAGTACATTTATAAAAACAACTATTTAAGGAATATCTCATAATAACATAGCTACTTGTTCTAAGAATGCAAAATACAGTTACTCATATAAAATTTACTATAATAAAAAGCATTTGATGAAGATCGTAATTTTGAAAAAGTAAAGCAGCTAGAAATAAAAACAAGGATAAAAATACACGTAAAAGTTATTTAAATACTTTTTACTTTATCAGAAAGAGACCACATGTGAGATGGATGGATGAAATAAGAAAATGTGCAGGGGTGTTGTGGAGAAGAGAAGCTAAAGATCGGAGTAGATGGATTAAACTTGGAGAGACCTGTTGATGATGATGATGATGAAAGTAGCAGATTTGAGCTTCACTTCTGGAGTCCAGTATCATATGACCTTCCATCTGACAAACGATTTAATTACTTTTTTTTAAATGTTTGCTTTTAGATTATAGATGCAAGTATTATTTTTCTCCATTTAAAAAATCCAATAAAGTAACTGGATTTTCCCCTCCCCACAGTACTTAATAAAACTATAATATTAAATCCTATGTCAAAAAATTAAGGTGAAACACTTAAAACGGTCCCCTCTTCCCCTTCAAATTAATTGGTATTACAAAATAGTGCAGATATGCAATTTTATAAATATATCATGTTTGTAAAAATAAACACAAATCTGCTAATCTAGAATTTTTTTAATTAATAAATACCTATAAGGATTAAATCAATAATTCAAAGAAAATGTAATTTTTTAGGATAAATTATTCTAGATCATGGATAAAAATACCAATGTATATAAATGCAAAATTTGAATGTATTTTTAAATAACTTGTATTATATAATAAACTTGAGGTCATAACTCATCTAATATTGTAATTTTTCATTATCGATATTTATAATGTATCACCCATATTTATACCCATTTCATAAAGAGTGTAACGCAGGTATTAATTAGTTTAATAAATGTTTTGAGATATACAAAAAATATACTGCCAAGTTTTCAAAGGAATGGTCATATATTTAGGATATCATCAAGTTATGAACTTCAGGATATTAGTTTAAATAGTTAAAAGATGATATGTATAGGTCTTTAGTAGTGAAATAAAAGTTAAGAGATTAGTCTGGTGGTGTAGAGACTGTAGAACTATATTATCTGATATTGACTGATTACTAAAAATTACAGCAGATGGCTCTGAAGTAGAAAGAAGAGAACTACTCTAGGAAGTATATGAATCAGCTGATAAAGCCGTATGATGTTAATATTAACTTTTCTTATAAAATGGTTTATATTTCAGAATAACATGTAATAATTGACCATTAAGAAGACAAAATGAACTTCTATCCTAGAATTTTGATCCTTGAAAGATAATTTATTAATGCATTAAAAATAGGATATTAAATAATTATTTATTTTGTTGAGTTTACTTATCTGTAGTAAAATTTATTTATTGTTATTTGAAATTTTTACATTGAATGTCAATTCATGTTTTATTACACATATATAATCTTAAAAATAAGAATTCATTACTAAATAATATATCATCCAATTGATATGTTTATAAGATTGAAATATAATTAATATTATTTAATCAAATTAACTTTTAGATAAATGCTTTGCTTGAGTTGGTTTTTTGAATCTAATGTCCCAACTCCTCATTGAAGAAACCCATAGGTCGAAACTGGTCTGGGTATGGGGACAATCCAAGATAAAAATGATTTGAATGCCTTCTCTTGTAGTAGCATTTATCATAAATAAAAAAAATAGCTTGTTTAGAGATGCCTGCTCTTAATTTTACATATTTGTAAGTGCAAGCTATATATAAGTCATGTGACATCTGACTTTTTATTATTACTATTATTATTTTGCTGTTGGGGCTTTGGCCAAATTAAATGGCTAAGCCTACTAATATATGGAGTATCTGAATGAAGTTCAGGCCCATATGATTTTTTCAATTGGCGAGCTGACTTTAAAGACATGTAGATGTCTAAAAATTTCAGATCTTCTTCTAACAATTAACTTTTAGATAAATGCTTTGCTTGAGTTGGTTTTTTGAATCAAATGTCCCAACTCCTCACTGAAGAGACCCATAGGTCAAAACCAGTCTGGGGATAGGGACAATCCAAGATAAAAATGATTTGAATGCCTTCTCTTGTAGTAGCATTTATCATAAATAAAAAAAAAGCTTGTTTAGAGCTAATTAGCCTGCTCTTAATTTTACATATTTGTAAGTGCAAGCCATATATAAGTCATGTGACATCTGACTTTTTATTATTACTATTATTATTTAATACTGTAAAATATCTTATAATAAGGAGATGGTGAAACATTTTATAATAAATAGATAAAATGATAGATAATATAATTATACATATTATTAATGTTTCTTCTTAAATTTATTAACACTAAGTTTATCATTATTTTAGATTTTTCACTTGTTATAGATCTGTTGATATAACAAAGTGCTTTAAACTTCATCCTTTACCTTTACATTCTCATTTCTTATTCATCAATCATTCATTAATCAATCTATGTGTTTGAATGTTGTGTGGGCTTTCATATATGTATGTATGTGTAAATACCTTATAACAAAATTATGTAACCAATTAAATTAAAAAAAAACATGGTATTAATAAAGTATAATAATTAATCTAATAAAACTTTTATAATATTTACTTCTATTAATATTACGGCTAAAAATATTTAAGCACCCTCTATTGTCTCATTATTTAACTAAAATGTAAGATGTTATATAATAGCCATATTCTGAACTGTGAACAAATAAATGACAATATAAATTCTATAATGTCTTAATTGTATGTTACTTACTTCTATTATTATTTTTATTATTGATGACTATTTAATTCTCTTACCTTTAGGAGGATTTATTTCTATACCCGATCGGTATAAGGTTTCTTCTGTCAACCAATCCATATTCCGGATGACAGTTCTTGCAGAAAAAGTAATAAGAAGATATCCAAATCCTGCTAATAGTAAGTAGCGTTTCCATAATGAAACTTTTTTATAAATAATATAAATTCCTTTGGCAAGCAGAAGACACCAGCCCATGCTTGGAATATATAATATTCTCTCAGCAATGACGAATCCGACATAGAAAAATAAATTTGATGCTGGGATGAATGGAAGAATAATAATGGCTGTAGATATGATTAGAATATCTAGAGTTTGATAAGGCACTAAAGTTGATCTAGGAGAGTTTACAGTATGGTTTAAATGATAACCATTTTTTCGTTTTGTTTGCACAGCCATGGCATTGTAATATTTATAATTTTGATTTATATTTAATAGTATGTGTCCATTTCCAAGACATGGAATATCAATCTTTCTATGATTGATATTTAAATAACAGTATATCACAAAATAGCTTAAACTTGCATAAAATGTAGCAGAGCAAATATTTCTAATATCAAATAATGATGTCACTAAAGGTATGGCATCCATTGACCAATCAAAACTAAGCACTAGAGGATATAAAAGCAGTAAAAAATTAACTACAGGTAAATAGAGAAATGTTAACGTCCGAGTCAAAAAATCATCGGAGTCTGCTGCAGGGTTATCAGATGGAGCAAATTTGGGAGGTTTGTTGCCCATAAGATAAAATCGAAGAGATAGAAGAGATATCAAACAAACTGTTAACATTAGTAGACCTTCCCTCAAACCTCGATATTTTTTCTATAAAAAAATAGCAAAAAAAAAAATTAGATAAATATATTGTATTTTAAAAAATTAACTGTAACAGAAAGAAAAAAAACTAAAACTAAATATTTTATAAATAAAAGTAATTAATTCGTCAAGCGTTGTTAGCCAAGAGGTCATCGCAGCCATCTTGCAAGCGAGTAGTTGGTTGCGGATGGTTGTGGGTTCGCGTCCCGGCCGATGCTATGACATTTGAAAAAAAAAGTAATTAATTGTCAATTCAGTACATTTATAAAAACAACTATTTAAGGAATATCTCATAATAACATAGCTACTTGTTCTAAGAATGCAAAATACAGTTGCTCATATAAAATTTACTATAATAAAAAGCATTTGATGAAGATCGTAATTTTGAAAAAGTAAAGCAGCTAGAAATAAAAACAAGGATAAAAATACATGTAAAAGTTATTTAAATACTTATTACTTTATCACATAGTAACTAAAATGACCAAAATTTTAACCAGATTGTCAAAGTTTTATACATCATTTTTGAGCTGTAAATTTGATAAAATGTTTCCAGTATTAATTTCTGTCAAACATCACATGATCACCATTCTATAGGCTTAGACAATCTGTTTTTCACAAAGGCAAAACTCTCCATACAGTAGCACTACTCAGTGCAAACCAAAGTAATCAATGGA
This sequence comes from Epiperipatus broadwayi, assembly GCA_028023455.1. Lineage (NCBI taxonomy): Eukaryota > Metazoa > Onychophora > Udeonychophora > Euonychophora > Peripatidae > Epiperipatus > Epiperipatus broadwayi. The sequence continues at coordinate 95,446 of JAQFVV010006991.1, read as the reverse complement.
TGCAGAAAGGTTTTTGCATAAAATCCCTATCTAAGATCTAGATGCAGTGAATTTTGATCCAAAGCTCCTCACTGATGAAAGCCACAAGCTAGAAACTAGTTTGGGGATATTGGAAGAGTAGGCACTAGATAGGGATTTTATGCACAAACCTTCCTGCATCCATTGATTACTCTGGTTTGCAGTGAGTGGCACTACTGTATGGAGAGTTTTGCCTCTGCGAAAATTAATTTCTGTGTTAACAAATGTATATTATATATTATACCAACTACAATATCACATAACTTTATAAAAGGCTTCCAAGAGCTCTTGGCTCTTCACTAGCATTTAATAACAGCTATAACTACTCGGTGACAGATGCCTTAATAAAAAGTGATATATCACATTGGGACTCATAGTATATAAATGCAAGTTAATGGAATATGCAATTATGTCAATGGTATGTAACAAAAAAAAAACATTAATTTTTTTAATGTAATACTCTGCAATATAGGGGAAAAACAACAATAATGACTCAAACATAAAATATGTTTGAAAAATCAAAAAAAATTTTTTTTTTCTTTTTACACATAAACAAACGATTACTTATTTTAATTCACAATTGTTACTTAGTCCCCTATCCCTATTTCATGAATTTATAAATAAAAAATAATTATCATATTATAATAAAATAAGCTTTAATAGTACTTAGCTAAGGAAAATTTATTCACAATAAACCCACTACTATTAGTAATGCAACCAACAACTTTTTTAAAATGAAGATCATTCAGAAATGAATGAAAGGTAAATATTTATAGAAATAATAGTTTTGCACTACACATAACGATGATATTTTAACTTTCAACTGTTTGACTTTCACTTATTGAGTTATTTGTCAGTTTTAATTCCAAAATAACTTTATTAAAACAAATAATATATGTTTACAAATGATACAATTGGGTAAGAATAAATATTACATTTGAACTATAGGCATAATTAATAATTACCTGATAACATAATGGTAAAAAGGACAAAACTTAATGAATTAATATCATCAAGGACCTTATCTAGGAAGCTGAAAAAGTTTCCAAGTTTCCTCATATAAAAATTTTGTAGATAAGATTCTGTCTCTGTCTTTCTTTTTTAAGAGTTTGTAGAAAATAAGAAACAACATCTGGAAGAGGCCGAATAAATTGTTTCTTACATCTGGCCAACCATACAGAGAATGTCAGGAAAATCAACAGTCTGATGGTTGGGATGTCTCCAGAATGCAGGCAGTCCTTAATTGAAATAATCTTGTAGAAGTCCACTTTAGAGTTCTGATAGATAAACATTTTAATATTCCCAAGTCCAGTGCAGGAGTAGATGATGTGATCAAACGTTTCAGCTTGTCTGCAGCAGTTAGAGCATAATGGATCAATCTCACTGATTTGACTCCTACAGCTCAGGAACCAGTTTGTAGACATAGCATGAAGATTGACTTTAACTAGATAATTTTCCAACAATAGTATAATCACATTTCAAAATTTGCCACTAAATTTGCTTAACATTTTGATTCAGACCAAACACTATCTTTTTCATTAGTATTTAAATAAAAAGGATTCAGTGCACATCATATTTTTGAAATTGTCTATACTGCAATGAATCTCTTGTAACTGTGTTTAAACATGGTTTATGAGTGTTCAATACATAGCCATGCAAAATTGAATGTTTTAATAAAGCCATTATGATTCTATCATTTGGTTAGAATCTAGAAATTTCAGTTATAATTTGTAAAATATTCATACACTAAATAATAATAATAATAATAATAATAATAATAATAATAATAATAATAATAATAATAATAATAATAATAATAATAATAATAATAATAATAATAATAACAACAACAACAACAACAACAACAAGAACAACAACAACAACTCATTCAGGCAAGAATAAAATATTTCAAATAAGATTATTTATTCATAAGTGTTTTTCTTCTTTAAATATTTGATATTTAACTATATTTACTAGCTAAATAAATATGACACATTGACAACTATTATTTTTGATTTTCATCTATTCCTGAAAAACTAAAGTGCAAAGTACTGCTATATAATGAAAGTTTACAAATTGATTGTCAGCGCATTGTTTAAAAGTGAGTATACATATTTTCATTTATTATAATCGTTTTAGTTTGTTAGTTGGTGAAGGTCAAATAACATCAGAGCATCTTGTCAACTAACAATTCACTCAAATGCCCATTCAAAAGTACCACTCTACACTCCTTAGAAATAGATATGAATCATTTTTTCTCTTAAAAATCTATTCATAGTAATAACCTAACTGTTCTGGACATTATGAATATATAGGAAATAACTGAAAATAAAGAATAATAAAACAAAACACTCTTTTACCACATAATAAAATATTCTAATAATAAATTTTAAGATAACTTCTTATTTTTTCTTAGAATAAAATACTTCACATAAACAAACGATAATATATATTAAAACTATCACCTTAAGGCTATGCGCTTGAATACGACAGTAGGGACTTCTACAAACCTTAACACAAGATTAATGACTTTAAAAGACAAGAGTGGCCTCCTCAACCTACTTTTTAATTATATAGGCAAATCTAAAGCATTTTGATTTGAGGCTATTGAATACCTCATTGATTAAGTCCACAATTTCTATTACACACCAACGTTTGTGAAATCTTTTGATTTACAATGAGTCACTGTTAACATCTTATGATTAGAAATATTTTAAGACAGTTTAAAGTTGTAACTATTAATTAATTTATTAAGCACATACACATTACATAAAGTAATATATATCAAAGCTATCACCTTAAGACTATCCATCTGAATATGGCAGTAGGGACCTCTACAAATCTTAACACAAGATTAATGACTTTAAAAGACAAGTAGCCTCTTCAACCTACTTTTTAATTATATAGGTGAATCTAAAGCATAGTCTTAAGATAATAGCGTTAATATATATTACTTTACGTAATGAGTATGCACTTAATAAATTAATTAATAGTTATAACTTTAAATTGTCTTAAAATATTTCTAATCATAAGATCTTAACATCGACTCATTGTAAATCGAAAAATTTCATGAATGTTAGTGTGTAATAGAAATCAGTGAGGTATTTAATAGCCTCATGCTCCCAAACCAAAATGCTTTAGATTCACCTATATAATTAAAAGTAGGTTGAAGATAAGAGGCCACTCTTGTCTTTTAAAGTTGTTAATCTTGTGTTAAGATTTGTAGAGGGCCCTACTGTTGCATTCAGGTGCATAGTCTTAAAGTGATAGCCTTAATATATATTACTTTATGTAATGAGTATATGCTTAATAAATTAATTAATAGTTACAACTTTAAATTGTCGTAAAATATTTCTAATCATAAGATCTTAACACTGATTCATTATAAATCGAAAAATTTCATGAAGGTTAGTGTGTAATAGAAATTGTGGACTTAATCAGTGAGGTGTTTAATAGCCTCACACTCTGAAATCAAAATGCTTTAGATTCATCTATATAATTAAAAAGTAGGTTGAAGATAAGAGGCTGTCTTTTAATCTTTCACCTGATCGACTCGTTTTTAAATGAGGAAACTTGACGTCACTGTAAATCGCTTAGTTTTTGTACTACGTTTATGGTTTTGATGTCATTTTTTAGAAGGAAAAAAGTTCTGTAAGATGCCACCATCTCTTGAATTATTTTACAAGTAAAAAATCAATAAAATGATCATTATGTCAAACAAAACCAAATCACCGCCTTCTCACTATCTTTTCTGGAATCTTATTGGCTGTTGAAATTTTGTAAACAAAAGGAAATGGAAAAGCACTGCCTTCTCACCATATTTTCTTGAATCTTATTGGCTGTTGAAATTTTGTAAAGAAAGAATATGGCTGCCAAAAAGTAAAGAGTTACAAACGGTTTTTGTTTTATTTTGAAAATGATAAACGAATGTTTTAGAGCATTTTAAAGTATTTTTTGATGAAATACAAATTATTTTCATATAATATGCTAAAAATAAATATTATTTTACAAAAATAGTTAAGATTTTAGCAAGAATTATTTATTTATTGCAAAGTGGGAAGTAGAAATCATAACGTGGAAGTAGAAATCATAACGTGGAATTGCTGATTGATGTTTCTTTTCATTTCAGCCGTAATAAAAAAATTTTTAAATTATAAATCAAATTTATTTTTGAACAAACTTTTGTTCACTTTCATAATCTGACAAATTATTAATATACTTTTTACAAATGAAACTAAAGTGAATGTATTAATAAATGGTCAATATCTTTTGACAAATTGACATATTAGTTTGTGAATTGGCCAATTAAAAGCTTTGATTTTTACCTCCTGCTGTCAATGATATAATCAGCGATGGAAGGGTTAAAGTCATTAATCTTGTGTTAAGATTTGTAGAGGTCCATACTGTCATATTCAGGTGTATAGTCTTAAGGTGATAGCCTTAATATATATATTACTTTACATAATGAGTATGCACTTAATAAATTAATTAATAGTTATAAACAAAAGATACAAACATGCTGATTTTTATGAATCTTTGCACACATTCATATCTAATAAAATCACAAACAAAAACTAAATATATTGTAGTTATGCTAGGGTATTAAAAATAAATGTCAAATGCGACAATAATTAAAATTCTTGGTAGATAAAAGGTTAAAACACTAATCAATAATGATTTAATAGTAAAACCGCACTACATAAATGTTTTGCTCTAGGGTGTATGCGTGAGTTTCTTTGCATTTTCTCTCAAATAAATATTTCTATGCATAAATTAAAGAAAAAAGTATTAACTGAGTTTTGGAAAAAAAGAGAGATAGAGAAACAATTTTATAAAAGTTATCCCAATAGAAGTTTGAACTAATTTTCAAATTTATAAAAAAAGGGTATTTCTAAATTAATATGTTTGTAGTAATAAAGGGAAAATAATATTTTTTCTTCTTCATTTTTTCTCTCTGTTTCAATCATGATGAATCAACATCTATCTATCTATCTATCTATCTATCTATCTATCTATCTATCTATCTATCTATCTATCTATCTATCTATCTATCTATCTATCTATCTATCTATCTATCTATCTATCTATCTATCTATCTATCTATCTATCTATCTATCTATCTATCTATCTATCTATCTATCTATCTATCTATCTATCTATCTATCTATCTATCTATCTATCTATCTATCTATCTATCTATCTATCTATCTATCTATCTATCTATCTATCTATCTATCTATCTATCTATCTATCTATCTATCTATCTATCTATCTATCTATCTATCTATCTATCTATCTATCTATCTATCTATCTATCTATCTATCTATCTATCTATCTATCTATCTATCTATCTATCTATCTATCTATCTATCTATCTATCTATCTATCTATCTATCTATCTATCTATCTATCTATCTATCTATCTATCTATCTATCTATCTATCTATCTATCTATCTATCTATCTATCTATCTATCTATCTATCTATCTATCTATCTATCTATCTATCTATCTATCTATCTATCTATCTATCTATCTATCTATCTATCTATCTATCTATCTATCTATCTATCTATCTATCTATCTATCTATCTATCTATCTATCTATCTATCTATCTATCTATCTATCTATCTATCTATCTATCTATCTATCTATCTATCTATCTATCTATCTATCTATCTATCTATCTATCTATCTATCTATCTATCTATCTATCTATCTATCTATCTATCTATCTATCTATCTATCTATCTATCTATCTATCTATCTATCTATCTATCTATCTATCTATCTATCTATCTATCTATCTATCTATCTATCTATCTATCTATCTATCTATCTATCTATCTATCTATCTATCTATCTATCTATCTATCTATCTATCTATCTATCTATCTGTGTTTTGCAAAAAGCAAACTTTGATTAAGCTATTTATTGAAAACACCCTTCTGAGCTTAGGTAGGGGCAATTAAGAAAGATAATATATAAAAATGGCTGTAACTATAAATTTAAGAGTGTACATTTTGGCAGAGGATATTCTATAAGCAAAATACGTTTGTGTTGGCTAGCATACTTTTTTTTTGTTTTGAAAACCATCGGATTGAATATATACATGCTAAAGTCAGAAAGAGAACATTACTATCCAAATACAATTAAATTCTAAAAAAATGGATTGTTAGTTGAGAGGCCAGTTCAATTGCATGATGATTTACAGAAGATCCACAGAAGAAAATAAAATGTTTAGCTTGCATAATCTAGCATGAAGAAAAAGAAAAGTTAATTGCTTTATCCCAGTTCCATCATACATAAATATGCCTTACCAAGAGAAGAAGAAAGAAGAACAAAGATCAGCCAAACTAATGACAAACTACAAACTGATCACGGAAGAATTAAAATGACACATTTCATTAAACTTGGCAAAATTCAAAGTTTTCCTAAAACTAGATGATTAACAATTTATGTGATTATAAAATGTACAGGAGGGACCAGTAAATGAAGAACTCATTTCAAACTCTGAGAATTAAATGATAAAGGTACTTTAATTACCTATTCCTGGAGTGTTTTATTTCAGCTTGAAAGTCCAAGAATGGATAGGAAACAAACAATAAAATATCTTTACAAGGACTAATTGCTGAACCAAATTGTTAATTTTATATTTTATCTGATATAATTACTATTTGCTGATAAAAGATAAAGGACAAAAACAAAAGAATAAAAAAACAGAACTCAAAGTAAAAGTAATTAATTATTCGTTGTGTCATTCTATTTATAAATGAACAATTTTTTTTTCTTTCAGTAAATTATTAACCAATACAGTCAGTCCCCTAGTTACGAACACTCGAGTTATAAACATTTTGCTATTATGTAATCACTTTTGAACTTTATATCTTTATCTATGCATATACTTTCATGTATAATTAGTACTATATATTGTAGAAAGAAATGGGTATTCAAAATTGTACAGTATTTTAGTACTTTAATACTGTAATTAAAAAATTCCTTTTAGTAATTAATGCTATCAAATTTACTGTATCTGATGAAAAACCGTATCTACATACATTCATAATTGAATTTTTTCTAAAGAAAGATAAACATTGAAATTTAGAAAATAATTAAAAGTATATTTTAGAGCACAATAGGAACTTATATAAAATACAGTAAATCTTCCCATTTCTCTGACATTAATTACTTTTATTTTTAGCATCATCACAGTCTGTCTTGAACAGGATCATCTTGTTTTTAAAAGTAGTTTATGTGCAATTACATTACATATAAAGTGTATATATATTTTTGTTTTGATGAATTTTTTTCATTTTTATTAATTAAAAACATGAGTGAGCACAAAAAACAGTAGTGTTGATGCAACCAAAAGAAAATTAAGGTCTCATAAACCCCAAACAGTTGAGACAAAAATGGATATAATTAGATATTCTGAATATGGTGAATCTTTTGCTTCAATCACACATTCATGTAATTTAAACCCACCAACAATATATACGATTGTGAAAAACAAGAACAAAATTAAAGAATATGTTAAAAATTGTGGAAATATTTCTTCAAAGATTCTTTCAAAAAGACATGGCAGACTAATGAATGAAATGGAGAAATCTTTGGCTTAATGGATTGAAGATCAACATCAAAAAGGCATCCCAGTGACTTTATCAGTTATTCAAGCTAAGGCTCATAGTTTGCATGAAAATTGGAAGAAAGAATTAAAAGAAGACTCTGCCATTGAATTTGTAGCAAGCAAGGTCACTGATGAAGATGTTGATGAGTTAATGCAACCTCACTTGGAATCTTTGTCAAATGACTACTTGATTAAACTACAAGAGATGAATGAAATACAAAATGAAGAAAAACTTGATAATAAACTTATTGTTAACAGTTTGACAATCAAGAATATAAATAAAGCCTTTAGGTATCTTGACAAATTTTTGACCATCATGGAAGAATGTGATCCCAATGTAGAGTGTATATCTCATGTACCTCATATACAAAGGGCAATAGAAAAAGACACAGGATGTTACAGAATTCTTTTTCAAGTGAAGAAAAAGAATACAATTCAATTAACTCTTGATAAATTTGTAAACAAAACTCCAGATACTATTCAATAAAAAATAAATACTATATTTTGAAAACCCTTTTTGATGTTTTTTTACATATCTCTACTTTCAAACACATATCAGGAACCAATTAAGTTCATAACTAGGGGACTGCCTGTATCAATTTTTCTTGATATTAGTCCATCTACTCTAAATATTATATGTGTTTACTTTAGAGTAAGGTGTGTATGTATATTTTGTAATTTTTTATATATGCACACATCTTTTTTTATTCTAATATGATTTTTTTTTCTTCACATATTATTAGTATATGTATTTACTTAATTTAAAAGAAAAGATCATGCAATATTATGGTTACCTAGTGATACAGATGCCTTGTTAAGGTCAGCAATAGCAATTATGTGAGAAGATGTAAAGACCAATTGCATGTTACTATCAGGAATAAAATTGTTATTGTTACATCTGTTTTGTCTTATTCACTTTTCATTTGTGCACTTCATCAAGTTAATTAAATAGTGCAACATTATCAGTGAGTTTGACAAATCCCCAGAGCTTATGATCTGGAACTAACGGGAACTCTTAAAAGGGTATATGTTTAAAGCTAGTTGCTAGTGCTGCCATTCTGGTCATAGAAAATATAAATAGCCAGAACTAATAAATATTCTAACATACTTAGGTAGCATGAGTTTATATCCATATGATGGGCAGAAAATATTACTGTGTGGAGTTAACATCATCAGCAGTAGATTGAAAGCTGATAATGTCCCTTAGTATGCTCATCATGTTTAATGATTGGGCTAGTAGGTCGATTACAGTCATGACTAAACATAGTCCAATTATGATAGTGTAAAGCAGTTTCCTGTTACAATATATAAGCTAAAAAATTATAATTTCTGACTGCATCTTTCTGGGAATATTAAACAATCAATTGGACATTAGGTAGTGTTAAGATTAAGATGGTAGTTTTCCATAATCTATTAACTGTAATCACCTTAATCTTTGTGAATAAAAATTGTAGACTAAATTAAATAAATGTTCCATAAATTACTCCACACCACCTCTAATTCTTTTCAAATCATATGAATAACGATACAGTAAAGGACAAATGACCCCCAAGATGCATTTCTTGCTCAGTTGATCCATGACATCAATCTTTCATATATATCTTTATCATATGTATAGTATTTGTCATTAGTAAATTGTTAAATTTTGCTTTACAAGAATCAAATTTACTCCAATCACAACTTTGACATCACCCATTCTAAATAATTACAGTAATAATTATCTCTAAATTATTTATTAAATTATAGATCGTCATTAGCCCAGATATAATCTTTAACTGAGGTTTAAAGTTCATAATTTAATAAATGATTAGTAGTAATCATTACTGTATTATCTAGAATGAATGGTGTCAAAGTTGTGGCTGGAGTAAGTTTGACTCCTATAAATCAAAATGTAATAATTTATTAAATTAAATGTCAAATAATTTCTTTTTGTGATGAGATTTAAAGCCAAGTGTTTTTGTGCATTGGATTCACATGACGTAAAAAAACCCATCCAGATTAAACATCTGCGTTCTCTGAAACATTTATATACTATATCATTCTTCCAGTTTTTATTCATTTCTTTTTCTTCGTTGCCATTATAATAAAAGCTGGTTTATTATTTCAATTAACACATTTCATATTCCCCACTTTTGATGTAATAATCTAAACACAATATCTACTACTTTCATTTTTTCTGCCACTCTAAAACTGATCCTTTTTCAACATTTTAAAATCATGACTTTTGAGTTTTCATTTTCGATTTTTTTAAAATGTCGTTAAGAGGAAAGGATGGAGGGGGGGGGGGTAAAGAACAGAAACAAACCATTCTCAAAACAAACAATTAATCTAGTAACATGATTGTAAACTAAAAGCTGCAGTTGACTTTAAAAACCAAAAACATAACTTTATTAAAAAGAAATTATAATTTTATTATTAGAATAAATAATTTTTCATTATTTATTAATAAGTATAAAAATTATTTTTTTTATAACAAAGTAAAGTGAAGTCATTTTTCAAATAGTATGTCAACCAAACATTTTGTGATAATAAGTTTGACTTGCGCTTTAATCATACTGATTACGTAGATAGCACACAATCATAGAATCAATCAGAGTAAAGGATGCATCAAAGTTGCAATTTCTGTTGCCGAGTCCATTTCCTACAAAATGATTAGTCCGCATTAATCACGTGAGAAGAAGTTTCCTTTATGGATTGTTTGATCTGCAAAAATTTGAATACAGATAAATACAAAATAATGAGACAATTAATGACTATAAAAAGTAATTTAATAAAGTATGCATATTTAAAAATAAAGCGTGATTTTTTTCTTTGGAATAAATTTTTCTTACAAGTTATTGTTGAACGTTGATTGGTTCAGAAATGATGTGGAATTATTGATATTAATACAAAATCCCAATGATATATATATATAAGTAACCACTTTAAATAGTTCCCGGATAAAATATCTGTCCAAAAGCTTTCTATAATATTGGAAAATATTGACACAGCTACTACTCATCAGGCTAAACAACCTCTGATGTGTGTCTTACATAGCTTTGTGGCAACGGCATGCGGTCTATGGAAACAAGGGAAGGAGTGCTTCACTTAATAATTATATTTTTTATACACTTATAGACATCATTTTGCTATTTATAATATTTTATAAGTTTTCTTAACTTTTTTCATTAAAAATGTCAAAGCTAAGTGTTTATATCCTTCTCATTATCATTTTCAACCATTATCAATTCACTGCAGAATGAAGGTTTTTCCAAATTCAATCCAACTTCTTCGATTTCTAGCCTCTCTTCTCCATATCATCCCCACACCCTTTCTTATTTAACCCATCCATTTATCATGTGGTCTCTCTCTAGGTCTTATACAATCTTTTAAAATCCAATTTTAAGATGTCAACTGTCCACCTATTATCCCATCTAGAATATGTCCAGCCCAACTCCAATTCAGTTTCTTAATTCTTTCAACAAGATCAGTAGCACTTGTTTGTTCTCTTACCCATGTATTTCATTTTTGATCTCTTCTTGTTAGACCCAACATGCATCACACCATATGTTTTTGAGTGATGTAAACTGTCTGCATTGCTCTTCTATTAAGTGTCCAATTCTTAGATGCATAAGTAAGAATTGGTAAAACACATTTATAACTTACCTTTTCAAAAACATAAACATATTTCCTTTTAATATTAAGTTACTTCTACAAAAAGCATTCCAACTAAGTTTAATTCTGTGACTAATTTCATCCATTATGTTTCAATTTGTAGTAATAATCTGACCAAGATATTTGTAGTTATTAACATCTTTTAATTTATCATTATCAATCTTTATTTTCATATTTTGAGATAATCCATTGAACATTACTTTACTTTTTTCAAATGTTTACATTTAATCCTATTTTCTTACTTTCATCTGAAAACTTTTGCAACATTTGTTGAACCTCTGAAGTATTATCAAATGAAAAAACAACTACATCATCTGAAAAGTCTAGATGACTTAAATAATCTCTATTTACCTTTCTTACTTTAGCTTCCCCTTTTAATCTACAGAATACTTCTTGTAGCACAACTATAAAAAGTTTTGGATGCATAGAGTCACCCTGTCATACACCCTTCTCAATGTCAACCTTCCTAGTATATATTATCTAACAATTGTTATTGTATATTTATAAAAATTCTTCAGAATATGACAATATCCTGGGTCTAACATTGATGATCCAATGTTTTAATCACCAAAGAAATGCTTATAAAATCAAATACCTTTCATAACCTAGAAATCCAAAGCATAATGGCAACTCATATTCATTGGTCATTTCTATAACTTCTTTTAATACTTGCATATGAGCCTTTGTGCTAACCCACTTTTAAATCAAGTTATTCTTTTGTAAAATCCAAAGTTTATTATAGATGAGCTGTAATTATCTTTATAAAAATTTTATATAAAATGATAAAAGACTGATGAGTCTGTAATTTATATCTTCTTTATCTTCTTTTAAAATATTAATATTAATCCTGCATTCTCACAATCATCTGGTACATCTTTATCATTTAGATATTTGGTATATAACTTTGCCAAAAATTTGTCTACTTCATCATTTGATTTTTTTAAAATATCAATTATAATTCCATTATTAGCTGTAGCTTTTCCCTTCTTCCTAAATTTAATTGCATGTGCCACTTTTTTATTTCTTTATTACTATATAATTCTTGATAGAACTATTCTACACATTTCATGATCTTACTTCTCTTTTCAGTAATAGTTCCATCATTTTTCTTATTCCAGAAATAAATTTCATATCAATACCAAAATGTTGTTTTATACTCTTATTCTCTTCTATAGCCTTCCTTGCTAGTTTACAATTATACTTTTTTATATCATTATCAACTCTGTTCTGTGCCAGTTTATAAAATTTGTGTTATTCAATTCTTTTATTGCATTGTTTTTATATATTCTTTTTTTTCTTCATAAATTCTTTAATCTCAATAAAAATTTTAATAATCAATTGCTGCTTTTTTTGACCAGCTATCTTTGTTGCAGTTTTTAAAAGTGTATCAGTTATTTTCCTATTCATTTCATTCAAATCTGAATCATGTTCAAAATCTGTTAATATTTGAAAAAGATCAGGAATATTAATTATCAATGTTGTTTTTTTTAATAATTTTTGTCTCTCTAGTTTTGTATTAACATATATCTTACATCTCACTAATTGATGATCAGTTCCTATGTTGGAATTTATTAATGACATTACAATCTTGAAATATGTATTTTGTATTAATCAAAATATAATCCAATTCCACTGTACCATCATTTGGATACTTCCATGCCCATTTCCATTTAGCATTTTTATCAAAAAAGAATTCATAATATAAAGTGTTTCCTTTCATTCAAACTCCACAAATCTATGTTCTTTCTTATTTCTATCATCATAATATAATTTGCATAGAGCACTTTCATCTTTCAATTGTTTTCTAGCATTAAAGTCTCCCATAACAATTGTAAAATGTTGTTTAATTGAATCAAAAGCCTTTTGAACATCCATATAAAAATCCTTTACTACTTCATCACTTTGAGAACTTGTTGGGGCCTAAACTAAAATCTGAAATTAGTATCTGCTATTAAGTTGAATAACTAATTAATCTTGCCACTCTGTCTGATACACAATCAATCTCCACACTGTTGTTCTTCCACTTTTTATTTATAATGAATTCTACTCCATTTTTATTTCTAATATTATTGCATTTGTAGTAGAGTACATGTCCATTTTTTAAATCAATTGTCTCTTCACCTTTTTGTCTAACTTCACAAAGTTCAATAATAACCCATTTGAGATGACATAGCTTTTCTTCCAATTCTTGCAATCTTCCTTCACTTGAAAGTGACCTGCAGTTGTAAGTACCTAAATAAAACTCATCATAAATGGCAGCCTGGGTATGCAATCAGGAGATTCTTAGAACTCCCATCTTTGGATACCAATCACTGCCTTGGCTGGCTTATTTACAGTCTCCTGGGAATAAGGGTCATGAGTTATTTTTGTATGTCATAATAGTAAATTTCTATTAGAAAAGTATTTTTTCATTCATGCACACATTCAGTCTGCGCCCAAGAAAACTTAACTGATATTTCAGTTAAGAGCTATCAGACAATTTTGAGAAAAAAACCATGGTGTTTCTTGATCTTAAACTCAGAGGTAAAAAGCCAACAAATGTACCATACTGTTTAATACATGTTGATGAGCAACCCATTCATGTTCATATATTATTTGAATAATCACATAGTAATAATAACTGTAATGACAAGAATGTATGGAGTGAACATTAGAAATTTGCCCTTCTTAATTTCTTTAAGAGCTGCAAAAGGAATCAAAGGATCTTTCAGATAACTGTAAACTTCTTTCTACAGCTAAATGTTTACATATGTTACTGTAAATAGGATAAATTGGGGGAAAAGAGTACTTACTGATTGTTGTGCTTATTTATCAACAATTATGATAAGTTTGATAAATTATGATTAAATCTGATCAATTTATATTTATAGGTAATTAAGTATGATAAGTAATGTTTAGATCTGAAATTACATTTTTTATATTTGAATTACAAAAAAAATTAAATAATGAAAATATAAATTCAAGTATGTACCAGAGTATTTTTTCCAAAATTATTATTTTTTATATACTTATAACAGTAAAAGATAAAGACAAATTAGTGGTAGTGATAAAGTGCAGCTTTTTGCAAATGACCATTAGGCGATCATTAAATTGTCTTATGTGAAAAAAGTGAAATATAGAAACCAGTTTTACAATTAATATATTTTCAGTACTATAAAAATAATTACATATTTTGAATAAAAAACTACGAATTAAAAGGTTTATTTAATATATTTTGCTTTTTTTTTTTAAAAAAAATAAGATATAATTAAAAATAATAATTAATATTTTATTCCCAAAAAATATGAGATTGAAGACACCAAAATATTTACTAAAACAAAATAAAAATTATTCGTAATTATCTGTAAGTATTATAAATTGTTTAGATATACAGTAATCATTATTTATCAAACTTACCATGTTTGTTGGTAAGTATATATAATTAGCAGTAAATATATATATTTTCCAATTTATCCACTTATGACAACATATGTATTACTTTTTTTTTTCACAAAAATGATAAAATCAGGAATATAATATTTTTAGTTTATTGCTGCTGCCAGAGTACTGAGCTAAAAATATTTTCATCATCACAATAATAAATGGATTTGGCTTATCTGAAAATTAATCAAAAAATAAGAAAGAGTTAATTCTGGAGTTTTTTTAAAAAAGGACGGTAATTCAGTCCATGCATGAAACTAAGTTATAAGAGATGCATGGATAAACTGAATGAAGAATTTGTCCCTTATGACAAGAGATACCATATTGACATGAGTGGCAATGCTGGATTTTATTCTAGTATGAGAGAGAAATTTGATAAAAGCATAATTAAACCTACCTAGTGGTAAGGACCATTTATAATGATGAGATTCTTTGGAATTAAGAAAACAGTGATGTTTCAATTCAAGAAAATTCTTCATATATAAGAATAAGAACAGAAGGACTTTTAAAATCAAATCCAGATTTAGAACAATACTATTCTTTGTTAACATACTATATCAATAGTTCAAATATATTAATAATAATAATCTCTACAACTTTAAAGTATTTTTTTCACAGTAGAAACAAATTTTAAATTAAATCCACAAAGCAGTGTAAAATAAGGGTATATAAGTTCTAGCATAACAATAGTTAGAGATATTCATAATAGTTTACACAGTACTTTGTAACATACCCTGAATGAATTGTATAATACAATATATATGCTGTTGACAATGAAGTATTACTAAAAACATTTTTTAAATTAGCATATATCAGTAAGGTAAAATTCCAATATTATTTGAATCGCTGTGTTTTATTGGGCCAAAATGTTGTCAATCTTCGAAAGCACCTGATTATGTGAGCAATTACTTTTAGTCATAAAACTTAATAAGCCAACGATATACTTATGGATAAAAGATCCCAGAAATGCAATGTTTCATATTGTAATATGAAAAAAAAAGCAGATATTGACATTACTGCAGTGGAAAAGATGTCAGATTTCTAGATCAAAATCAAACTAACAGAAAAACTTTTAGATAAAAATTTTTATTCTTGTCAGTTAAAATTATGTATTTGAACTTAAATTTTTTAAATTTGTTATATTTTTAAAATTTAAATATAATAAAATATAAATTCTTTTATTTATTTGCCAATACTAAAAAGTTATAAAAAATATTTTCAAATAAATGCTTTTATTTATGGTGCATTAAAAAGCCGCCAAATAATTGTTTTCTTCAATTGCAATTGTTTTTTTATATTAAACTTGCAAGAAAAGTATAGGGATATCCAGAAATTAATGAATGAATTAAATAATCTACAAACACTTTACACTTTTATTGCAAGTTGAATATAAAAATCTTAACTGTGGCTGAAGAAAACAATTATATTGGGGCCTTTTTAGTACAGAGTAAATACAAATATTTATTATAAAATATATATGTGTATTTTAACTTTTTAATATGCTGATATTTTTTTGTAATTATAATAATTTAAAATAGAGAATGAAACTTGTATCACACTCTATATAATATTTTAAAAGGAATTTGCAGAACATTGAAAAATTTTTTTTTACAGCCAACAGAACATAAAATGCCATCCACTTTAAAATTAGCATTATTTACAATCAACTGAAAGTAAAATTTTTTTTATTTCTAGTTTAATTGATCATTAATAGTTTTTAATGTGTTTAAAAATATATAGTTCTCTTGTGCATGTTACTGAAAACTTACTGAACCAATGTTAACACATTTGACACTCAATCCACAAACACATCTATGGTAAACAAATGAGAGGAACATCCTGAAATATTACACTCTCATACTGCATTATCATCAATTCTGTAACATATGTACAAAATTTGAAGGAAATTAAGTTGATAGAACTTGCAAAATATTTACTAAACAAACAATACCCAGTGCTTCTAAGTTAAATAAACATTTAAATGATGGTGTAACTATTTACCTAAGTTATAAAGATCTGGTAACAAAAGGGTCTAAGTTAGAGCTTTTCTTTTTATCTTATGTTATGGTATGGCTGATACATATCTACTAAATTTCAGATCCTTTTTTAAAATACTGAGTTCAGTTTGTGTTTGATTCACAACGAGGAATTAGATTGCTTCCCTTTTCTCTAATTCTTCCATAAAAGAATGCTTAATGCAATTGGTAAATTACACCTAATATTTCCAGAATAGATTCTTAACTAAATAATATAAACACACATAAAAAAACTGGTTTAGACTAACAGAAAGGAACTGAAAAGTCCTCAATGTGGATCCTCATACATCATACAAGATCTTGAGCAAATAACTATTTTTCTATAGTGCTGATAGAGTTTTGTTTTCTTACTTTATGCTTCAAGAGTATATAAATAAATGTACACATACGTGCAGGCAGTGCTATGCATATGCATCTCAAGCAGGCATTTAAGAATTTAGAACATGATGATGTGATAAATAAGATCAGAATATATGACATTATCCAAAAATGAATAATCACAACAAGTTTGGATAAAAATTAACGTAACATATTAGTTAAATATTCAGTGAAACACACTGATGGTAGATAAGTGAAAAGTAGAAAAACTCAATACAAAGCTATAAAGCAAGCTGTACTTAAATATATATATATATATTAGTGTGACATATGCTAGTGAATATTTAAACATTATATTAGTTTTTATCCAAACTTTTGTGATTATTCATCTTTGGATGATGTAATATATTTTTAGTATATTTATCACATTTTCTCATCTTATAAATTATTGAACGCCAGCTTAAAGAGCACATGTACGGATTTATTTGTATACTTGTTTTTATTTGCATATAATTATAAATAAAAAAGACTGTGTGAAGTGGATGGAAGCTTGCTGGTATGATGTAGAAAAGAGAGGCTATGGATCAGAGAAACTGAATTAAATTTGGAGTAAACTTCATTCTGCAGTGGACTGATAATGATTGAAGATGAAGAAAATGATATATATATATATATATATATTTGTATTTATATCACTGATTTTTACCAAGTAAAATATTTGTATTTATATCACTGATTTTTACCAAGTAAAATAATAAATATTAAATATAACAGGTCTTTGAAAAGAGTGCTCTGTAAAATGCATTAAGACTATATTCCATGTTTTTTGGTATTTCTCGATGTAAGAAGCATTGATATAATTATGTACAGATTATTACATTTCAGTGAGACAGTTTATTTTCAATAGTAAATTTATTGCCTTTGAATACAAAAAGAAATAGTAGAGGAAATAGAAAGTGAAAAAACAAATAAATTGTCTTGAGTCATGATGAGCGTTGGACAGTTTGAACAACACACACTCTTTTAAACAGTCTTGTCATTTCTTTAAAATTGAGAATTCAGCATCTTTACTGACAAAACATTAGCAGGGAAACCATAGACATCCAGCCTTTTGACTATTATAGGAGGGCTGATCCTTTGACTCTCAATCGCCCATTGAAATGCTTTTAATACCATATATTGTGTTATACAATAAGTATTAGCTGAGTGACATCATAGCAAATATTTGTAATATTTTTTACTATAATGACAGTCTTGAGACAATGACTTACTATGCCATTGCCCTAAATCAATCATGGCAAAAAATTTCAAAGTTGCATCTAGTTGATATTCAAAACGAGGTCAAAATGATGCACCATAAGGCTCCACGACATTAATTCAAATGCAAAATATAATCACTGTACTAAACAATCGAGGTCCACGGATTGTAAATGTTTTCAGTGAAACCATTAGGAATTCGAGTATAATTTTATCTGTGCCCACAGTTATATAAAATATGAGTATTCCTATATAAAACAAAAATTATATATATGGTTAGTCTATAAGAGTGCAAATTTATATTTCTAAAAAAAAAAAAAACGTAATAGATTTTTTTTTTTTCAAATAGTAATTTTAATTTCATTAATAATGGCTTAGTGCTTGGGCATTCATAAGAAGTTCGGAGCACCTGATATAACAGTTTAGGCAATGATCCATAAATTTGAGTTCCAGAGTCTGCCAATCTACTATTACATCTCGTTATATATTGAATTAAATAGGCACATGTGCAATGGCCTTAACAAAGTGAAAGCTATCAATTAATATAACTAATCAAGTTTATAACATGATCACATTTCCTATACTAGCACATTAATTGTTGATAAACAGAGCAAAACTCTCTATACAGTATTGCCACCTGTGCTAAACAGAGTAATCAATGGATGCCAGAAGGCTTGTGCATAAAATCCCTATCTAATGCCTACTCATCCAATATCCCCAGACTAGTTTCTGGCTTGTGGCCTTTGTCAGTGAGGAGCTTTGGATCTGAGAGCACTGCATCTAGATCTTAGAATCTAATGCAACCCTTTAGCAATCACCTTTTATCTCTACTTAACTACAAAACTATGAGAATGAAATTGAAAACACAAAAAATATTTTCAATCTAAGCTCAATAGCCTATATAGTCATACTGTATGGAGAGTTTTGCTCTGTTTATCAACAATTAATGTGCTAGTATCATGTGATGCTTAATGGTTTAATACCAATCCTGCCTAATAGGATAGTGGTGGCTATGGTTGTAAAAGAGCCAAAGACACCAAAATGTATGGGTGTTGAACTGAGTTCAGACCCTTATGACTATATAGGCTATTGAGCTTAGATTGAAAATATTTTTTGTGTTTTCAATTTCATTCTCATAGTTTTGTAGTTAAGTAGAGATAAAAGGTGGTTGCTAGAAGATCTAGATGCAGTGCTCTCAGATCCAAAGCTCCTCACTGACAAAGGCCACAAGCCAGAAACTAGTCTGGGGATATTGGATAAGTAGGCATTAGATAGGGATTTTATGCACAAGCCTTCTGGAATCCGTTGATTACTCTGTTTAGCACAGGTGGCAATACTGTATGGAGAGTTTTGCTCTGTTAATCAAGTTTATATTGAACATGTTAGGATATAAATTATTTTTAATTTAAATTACTATTGCAATTTTTTTAAAATAATATTTTTAATCAATTTATTTAAATAAAACATTTATGCTGTAGTTTGTAGATCTTCACTTTAATCAAAAGAGATAATCTAGTGGAGTGCTTTTAAAACGTGATAAAAGATTAACACTTAGTTGTAAATGTAACTTAAACCTATAAGAGAATGAGGATGTGTTAAGATGTTCTGCTTTTTTCTGCACATTTTTTTGCAAGACATTTTACCATAAATGCTGGATTAGTAAAAATCAGCATTAAGGTAGTAATACGGTTTTTTTTGTTTAATTTTTGAGTTCAGTTTCTTCTGAGAGTGAAAAGAAAAAGTAAATGCATTTATAAATACATTTTTAAAAATATATAATTTACAAAAGTATTTGATTGATAACTGGAAGCTATAACTGTTCCATTGAATTAAAATGAAAAGTATGTATAGCTAAGCATTATATTAAATCTATTTGAATTCTGAAAAAGCAGAAGCATTAAAAAAAAGCAATGGTATAATTAGTTATGTATTTTCATAAAAAAAATATGCTACTTATGGGTTAGTCTGGCACTGATGAATATGACAAATACAAACAAATGTATACATAAAGATTGAACTAAACACATTTACAATTTTCTAAAAAGGTAACATCAGGTAATTAGAACCCGAATACTTCTATGTAATCTTTAACAATAAAGGTTGCTTTGAAAGATATTAGATAATATTCAAAGGAGAAGAAAGTAATTAGTCAAAATGTTGGTTTTACTCATCATTTTATGATTTAAACTATGCTGTAATGTCATGAAAGAATGCTGTCATGAGAATCGATCATCTGGTGAAAGTAATGGGCACTCAGAATTTACCGTCCATCTTTAAATCTTGCAAAGTGAATGTGGGTACTATTTTTTCCAAAAGTAACTGATTGAAATTAGGCCCTTTATGTCCAGAATTCAGACAAACAATGGTGCTATTTCATTCAGAATTATGGAAAGAGAGACCATTCATAATGGAAAGTGTTTCAGAGTAAGAAACTTCAGTCCACCACAGTGATAACAAACAACATCTTGTAAATAGACAAAACAGCATGGTTATATGCACATATATTTTTTTGTTTGCTTTACCACTTGTAATACATTTATATTGCTAAATGTTTACTTGTTTGAGGATCATTTCTTGCAAAAATGTAAATGCATGTTTGATCACTTCCACTAAGCAAAGTTATAGGTGGTCATTTTTCAAAATAAATTTTTATAAGTTTACATGGTGGAAGATAATTTCTTGCAAAAAATATAAATGCATGTTTGTAGACATTTGTTTCATTTTCAGTAAACAAAGTTAACGGTCATCATTTTTCAAAATAAATCGTTAATTGATCGAATAAATTTGTCAGAACTTCCCATATAGAGATTATTTTCTGAGATTGTAAGATTAAAATATTATTGCTGTACTAATATATATGTGACATCTTAGTTCTGGATGAATATGTTAATATCAAATGTGTTTAAGACAATGAAAAACATATTTGTGAATTGTTATACCAAATATAATTCAGAATATTGCTAATTTTAAAGAAAATAAGTTCTGAATTAATGATTGCACTGCTTATGAACTGTTATGTTTTGAATACTGGCTTTAACAAGGCAAACTTGAACTTAATGATTTACAAATAACATATCTTTATTTGTCTGAATTTAGAAGTTGTAGAGAAAAAAAGTAGTCTCTTCAAATTTACTCAACTGGCCAAACTCTTTGCCCCATATCATTACAGCAAACTTCCTTATCTCATCCATCTCTTGGGGTTCAGTTTAAGACTTCATTGATCCATCTATTAGTATCATTTTAATATGTTTATTTTTTAACTCATGTATTTTACTTTTACATTTTCCTTGTTATACCCCCAACTTATATTACACTTCATAGTTGAAAATCTCTGCATTGATTTTCTGTTAGGTATCAATAATAATTTGTTTTCCATCTCATGTATTTCACATTTAATCCTTCATTGTTATTCCCAATATACATCTTTGTCAGTAACTCTGTTAAATACCAAACTTTCAAATTGATGTGTGAAAATTGATGAATCATGCTTATTAAAAAAGCATTCCTTACAAAAATAGGAGCATCTTACTTTTAAATAGTAGTTATTTCTATCAAAACTAGATAATCTTTCTATATGTATTATTAGTCTGAACCAGATATTTGTAACTAGTAAATTTCTTTTAATTTAATATTAGCAATATTCTTTTTCTTCTCAAATGAAAAAAACAACAATTGTCTTAAGCAATGTATGAGTATTATATTTTACTGTGATGTACATATATTTAAAACAAATATATGTATTAAATAAATACAAAAAATAAAGTTTTTATAACACATACAAAAATATGAATCATTTTATTTTGTCTTTATTATCAATTAAAAAATAATTGAATTGTTGCTATATTTTTCATGCAATTTTTAAAATAAAACTTGCTGGCATCAATTTTGAAAACGAGGATTAAAATGTGGATCATTTTCTTTAACAAAACTAAAAATCCCATTCATATTTGATATGTGTATTTGTTAATGAAGATGTAAAAATATTTTTCACTGCTTAAAAATTTATATTAAACAACAGGTTTCAGTTTATATATAATTATATAAAAAATGTAAAAACCACATAAATCTTTTAATAGATATAATAAACACCTCCATACTTCCCCATTCTTTTTAAATTCATATAAAGATACAATAAATGACAAATGACCCGCAAGATGCATTTCAGGTTGAATCAGCACTCATCAGTTGGCCTAGTCACTATCTTTCATATATATCTCTATTATATGAAGAGTATTTATCTAGAGTAAATTGTTATAAAACTGAAAGCATTCTGGGGGGGGGGGGTTTGAGTGCAGGATAATTTTAGGTTGTCATAGTAAAAAATTTGTTTTGAAACATATTTTTACAAAAAAAGACATACAACATTATTACTCAGGAGTTTTTAGCATGTGTGCGTGTGTGACACAATTGTTCCCAAAAGCTATAAAGTGTTAATATAAAATAGATAACTAAAAACAAATGAGTTGAGTGCTTTCAAAGGATCTTGCCTTCATAATCATAGCTTGCTACTACATTTAATGATATGAAAATATGCTAATTCCATTTCTTCAATAAAGCATAGCATGTGTCCTTCCTCTTTATGGCATCCTTGTCTCATGAGATGAAGAAGGCCTCTTTGATTTTTTTTAAGGTCATGTCTCTCTCTCTACACACGATTGTGGGATTGTCTGGAATGCATTCGTGGTGACTTGTGCTCTGGTGCTGATAGAAAACTGAATAGGTGGAAAGATCATTGAGAGCTCTATTTTATGAATATTTATGTTGTGCTAGAATATATATATTTTCCAAAAGTAAAAAATTATTTGACTTACTCAGGAGATTATAAAAAGTTCGAACACCAGGCCCATGAGTGCTGAATCAATTCTGGAACCTTCCAATCCCAAGTTGAATATTCTACCTGCTGCACTAAATAGCACATGGCTAAAACAATGCTAATGGCTTTATTGCTTAGGAGTTTATAAGAAGTTTGAGTTCCAGAACTGCAGCACCAAAATCGATCCTGCACTTGATTCCAAGTCAGATGTGCTACCAACTGTGCCAAACTGCACAGGTTTATTCCACACGATGAAACTTTTTTTTAAAATTTTACTTTCACTATATTTTGTCCTTTAGTTTTATAATGCTTTCAGCTGATCATTATCTCTTAATTAACTTCACATTGTGATCTTTCAAATGATATGCAATATCTATATTTCATTTGTTACATTTAATCTGAAAGAGCAGACTTTTATATTTAAAAGGTTTTGATAACATAACAGTTATATAAAAAGCCAACGTGGATATTGGAATAACAAGAAGAGATATAAAATGAATTCAAAGTGAAAAACAAGTATCACTGTTTATCACTGAAAGAATTAAGGGAATGAAAAGAAACTGGGCTGGACATATTTCCTAGAAAAGATAATGATAAATGGAGATTTGAAGTTTTAAACTGAACCCCAAGAGTTTGTAAACGCCTAGAAAGAGACCATATGTGAAATGAATGAAATAAAGTTTACTGGTAAATTGTGGAAGAGATTAAAGATAAAAAAAAATAAAATTAAACTTGGACAGATCTTCACCTTACAGTAAATTGATAATGGTTGAAAATATTGAGAATAGAGAATCAATGATAATATATCTGTACCTAGATATGTAAAAAGACAATAATTAAAATAGCTATCCCATTTTAAAATCACTAGTGACTTTTTTTTGTAAGCTGTGGACTCAAAGCTTTTATAGTTAGCTAAAAAAGTAAAAGGTGGCTGCTTGACAGTTGCATTATATCCTAAGACCTAGGTGCAGTGCTTTCAGATCCATGGCTCCTCACTGATGAAGCCACAAGCTAGAAACTAGTCTGGAAATATTGGATGAGTAGGCAGTAGCTAGGGATTTTATGCACAGACTTTCTAGCATCCATTGATTACTTTGATTTGCACTGAGTGGCGCTGCTGAATGGAGAGTTTTGCCTCTGTGTTATCAGCTTGTGTAAACATAAAGAATGGTGATTAGGTTGGAAACTAAATACTAGATATATTACCAAGTTTAACAGAAAACAACATATTGAGTAGGATAATATACAAAAATAGTTCATATAGGCAGCAACAACAAAATCCTTTTATTTCAAGTATGAGAATATATTAAGAATCAAATTATGAAAGAAGGTTTGCCAGAATAATAAAATTAATTGATAACATTGTTTCCAATTATGTTTTAAATTATGAAAAATGTGAATAATAATAGTTGGTGACATTCAACAGATGATTGAACAACTTTAAATAAATGATATAATTCCATAAAATAATAAAATACAAACTGGAAATCTCATGTTTCAAAGATAACTACATCAGATTTTTTTAACATCAAGTAATGAATGCAACAAATTAAAATAACATGACAAAATAGGACTTAACAACAATGACAACCAAAATAAGAAAAATTTTTGAGAGGGAATACTAAACTGATGCATATATCTCAATTTATATTCTTTCAATGTATGGGTAAGAAAACAAACAGGTGTTACTGACCTCATTGAAAAAATTAAAAGATTGAAGTGGAGTTGGGCTGGACATATTGCTAAAAGAGATGATAATAGATGGACAATTGAAATCTTAAACTGGATTCCAAGAGATTGTAAAAGATCCAGAAATAAACCACATGTGAGATGGATGGATGAAATAAGAAAGGATGCAGGGGTGATGTGGAGAAAAGAAGCTAAAGATCGGAGAAAATGGATTAAACTTGGAGAGACCTTCATCCTGCAGTGGAGTGATAATGGTTGATGATGATGATGAATGCAATATTTCAACATATATTTGGAGATATCTAATACAGACATTCCACTACTTTCTTACAATTCGCTATTTCGTACACATTCGTACTTTCAGTTTATATATAGATGACAAAACACACATACTTTCATGTAAAGATTCTCTCTTTCTCATGGACTATTAGCCACTAGTCCCTCCCCACCTCTCTGACATTAATCACCTCCATTTTCAGCATTACAGGTACTTAATGTATGTAGCGTAAAAAACTGCAGAAATGTGATGGAAAATTATTGTTGTAATTTAATATTATTAAATGTTAAAGTGATGGAATTTTCCAGTTAATTTAATGCTTTGTGTTTCTAGTTAACAAAAAGCTAGAGTAGGTTGAGGGGTAAGGACATTTTTTTCTTAGTTTACCTAAAAAAATAAATATTGCTTGTATTACAATTATCTTGATTTCTTTCAGTTTGTGGTCTCGTTTGATTGGCAAACAAAGAAATCATTTCTGTAGAGATTTATATCATGCCATTCCAAAGTGAATCTACGATTTATTGTACAGGCCACCCCTGGTCAAAATTATTTAAATAAGCTTTTGGGCAGATAGAAGAATTAACTAGAGAACATAAAAATTACTACCGAAATATTTTTTGCCTAGTAAGAGAAAAAGATAATCAAAAATTTATAAGTTTGCTAATTTTTTTTTAGTTTTATTCAAATGATAAGCATGTATTGTGGTTATATAATTTATTTCTGTCTATTTTTTAAAAAAAAAACTTATATTCTTCTAGTAAATATCATATAAATGAAACCTGTGTCTTGCCTTCAAAGAAAACATAACATAGTTTTGTCAGACGTTCTGAAAGCAGTGAATCTTTTGCTTCAATTGTTTGTTAATATAATTTAAGCCTATCAACAATACGTTCAATCGTAAAAAACAATTTCTTGATAAATTTATAAAGAAAACACCATATGCTGTACTGTACTTTGAAAACTTTTTTTGATGTTTTTTTTTTTTTTGACTTTTCAACTTTCATATTTCAGAAAACAAATAGGTACAAAGTAGACGACTCCTTATAATAGATTTTGGCATTTTATCCATATACAAACAATATGGTAAAACTCATAAATATAGTGAAAGATAGGATAATAAAATTCTAATTAATTTTCCATGTTCTACCTACAAACAGTGTACGCATGATAATTAAGTTCTATTTCATCACTTTATATGTTTTTCTATATTTGTGTATGTGTTAAAAGCACACACATATACTGTTCACTACTATTCATGCATTTTTTTTATTCACTCCACAGTTTGAAAGCAAATCTCATGGCAGCAAAAAACTATTGCATATATTTATTCAAGAAAACATGTTCAAAAACAGAGCCATAAATCAAACAGGAGAAGAAAACTTCCAAATTAGCAAGAATAAAAAAACTTTAAATAAACTGAGCAGTATGTTCAAGCAAACAAATGTAGAAAAAACAAATAATTGATTAGTCTTTCTAAAAGCATAAACAAGCTCACAAAAAAGTGTGATCATTATAACGTAATGCCAACAAATAGACATTAAAAAAAGATAGCCAGGAGTGATAGTAGAAGTTTGATTCACAGCAAATAGACAAGTATAACAAAACATTTAACACTATTGTGGTTTCATATAATATTTTTATTTGATATTTCAGATCCACATCATGAATTCAGATTCAACTCTGGGATGAGAAAAACTTTGAACAAGCTAGCCATCTGATATTGGTTGATAAATGGGTAATCTAACTTTTCTTAGTTAGCAAGCAAAACAAGATTGAAAAACTGCTCAAAATCTCACCATATGGCAATTTGACATAGTTCCTCTTTGAGGTCCTATTGGAAAAGCCAGTACATGCAATGAGGTAATTAATTAAATGCCATCCTGCTTTTTCACTTTACATCTCAAGCTTAGCATTCTTTAAACAAACAGATAAGTTATTAAAAAAAATCATACACAAAGTTTTTAAAAATATATATATAAAAATTTTCTAATAGTTTAATAAAATATAAAGATACTGTTAAAATTAGACGGTTTTTAAACAAAAAACTTGTAATGCATGACAGCTGGATGCATCAACACGTTCATGGAGATAACACGTTTAAAGTGTCAGCAGAAGGCAATTCGAACAGGATGAAAAAAAAAGAAAGGAATTTTCATAATTTAATAATACTCGAGGAACAGATTTACTGATGCTTGTTGCAGGCTCCATTCCTCGAAGTCAATGATTTGCTATTATCATAAATCAAAAATTTAAATATTATTCAAGATAACCACAAATTCAGCTTCAAATGAAATTGAATCTCCATGCATTAAATTTTAGAACTGTTGCAGATGTTTTTCTAGCAGAATAATTAAAGAATTCGTTCCTTAAGACATTCAACATTCACATGTATCCCCTTTCCCCCTACTATAAATACAAGCAGATAAAATTTGTTTTCACTGAACAGCCAGACATAGGAAGCAGCATGCAAATTTGTCTAGTAATAATAGAACTTTAATAAAATGGAAGGATTTCTGGAGATGAAGAAGAGGGATATTTTTATCTCGATGACAAGCAGCGAAGCATAATATACATACATATATATCGTTTGACGTAAGATCTTTTCTCTATAAACAAAAAAAAAAGCCCTATGCTTTAACTTGAGAATATTTATTGTTGTTTTTAAAAGGAAAATGACCACTAAGAATATTTATTTACTTTTATTATTAAAAAATAATCTCGAAGTGTTATATATAAATTTATTTATTTGTATATAAAACAAAAGTCATTGTTATAATTCATATAGTATAGTATTATAATTAGCAATCAAAAAAAAACTTTAATGTGTTCATAAGCATAACATCATCATCATCAAAGTTTTAATATAACCCTAATATACAAAAGAGAATTTTCAGTAAGTGATCACTTTGAACCCAATTGTAGTGTTTTTTTTTTTCATGTGTCATAGTATCGGCTGGGAAGCGAACCCGCTAACCCAGGACAACTGCTTGTAAGGCGGCTGTACTGACCTCTCGACCACCAACGCTTGTTTACAATTGCAGTGTTGTTGTTTTTTACATTTGCAATAGTTTCTGACCCCGGATGCTGTATTCAGACTATAATTGGAATTAATTATAAATTAATTTTCAAAAATAAACGTTAACAGCATATATCTCACACGCAGTTTTTAAAGAATACCTTCAGCTGGCTGTTCCTTTTAAAAATAGACTATCCTGTCTCCTTTCTGCATTTTTTAGTTTATTACCTTCAGACACTTACATTGCATGACCAATGCTCTGATTGTGACAATGTGATTATGTGATTGTGTAATCATAACTCCATCTTTTAATTAATACACAACAATCTGTTCCAATCTCTAATTTTAGTTCAATTTTTACACAAATACAGACAGGTTTAATAGACTGGAAGTCCTTAATTATAATCTATGCACAAGACAAAATGATCACAAATAAGCGAAAATTTCAATTTGACAAAAATGTATGTTTAGGTAGCTTCAACTAGGGATTCCAATATTCATAATAAAGATGAAAGACATCTATTAAAAGTTCTGGATAAATGGCTAAATCCTGTTAGATCGTACAGTACAAATAATTGTAAAATCAATAACATTAATACTAGTAAAGCAGGAAAAAGATAGTAATAATAACAATAAGTATTATTTATTTTTTTAGGAATAAAAAATAGAAAGAGTGAATTTTATTTGGTGAGAGTTTTGAACTCCTGAATGGAAGGAAATATTTGTTGGAAAAAAACAAGATTTAATATTAATATAGTTGTACTTAAGAAAATTCATTTTCCAGAGTTTAAAAAATTAATTGATTAGACAGATTATTAAAAGATTTTATTTGAAGACAAGATTAACCTTTTAATGGGTAGTTAATTTTATTGGCCAAGTGAGGTAAAACTCTAAACTTTTAATTGGTCATCTCACAAACTCAAGCGTCAAAATATATTCATCTTTTAATATTATATTCACTTTAGTTTCATTTGTAAAAAATATATTAATAATTTGTCAGGTTATGAAAGTGAACAAAAGTTTTTTCAAAAATAATTTTTTATTTTTAATTATAAAAATATTTGATATCGGCAAATCTAAAACGAACATTAATAACCAACTAAAAAGTTTTGCTGGCATCAGCGATTTCTTTCTCAATTTTATGTTGCAGATAAGTAAATAATTTTTACTAATACCTTAATTATTTTTCTATAATAATTTTATTTTTAGCATATTTTATCAAAATAATTTATAATATGTCAAAATACTTTTAAAATTGTCTTCGTTTATTACTTTTGAAATGAAAGAAAAGAAATCGTAATGTTGGAAGTTATTGACAAGTGAATTTTTTTGTTCTCAATAGTTGAGAGCCAATCATAGCTCACCTTCTACCTTTTTTAGACCTTTAATGACAGTTTTATTGATTTTTTACTTGTAAAATAATTTAAGAGAGGGCAGCATCTTATGGAACTTTTTATAACCTTTCAATTTCCGGTAAAATCTTTACCGTAGTTTTAAAAATCACCAAATTAGAGCAATTCGAAGCAGCTTTTGAGTTAACTTGTAACACTTCTTTGATAAGTTAATGAATAAATAAAAAAAAACAATAGTATTGGATCCAATTTGATATTTATTATTTATGGAATTGTTAGATGTATTAATGATGGCCTAATTGTATTCAATGGTAGCATAATGGTGCCTATGATTATTTTATCAATGTTTGTACTCTAACATTATTGTTATATCAATACTATTAAAAAAAAATTTTTCTTGGAAATTTTAATATATGTTTGGTCCAATGATATTATAAAAAATGGTAAATTTAAATGGTCGGTTATTTTGAAGTTTTATTTAGGACAAAAAAAATTCACTATAAAAACTTGGATTTATCCGTATTAAACAAATGGCATCTAGTAGAAAATAATGTAGTTTATTTTTTCTTTCCATATGTCAAAGCATCCACTGGGAAGTGAACCCAAGGCAGCTGCGACTCTTGACTAGTTTAGTTAGTAGTCAGATTGAAAAAAAAAACATTTCATAATACATGACATTTGCAAGTATTTCAAGGTTGAAATGATAATTGAATTAATAAATAGATGATATTTCAATCACATCTATAAAAATTTGTCTCATTTTTAGAATTATCATCTATTCATGAAGCATAAAATTATTTAATTAAAATAATATATATAAAAAGTCTAATCTTGGGTTCCCCATTTTTTTTGTAGATATACATATATAAATATGTTGCTTTATTAAGTACCAAATTAAAAAAAATGTCGCAATGAACTAATTTCTCTTATTTAATAAAAAATAAAAACCCAGTTAAAAAAATCCTTCATATATATATACACTGACAATGAGTTAATTATCAATGTTGAAACAGTAAGATTCGTATTCGAATCTTAAGTTTCACCTTTTTCTGTCGTCTCTCACTGACCGGTCTATCCCGCCCAAATTTAAACTTTTTGGTATCGAATTGTGTGTGTAGCAATATTAAAAATGTATAAATATATGTAGAATTCAGCATAAACATGCACACATTTCGATCTCAAATTAAAGGCAATAAATAGGGATAAAATAGTATAATTTAGATTTCTTTTAGTTATATAATTTTGTATAATTTTAATCATTTATTTTGGATTATAAAGTTCGTATTTATTGCTATGTTTAAATTTCGTTTAATAATAATTCTAAAAATATCTGATGTAATATTTAATTAAAAGTTAAAATAATCTTATGTTCCCTTTTTGTTTTTGAAATTTAAAAGCATCGGTCAGTGATGGATAATAGATTAATTAAAAAAAAATTCCCCAAAGTATAATTAGTAAAGGTAAAATGTAAACAATAGAACGGCAGCTTTCTTTAATTAAAAAACAACAAAATGCGTTGATTATCCTCAGGGCAGATTAAGTAGAACCTAAAATATCTTAACAAAAATGTGAGAGATCAAGATAAAAAAGGGAGGCCATCTTAGACTTGCGGGAGACATTCACTTAAACTTTAGCTTTGCTCTCGATCACTGAGAGTCTCCAAAAATAATAAAATAATTTGTTCCTGCCAAGGTATGACCGAGTAAAGCACCTAGATTATTCTCCATTGGGAGATGGCCTATCGGATGCCGAACTTTCCATTGCCCATCATAAATTCACCATGAAGATCTGCTGCCTGAAATGAATGAGAAAGCTGCTGCTGCCATGAAATTAAATGAATATCTAAATACAAGAAAGAATTGCCACTCGTGAACTTTTTTTCTGCTAAACTAATGGAATCAGAAAACTTCTTATAAAACAGGTACCTGTCTGTGTTCAAACTCTAGAGTACTCTCATAATATGCTATAGCTCTTCTTCATACTAATTATCTAAATTATAAAATGTAAAAACTACCATATGTATAAATAAAACTGAATAATTAACTTAATGTGTAAATTTCTCTAATAATCTAGCTTACCTCACTCTAGCTTTCTTGGGTGCGTATTCCTATAATCTACATTTTTATCTATAGTTATTATTTAATTATTGCATGCTCATAATTGTCTCAAATTTCAAAGTTTAAATCTATGATCGCTTAAAATAATGAATGCGTGTCCAATTTTCATTAATATTTACTTTCCTAAATAACTTTACTTTCATATAAATCGACACGCATTCAGTGCATCATTTATTGTAATGCAGGGTCTACTACTTCGCAAATGGCTGGCATATTAGTTGTAATAACTCCCAGTTTATATATATAATTTGTATTTATTAAATCTAATGAATAATTCTAGAAAATCCCATTTCTTTGAGAGTCGCCAGAGTTCTTGAGTAAATGTTGGTAATGTAGGGCCAAGTCAGAAACCTATTTAAATCTCATCATAACCGTTTATACAGTATACATGTGTTATGTTTTAGAGATGCGATGACCCATTCCGCCGTGAAATTTCCGGATTCTTCAGGGTTGAAATTAACCCCAGTCGTCCTACACAAGCGGGCATAATGGGTGCTCCCGTAGGACTTGACAATGTCATGCAGCCAGCCGGCAAAACTGCGACATGGACCGCTTGTCCCTGGTTATGCTTATGTGACACCTTACTTCATCAGGCCGATGGCAGAGACCAGCCCGACATTCTTATAAACTCATTCACGGCATTGCAGTTTCGATATACTGCCATTCCATATCGCCTTTCTAAAGCATACCATGTGTTCCTTTACTTAATTTTATTATTCTATATGTCACTCTGCCTCTGCATTATCTTCATAAATCACTCTCAAATAAATGTTTGCCCTTAGTTATAAATAAATATTTTAATTAAATAAATATATGTCTGCCATTACTCTTATAACCCATACTTTAGACTCTTGCATTGCAAAGGTATAAATCTCTCCAGGCATGCATTAGAAATACTTACTCGAGAATTTTAGGTAGCTAGATTACGCCCTCAAATAAATGAATTCCTTTTGTAAACAAATAAATAAATGTATTCTTTAAAATATAATCCTGTCGCAAATCCCGCTACTGAAGCTTTTAATTCATAAATATTGTTAGTAAATGATCTTATTAAAATGTGTTAATAAATAATTTTAAACTATATGTCTGCAGTTACGTTTCATTTATTCGATACCCATTCTATATAATATTTCCTCAATTATGTAAATATGAATGTTTAATTAATATTAGTTTGATTATTGGCTAACTCGAGAATAAAATCATGAGTCTCTTGCATATCCCTGACCACCGTGCCTAAGGAAATATTTACTAATGTCGCATCAGATGCGTTGTTTCATGGATTGTATTGTGGAACCGATAAACTATGTTAGAACTCAGTACCACGGGTGGCTTCGCTACTCAATGGTGCTGCTGTTCTGTATGGTGGTCGAATTCTGCACTATGTTTACGAGTCACATGTTTTCTGACCGTTACAATGTGTTGTATGTCACAAATTAAGATTTAGTAAACATAGTGATGACCTAATGTCAAGCCAATCTCTAGGCAACCGAGTGTGGAAAATAAAAGTAGAATTTTGTTATGTAATTTTATTTTTTAACTACAACCAATATAATATGTGCAACAATAGAGAGCCACAGCAGTGGAAAAGAAAACGGAAAAGCTATTACACTAAACACCGGAAACTAAGTGTGGTAAAAAAACAGACCCAGTTCATTTTCGTCATTTTTGTTATTTTTCAAATGATGCAATAACTGTATAAACCAACAACCCCAGGGTTTAAATCCTCATAATTCTAATATAGAATTGTATAAATCTAAAAAAAAGGGGGATGGGAATAAAAATATAGGCTTCCATCAATTGGCCTGGATAAAATTTTGTTTGAGGGTTATGATATAAGTTTTATTTAGAAAGTCCAACAGAGAAGATCTATCTAGATATATATATATATATGAACATTAATAATTAGCTTTTATTGTTCTTATTTTCTTATTCTTCATAGATTTGAATATAATCTTTTATATCTAAAAAAAAAAAAGAATTAATCCCTTTATCTCTCATTTGTA
Organism: Epiperipatus broadwayi; assembly: GCA_028023455.1. Classification (NCBI taxonomy): domain Eukaryota; kingdom Metazoa; phylum Onychophora; class Udeonychophora; order Euonychophora; family Peripatidae; genus Epiperipatus; species Epiperipatus broadwayi. The sequence continues at coordinate 61,848 of JAQFVV010006991.1, read as the reverse complement.
ATGAGCAGATTATAATTCATTCCAAGTTAAGATTAAACAAAATCTTTATAATTACCTATTTTGTTGCTAAATACAAATATTTCTTTTTAAATAGAAAGAAAAAAGTTGTTCAAATTATTTAAGCTCTAATGTAAAAATTGAAAAAATAAAAATAAATTTAGTGTTTTTATTACATAAATAAAAAATAACAAAGTATCAAATTATTTCCAGAAAAATTGCTTCAAAGAAAATAAAAGATTAATACTCAGGTTTGCAGTAGATATCCTTCTTCAGTGTAAATTACAACAATTTATCTTGTAATTTAGCTATTAAACAAATTAGGAATATACATGCTATCGAATTTTGAATTATTTTGATTCTGACTTTATTTAAAAATCAAAAACACTTAAATAATTAGATTTTTAACTATTATAATAGTTCACTATAAGACATGAAGAGAGAAAATCCATGTGTAGTTTAACTCAGTAGTTGAGTGATGGGCTTGAAAGGTAATGATCTCTGGATTAAAGATCAAGCTACCACTTTCGATGCTCCAATATTTATGAAGAGGCATAAAAACCATAACAACAACAAAAACAGATTAGCAATAATAATATCCTTGTAGTTTCAAAAAAATGCTTTTATATATATTATCCATATAGTAGTATTCAATTTTAGAATCACAAATCAAATTTTAAATCCAAGCTATAGTAACTGAATTGCAATAATATTTTCCCCCATTTTACTAAATTTCGTTATTTAGTTTTCACAAAAATGTATTATTTACCAGGTATTTATTGTTAAAAAATAATAAAAACTAATTATATATGCAAGATTACTAAAAACATTTGTTAATCTAATGTAAAATTCTAGAATTCAATAATTAATTGACCAACATTGTAATAGTAGAATTAGCTGCTAAAAGGGATTTGCAGCCAATGATTCTCAATGATGAAACCCAATAGATTGAAATTAGCCTGAAAATCTGATTATCATTACAATTAATTACTCATGTCTACAGACAGCTCATAAATAAAATGATTAATTACTTCAGTTAATACATATGCAAGAATGTTGTTAGTCAACTGTGATCTATGTATACCATCATAATGTGTTTTTGGTAGATCTTTCTTTGTCCTTCAATGTCAATATAAAAGAAATCTTGTACATAAAATAATATTTTTCTTGTTTCTAAGTATTTAATAAATCACCATTTTTAGATACAAATACAGTATTATTAAATATGAACTTTTTTCAATGACATCTTGGGTAATGTTTATAATTAACCATGTTTTTATGTCATTTCAATTTAAAACAAAATTGCTATGCCAATGCAAATATCATTAATAATTATGTCTTTTAATTTTGTTTCTAGTTCATTATAAATATTCAAATTTTGATAAGCTTAATAAACATCAAAATCAGATTCTAATATTATTCCTTCCAGTATATGAGAGGTCAGTCTATTGAAAAAAAAACACATTTATAATAATTTTTGGGCAATTTTGATATCAGTACCTACTACACGTTTGTAGTTTTTTTTTCTCATGTGTCATAATATCAGCCAGGAAGCGAACCCGCTAACCCGGGGCAACAGCTTGTAAAGCAGCTGTCACTAACCACCAATGCTGGACTACTATATGTTTGTAGTTGATCTATTAGAATTGAAATAAATCTTAAAGATAATCAATTATATTAAAATTCAGTGATAAAAGCATGTCAAAAAAAATTCACATCTATAATTAAATCATATTTAATAAATAAATAGAGATACCTATATAATTTCTTTTAGCTCAAAGTGTGCAAAAAATAATTAATTCTTTTCATAATAAACAGAGGCATGGTTATTATTTTTACAGAGATTAATGTAAGACATGAAAATCAATTGGGCGATTCGAAAAAAGGAAAAAAAAATATGGACACATTCAAATTTACATTGGAAAATGATTAAGAATTTCTTAATAATTTAGAATTATGCTATTATAAAATCTAAAAGTTGAAAAAAATTTGGAAAACAAATTTAGACACGTTAAAAAAATTTTTTTAAAAAATAAAAACTTATTTATCATACTTAAATCAGTTATAAAAATTTAAAAACAAGTTTTTATTTATTACATTTAAATCCTACATCAGTTGAAATCAAAACAGTTACAATATCGATTTATATATATATATATTTAAATCAAATATGAATCCTAGTCAAAACAAATTCATTTCTATCACATTTGTCTAAAGCAAATGACTAAATGCCAATTTATTTCTCTCTTGCACGCTTTTGTTAGAGTTGTTTTCCTCAAGTAATGTTTACAATTGACCAATATTTTCTAAAAACAAAACAAAACTATTACAATACTTTCTATTCTAAGAAATAGTAATCCCACACTGACAATTTACTTAAAAGCTTTTCCTTTTTTTTTTTGCATAAAAACTTTTGTTTCTCTCTAAATTTGTAAAGAATGCTTAAAAATATTATTTTAAAATAATCAATAATACAATTATTTTCCAAATATAAGTTCTTTTTTTTTTTTTTTGAAAATGCAAATAGATTAATTTCACCATAAAAAAATGTATCAAAAAATATATTGTGAAGTTGCATATGAAATTAACTAAAGATTTAAATATTTATTGAAACTCAACTTGTGTTTCAATAATATACTTTATTGTACAAAATAGATTATATGAATTTGTTTGTTTACCAAAAATTACATTGTTGAAAATATATGGTTTAAAACTATATGGCTTTGGAACAAACAGAAAAAATTGTTAAAAAAGGGATATGTAAAAACAACAATAAAAAAAAAAAATTAATAATTTGTTCTTGTTACAGAAAAAATCATTTGTTTTCTGAGGTTATGGTTTGTCTCAGGTTTTTAATAGTGACAATGTAGCAGCAAATATATCTGGGTGTGCAATTTTACCATCTCTGACCTTCAGTTGTTTGAGATTACCAGAGAATGTGGCTGGGTGCTTTGTGGTATTGTCTCCAAGGCAGAAAGTACATCTGGTGCACCAGAAACTATATAAACAAAAAGTTGCTGCATGAACTGCGGGTATTGAACCTCTACTGAGTGTCTCTATTAGGTTATCAAGTGTGATGTTATTTTGTCTATATGTGTTAACCATAATTTCTCGGGTATTTGTTAGAGCTGTGCAGGTGTGAAACAGGTGCTGTTGTGTTTCTTCTTCCCTGTTGCACAAGGAACAAAAAGCATCTATTTTTTTTTGAAACTCAACTTGTTATATCTTTTATCAATACTCATTTTCAATATAATTTAACTATCACAAATATTTCAAATCAATGTGTATTTATATAATAGTAATTGTAAAGATGCTGAAGTAAAAATTATTGTCCAAAATAATTTATTTTTAAAATATACAAATGAAAATATCTGAAAATATGCAAATAAAAATATACAATTTTAATACATATTGCTCCAAAAATTTTCTCTCACATTGAATAGGCTAACCAAAATCTGTGTTATCATCATCAACCATTATCAATTCATTGCAAGATGAAGGTCTTTCCAAGTTCAATCCATATTCTCAGATTGTAGCTTCTCTTCACATATTTCATCCATCCAACCTGTGGCCTCTTTCTGTGTCTTTTACAATCTCTTTAAATCCAGTTTAAGATTTCAATTATCCATCTATTATCTTCTCTTCTAGTGATATGTCCATCCCAACTGCAGTCATTTAATTCTCTCAACAATGTAACACTTGTTTGATCTCTTACCCATGTATTGTGTTTTCAATCTCTTCTTGTTACTCCTAAGATGCATCTCTTCACACTTCTTTGAGTGATCTGAAGTCTATGTATTGCCTTTTATTAAGTGTCCAAGTCTCAGAACAATAAGTAAGGAGTGATAAAGCACATTTATTTAAGACCTCCCTTTTCAAAGACATTGGCATATTTCCTTTTAACATCAAATTATTTCTACCAAAAGAACTCCAAGCAAGTTTAATTCTATGATTAATTTCATTTATTATGCTTCAATCAGCAGTAGTTATTAACTTTTAACTCATAATAATCAATCTTTATTTTCATTTTTTGAAAAAATCCATTGAGCATTACTATAATCCTTTTAACATTTACCTTTAGACTTAACTTACTTACTTACTTTCATCTGATAACTCCTGCAACATTTCCCGAAGCTCTAAAGCACTATTTGCAAAAACAACTACATCATCTGCAAAATATTAATGACTTAAATAATCTCCATTTTCTTTTACCCTTTAGCTTCCCAGTTTAATTCTCAAAATATTTCTTACAGCTCAGATGTAAAAAGTCTTGGAAATATAGAGTCACTCTATCTTACACTCTTCTCAATGTTGATCTTCTTAGTATCATTACATAATCTAATTGTTGCTGTTGCATTTTTATAAATATTCTTCACAATAATGTAGGAATAAAAGAAATGTAGACTTTCTAATTAAACAAGTAATATATCTAAATGAGGTAAAATGCAGCACATTTTGATATATTAAATATTCTTCAGAATGTGACAAATACTCTGGTCTATAACTTAATGATCCAATGCTTTAATCACTGAAGAAATGTTTATAGAATCAAATACCTTTTCATAATCTACAAATCCAAAGATAATGACAACTCATATTCATTGATTCTTTGCATAACTTTTCTCAATATTTAGATATAATCAACTGTACTAAAACCACTTTTAAATCCAGCTTGTTTTTTTGGTTGGTTGAAATACAAACTTTTCAGTAGACAAGTTGTAATTATCTTGGCAAACATTTTGTATAAAACTGATAAAAGATTGATAGATCTATAATTTGTAATACCGTCTTTATCATCTTTTTAAAAATATTAATATTAATTCTGGTATAGCTTTATTTTTTAAACATTTGATATATAACTTTACAAAAAAATTTCTATTCTTTCACCTGCTTTTTTTAATATATCAATTATATTTCCATCATTACCTGGAGCTTTGCCCTTCTTCATCAATTATATGCATGTTTCACTCCATTTAAAATCTCAAGTAATTCAGAAGATTTAATAGTTGTAGGAAGTATTTTTTATTATTATTATTATTATTATTATTATTATTATTATTATTATTATTATTATTATTATTATTATTATTATTATTATTATTATTATTATTATTATTATTATTATTATTATTATTATTATTATTATTATTATTATTATTATTGATAGAAGTATTCTACACCTTTCATGATATCATCTCCCTTTTTAATAATAGTTTGATCATTTTTTCTTATTGTAATATAAGTTTTCTATCAATACCAAAATGTTATTTTATACTTTTGAGACTTTTATTCATTTCTACAGTTTTTCTTGCTAGTTCACAATAGTACTTTCAAATATCATTTACAACTCTTTTTTGCACCATTTTACAAAAATTGAGATATTCAATCCTTCTTAATGCATCATTTTTATATATTTTCATATTCCTGCTTTTCTTCATAAATTCTCTAGTCTCAGTAAAAATTTTAGTGGTCAATTGCTGCTTTTTTCTACCAGCTATATGTGTTGCAGTTTTTAAAATTGTATCAGTTATTTTCTTATTAATTTCATTCAAATCTGAATAATATTCAAAATCTGCTATTATTTGAAAATGATTTGCAAGTTCTCATTTACATTCATTAGAAAGTTTCTGAAGATTAGGAATATCAACTGTGAATTTTCTTTTTCATAATAATTTTTATCTCTCTAGTTTTGCATTAACACATATCTTACATCTTACTTGTAAATGATCACTTCCTGTGTTGAATTTATTAAGGACATTACAATCATAAAATATGTATCTTCTGTTAGCCAAAATAAAATCCAATTCTGCAATACCATTTCCTTTTAACATATTTATTATAATAAGAATTCTTAATATAAAGTTTTTCTTTTCTACAAACTCCACAAGTCTATCTACAACACTTTTATCTTTCATTTGTTTACCAATTCTAGCATTAAAGTTTCCCTTAACAATTTTAAAAGGTTATTTGGTCTGACCAAAAGCCTTTAGTATATCCATATAACAGTTATCTACTACTTCATTGCTACAAGAACTTTTGGGGCATAAACCTGAATTACCTGCATTTGGTATCTGCTATTAAGTTGAATAGCTAATCTTGCCACTCTGTTTTTACACCATCAATCTCCACAATGTTTTTCTTCACTTTTTATTTATAATTAATCTTATTCTATTTTCAATATTTGTGTCTTTGTTGCTGAGTACATGTCCACTTTTTAAATCAATTATCTCTTCAGTTTTTCTTCAAACCTCACAAAGACTAATGATGTCCTATTTAGTATGAGATAGTTTTTTCTTCCCATTCTTGACATCTTTCTTCACTTGAAAGTGATCTGCAGTTGTATGTATCCAAAAAAAAATTGTCATCAAATGGCAGCTTGGGTTCACAATCAGGAGATTTTTAGCACCCTCATCCTTCAGATCCATAAGTAAGAATTGGCAAAACATATTTATTAAAAACCTTCCTTTTCAAACACATAGGCATATTCCCTTTTAGTATCAAGTTATTTTTACCAAAAGCACTCCAACCAAGTTTAATTCTAAGATTAATTTCATGCATTATATTTCCATCTGTATTAATAATCTGACCAAGGTATTTGTAACTGTTAACTTCTTCTAATTCATTATAATCAATCTTTATTTTCATATTTTGAGAAAATCTATTAAACATTACTTCAGTCTTTTTAACATTTATTTTTAGTCCTACTTTCCTACTTTCATCTGATAACTTCTGCAACATTTCCTGTAGCTCTAAAGCATTATTTGCAAAAACAACTACATCATCTGCAAAATCTAAATGACTTAAATAATCTCCATTTACTTTCACTCCTTTAGCTTTCCATTTTAATTCACAAAATACTTCTTGCAGGACTGCTGTAAAAAGTTTTGGAGATATGGAGTCACCCTGTCTTACACCCTTTTCAATGTTGATTTTCCTACTATCATTATGTAATCTAATTGTTGCTGTTGCATTTTTATAAATATTCTTCAAAATATGACAATATCCTGGATCTACACCTTAATGATCCAATGCTATAATCACTGAAGAAATGTTGATAGAATCAAACGCCTTTTCATAGTCTACAAATCCTAAGCATAATGGCAACTCATATTCATTTGTCCTTTCTATAATTTCTCTCAATACCTGGATATGATCTACTGTACTAAAACCACTTTTAAATCCAGCTTGTTCTCTTGGTTGGTGGAAATCCAGTGTTTTCTGTAGACGAGTTGTAATTATCTTAGTAAACATTTTGTATAAAACTGATGCTATTTTTAATGACTTCTTTATCACCTTTTTTAAATATTAATATTAATACTGCATTTTCCCAATCATCTGGTACATCTTTATCATTTAGAGATTTGGTATATAACTTTGCTAAAAAATTTTCTATTTCTTCACCTGCTTCTTTTAATATATCAATTACAATTCCATCATTACATGGAGCCTTCCCTTTCTTCATAAATTTAATTGCATGTCTCATTTACTCATTCAAAATTTCTGGGCAATTCGGAAGATATAATAGGTATAGGAGGGACTTGTTCTTTATTACTATATAATTCTTGATAGAAGTCTTCTACACATTTTATGATGTCATCTCTCTTTTTAGTAATAATGCCATCTTTTTTTCTTATTGCAGATATAAATTTCCTACCAATACTAAAATGTTGTTTTACACTCTTTAGACTTTTATTCTCTTCTACAGCTTTCCTTGCTAGTTCATAATTATACTTTCTTATATCATTTTTTTACTTTCAAAAAGAATTTTATTATTGCTATAAAAATTATTACATTTACTCTTTTGAGTCATTTTGCATATATATGTTTATATTGTGAGTAAAAAAAGATAATATGGTTATATACATATGGGGAACAGGAAAAAGGGAATAGTTGGCCAGTGTTTTTTTTTTTTATTAATACAAATTAATTTCATTAAAAAAGTCTCTGAGTGTTTTATGTAGACCATTTGGAACAATTGATTTTTTGGTGTTTTGTTGTTCAAGAAGGTCAGCAGTCTTAATAAAATGATCTCTATTTCCTATGTGGTTTGAAGAGAAAGGTTCAGTTCCTTCCATGAATAATTATAGGGATGTTAGGATGCTGTGGATTTTGAATAGTCTCCAAGTATTCTCATAAAGAAACTTTGTTGATATAATTTCATCTTTTTTTTTAATCTTGTTTAAAGTACTGATGAATATTGTCATTGCATTCGGTGGTGGGATATTGAAGGTGATTTTGCATCTAGTTATCCACAGTGAGTATATAATAAAAGTCGATATTCTTATGTGAATGAAGTTTCGGTCTTTCATGCAATCTTTAATAGACAGCATCTTATAAAAGTCCATTGAGGTATTTTGGGCTATCATTAGCTGTACAGATGTCAAGCCAGTACAGGATAGAATTATATGCTCAAAGGTTTCTTCCTCTCTATTACAGACAGGACAGCAAGGATCTATGTTTTTTATAAATCTTCTGTAATGGAGGAAATAGTTTGTTGGAACCGCATTCAAGTTAGCCTTGATTAAAAAATCCAAGAACTTTGGCTCCATCCATAAGAATTTGAAAATTCGAGATATTCAATTCTTTTTAATACATCATTTTTGTATATCTTCATATTCCTTCTTTTCTTCATAAATTCTCTAGTCTCAGTAGAAATTTTATTAGTCAATTGCTGCTTTTTTCTACCAGCTATCTTTGTTGCAGTTTTTAAAAGTGTATCAGTTATTTTCATATTAATTTCATTCAAATCTGAATCATGTTTAAAATCTCCTAACACTTGAAACCTATTTGTAAGTTCTAATTTAAATTCATTAGAATGTTTCTGAAGATTAGAAATATCAACTGTAAATATTGTTTTTCTTAATAATTTTTTGTCTCTCTAGTTTTGCATTAACATGTATCTTACATCTTACTAATCGATGATCACTTCCTGGGTTAAATTTATTAAGAACATTACAATCTTGAAATATGTATTTTCGGTTAGTCAAAATATAATCCAATTCTGCCGTACCTTTATTTGGATGCTTCCATGTCCATTTCCTTTTAACATTTTTCTCAAAAAAAGAATTCATAATATAAAGTTTTTCTTTTTCTGCAAACTCCACAAGTCTATGTCCTCTCTCATTTCTATTAGCATAACCAAAATTACCAACAGCATTTTTATCTTTCATTTGTTTACCAATTCTAGCATTAAAGTCTCCCATAACAATTTTAAAATGTTGTTTACTCTGATCAAAAGCCGTTTGTACATCCATATAAAAATCTTCTATAACTTCATCACTATGAGAACTTGTTGGGGCATAAACCTGAAGTATCTGTATTTGGTATCTGCTATTAAGTTGTAAAACTAATCTTGCCACTCTGTCTGATATACCATCAATCTCCACAATGTTATTCTTCCATTTTTTATTTATAATGAATTCTACTCCACTTGTATTTCCAATATTTGTATCTTTATAGTAGAGGATATGTCCACTTTTTAAATCAATTGTTTCTTCACCTTTTCTTCTAACTTCACAAAGTTCAATAATGTCCCATTTAATATAAGACAGTTCTTCTTCTAACTCTAGCAATCTTCCTTCACTTGAAAGTGATCTGCAGTTGTAAATACTTAAATAAAAAGTCCATCATCAAATGGCAGCCTGAATCCACAATCAGGGGGTTCTTAGCACCCTCTGCCTTCGGCCACCAACCACTCGCTTCCTTGGTTGGTGACTTTACAGCCTCCTGGGAATAAGGGCCATGATTTATTTTTGTCTGTCATAATGGAGGTAAAAAGCCAATAAACTCACCATACTGGATAATGCATGTTGGTAAGCAGCCCATCCATGTTCATATACTATATGAATAATCACATAGTAATAACAGCTGCAACGACAAGAACGTATGGAGTGGACATTAGGAAATTTGCCCTTCTCGGTTCCTTTAAGGCTCCAAGAGTAATCAAAGGGTCTACTTTCAGTTAATAGCAAACAAATTACTAAATCATCACAACAATAGATATCTGATTATTGAATTCCACAGTATATTTCAAAGACAAATTTTCAAAAGACAATCAAGTTTATTGGTGACAAAGTTCTTTGTATAATCAATATGGATAGACCAACAATAATCAACAGCCAAATCCAAAACTGCTATCTCAAGTTTACAGAAGCTGATATTCAGCAGCTGCTAAGATGATATGGTGCAGTTTCAAACTTCCAGTACCTCATGGAAGGAAGGGCTGAAAACCCAGTCTTGAAAAACATGGCAATATTCACTATCATACTCAAACAAGGGAATAACCCCAACTGCTATTCCTGTGATGCATCCTGGAGAATCTGCCCATCTATCTCTTTTAGAGGGTATCACCACAATGTTTCCATTGTAAATTAAAGAGCCACCTGGTTAAAGCCTGCCCAATTTAGATTTGCCAATACTGTCATATGAAAAGGACAAAGCTGCACAACTGCAAACCACTTGCAATTCCTAGTAATACTCACTTAGAAGCAGTAGTTCATCCCCAAGGGTGAATGTTACAATTACAGAAAGCCATCTCTCCAACAGGAAAAAAAAGTAAAAGGGAATTGCAAAAGTGCTAACAGTGGCAATGTGTATTCTTGTAGTGATGAGCAGGGGAAAAGGTCCAGTGATTCGAGTAAGAGTTAATATGAAGGTAATAGAATGAGAACTTACTTGTCAGCTAATATAAGCCAAGACCCTGACACACTGCCCAAAGACAGTAGTATGGAGGTAGTTCCAGGGGATAGTACACAGGAAATAGCCCAATCTGAGCAATGCAGACCATCCAAAATGAAGTTGATTGGGAAGGTGCACTCTAGTGGTGGAAATCATAAAGTGGATGCTAGGGATATCAAAACTATAACCAAGTCAGTGCAGATAGAAATGAGTAGTGAAATTTAGATTCCCTCCAATTTCTTAACCATCCATGCACTCTGCTTAACTCTGCCAAATGTCAACTTAACCATTCCAGTCCAGGCCATATGAATCTTAAATTTTCTGGCTTCAATACCCATGGCCTGAACTTGATTGGAAGAATAGAATCAATTACAAATTGGATTAATCAATGTAAACCTCATATCATCTGTCTTGCAGAAACAAAGGTACACTCATTCTCAAATCCAAATTTACTAATTAAACTTGCCAAACTAGGGTCCTTTCATCACTCAACTTCAGCCCACATCATAATCCCTAAATATTTGTCATTTCAAATCATATAAAATAAACTTCATCAATCAATATCTCCTAATCACAACATTATCCCGTTGGTCCTTTAAGTTGAACATCATCTTTGTTTACTTCAAGAGAGACATACTCATTAATCCAACAAATAAATGTATCACTCAGATCCAACCTCTATCCTACATTAATGTTTGGAGATTTTAATACTACATACAGTCACTTCAATTCCAGATACATTAATCTCATAAACACCCCACTTATGTGCACAGAGGGCTTCTTTCCCACTAAAGTCTCTTCTCCTACTACATTAAGCAATATGCAACCCTCATAGATCTGGTTTACTATTCCCCAGACCTCCTATTCTAATATTGATCCATCCCTCCAACCTATTCCTTTCTCAGACCACCTGGTGCTAAAGATCATTTTATTAATTGACCTGTTTCCACAATCATATGAGTGCTTGAAGTCATTTACCCACATCCTACTCAAGACCACTGCCCCAGACACAATCTTAACATCCTCACTTTACCTCCTGCAGAGGTGTAGTTCACATTCACCACTATTTTGAATATTTGTTTTTACACAGCCAAGAATAAGGGTCCCACTTCCCTTCTGCACAAGATAGATTTAATCAGCAACACATTGAAACAGATACCTACAGTCCCTGCTTTAACAAAGTTAATCCTTAAGCTTATGCAACAATACAAAATGAATCAACAAGCTATTGCTGACTATATCTCAACAAAAAAAAATTGAGAACCTGGACTCATCTCTATGACACCATTAATGGTCAAGGTGGTTGAATTGATAATCAATAAAAAAATACAGGATAAGGTCCTTCCATTCATATCACAGTATCAGTTTGCCAAGAAGGGTTCTTCAACCACTGATGAAATAACATTATTCAAGGTGATAATCAATTACACCAGAATCACAGGGAAATCTAAAACAGTAGTTATCCAGCTGGACATTGCCAGTGCCTTCAACCCTGTCAGAACATATTGCCTCACATCGTTACTCCTTGGTATTTATGCATACAATCACATTTTGCTGCCCAAAATGGTGGGGCATTTGCTGGGTTAGCCAGCTCAGCCAAATGGGTACCATTACAATATATCATCATCATCATCAACCATTATCAATCCACTGCAGGATGAAGGTCTCTCCAAGTTTAATCCATCTTCTCTGATCTTTAGCCTCCCTTTTCCACAACACCCCTGCACACTTTCTTATTTCATCCATCCATCTCACATGTGGTCTCTTTCTGGGTCTTTTACAATCTCTTGGAATCCAGTTTAAAATTTCAATTGTCCATCTATTATCATTTCTTCTAGCAATATGTCCAGCCCAACTCCATTTCAATCTTTTAATTTTTTCCAATAAAGTCAGTAACACCTGTTTGTTGTCTTACCCATACATTGTGTTTTTGATCTCTTCTTGTTACTCCCAACATACATCTCTCCATACTCCTTTGAGTGATCTGAAGTCTCTGTATTGCTCTTCTATTAAGTGTCCAAGTCTCAGATCCATAAGTAAAAACTGGTAAAACACATTTGTTAAAAACCATTCTTTTCAAACACATAGGCATATTTCCTTTTAGTATCAAGTTATTTCTACCAAAAGCACTCCAACCAAGTTTAATTCTATGATTAATTTCCTCCATTATGTTTCCATCTGTATTAATAATCTGACCTAGGTATTTGTAACTGTTAACATCTTCTAATTCTTCATAATCAATCTTTATTTTCATATTTTGAGCAAATCGATTAAACATTACTTTAGTCTTTTTAACATTTATCTTTAGTCCTACTTTCCTACTTTCATCTGCTAACTCCTGCAACATTTCCTGCAGCTCTGAAGCATTATTTGCAAAAACAACTACATCATTTGCAAAATCTAAATGATTTAAATACTCTCCATTTACTTTCATTCCTTTAGTTTCCCATTTTAATCCACAAAATACTTCTTGCAGCACTGCTGTAAAAAGTTTTGGAGATATGGAGTCACCTTGCCTTACACCTTTCTCAATGTTGATTTTTCCAGTATCATTATGTAATCTAATTGTTGCTGTTGCATTTTTATAAATATTCTTTAAAATATGACAATATCCTGGATGTATACCTTGATGATCCAATGCTTTAATCACTGAAGAAATGTGTATAGAATCGAATGCCTTTTCATAATCTACAAATCCAAAACATAATGACAACTCATATTCATTTGTCCTTTCTATGACTTCTCTCAATACCTGGATATGATCTATTGTACTAAAACCACTTTTAAATCCAGCATGTTCTCTTGGTTGGTGGAAATCCAAAGTTCTCTGTAGACGAGTTGTAATTATCTTGGTAAAATTTTTATATAAAACTGATAAAAGGCTGATAGGTCTGTAATTTCTAATATCTTCTTTATCACCTTTTTTAAATATTAATATTATTACTGCATTCTTCCAATCTTCCAATACATCTTTATCATTTAAACATTTGGTATATAATTTTGCTAAAATTGTTTCTATTTCTTCACCTCCTTCTTTTAATATATCAATTATAATTCCATCATTTCCTGGAGCCTTTCCTTTCTTCATACATTTAATTGCATGTCTCACTTCTTCATTTAAAATTCTGGGCAATTTGGAAGATGTAATAGATATAGGAGGTACTTGTTCTTTATTACTATATAATTCTTGATAAAAATCTTCTACCAATTTCATGATGTCATCTCTCTTTTTAGTAATAATTCCATCTTTTTCTCTTATTGCAGATATAAATTTCCTACCAATACCAAAATGTTGTTTAACATTCTTGAGACTTTTATTTTCTTCTACAGCTTTCCTTGCTATTTCACAGTTATACTTTCTTATGTCATTTTCAACTCTTTTCCGTACCATTTTACAAAATTCGGGATATTCAATTCTTTTTAATACATCATTTTTGTATATCTTCATATTCCTTCTTTTCTTCATAAATTCTCTAGTCTCAGTAAATTTTATTAGTCAATTGCTGCTTTTTTCTACCAGCTATCTTTGTTGCAGTTTTTAAAAGTGTATCAGTTATTTTCATATTAATTTCATTCAAATCTGAATCATGTTCAAAATCTCCTAACACTTGAAACCTATTTGTAAGTTCTAATTTAAATTCATTAGAATGTTTCTGAAGATTAGGAATATCAACTGTAAATATTGTTTTTCTCAATAATTTTTGTCTCTCTAGTTTTACATTAACACGTAACTTACACCTTACTAATCGATGATCACTTCCTGTGTTAAATTTATTAAGAACATTACAATCTTGAAATATGTATTTTCTTTTAGTTAAAATATAATCCAATTCTGCTGTACCTTCATTTGGATGCTTCCATGTCCATTTCCTTTTAACATTTTTCTCAAAAAATGAATTCATAATATAAAGTTTTTCTTTTTCTGCAAACTCCACCCACAAGTCTATGTCCTCTCTCATTTCTATTACCATAACCAAAATTACCTACAGCAATTTCATCTTTCATTTGTCTACCAATTCTAGCATTAAAGTCTCCCATAACAATTTTAAAATGTTGTTTACTCTGATCAAAAGCCTTTTGTACATCCATATAAAAATCTTCTACTACTTCATCACTATGAGAACTTGTTGGGGCATAAACCTGAATTATCTGCATTTGGTATCTGCTATTAAGTTGTATAACTAATCTTGCAACTCTGTCCGATACACCATCAATCTCCACAATATTGTTCTTCCACTTTTTATTTATAATGAATCCTACTCCACTTGTATTTCCAATATGTGTGCCTTTATAATAGAGTATATGTCCACTTTTTAAATCAATTGTTTCTTCACCTTTTCTTCTAACTTCACAAAGTCCAATAATGTCCCATTTAATATAAGACAATTCTTCTTCTAATTCTTGCAATCTTCCTTTACTTGAAAGTGATCTGCAGTTGTAAGTACCTAAATAAAAAGTTGTCATCAAATGGCAGCCTGAGTCCACAATCAGGGGATTCTTAGCACCCTCCGCCTTCGGCCACCAACCGCTGCCTTGGTTGGTGACTTTACAGCCTCCTGGGAATAAGGGCCATGCTCTATTTTTGTCTGTCATAATTGTATATATGTATTGGGAAAAATATTTATCATTTACACAAACATTCATTCTGCCTTATCAGGCACTGAGAAGAAAGACCATGGTGTTTCTTGATCTTAAACTCAGAGGTAAAAAACCAATAAACTCACCAAGCTGGCTAATGCATGTTGGTGAGCAGCCCATCCTTGTTCGCATACTATATGAATAATCACATAGTAATAACAGCTGCAACGACAAGATTGTTCGTTACAATATATATATATGTATAATAATAAAGAAAGATATGCAGCTACAGAAAAAAAATCATAGATAACTGTAAAAATATTCTTTAGGGACAACTATTAAAATATTTTATCAACAAAACAATCCTTTGAGCTATATTATTAATTATAAAACTTTTAATAAAAAATTCTGAAGTATTGAAAATATTAAACCATATCTTAGAATAATGTACATACATTTTGTATATAGTGTAAATTATTGATCCAAGAATAATATAGCATTTATTCATAAATCTTTACAAAGCTCAATTTGTTTCTTCCTTTATATATATATATTGCATTACTGAAATGATATACAAAATTAAAAAAAAGCATTAAAATAGTTCATAGTGGTAGAAATATATCCTTGGAATATCTTTAAAAAAGAGAAGTGAAAGAGAAAATAATACTTAGTTCGAAGAATGAACATTTAAAGTTTCTTTTTGTTAAATGATAGCTAGATGCTCAATAACCGATTAGTTAGCTAGGTAGAATATAAGCTCTCTATGCTAAAAAATAATCTTAAATCTGCTTGGATAAAAATAAATATAATAAATTTCACTTATTCTCCATTAAGAAACTCAAGTTACAGGTACAACATGTGATCCCATTAACTTTGATGCCGTTAAATCCTTGGAAATAAATTATATCAGTAATTCAATTGATAATTAAAGAGCAATTTTTTAATAAAATATTTGTCTTTAAATTTTTTTTTACAATAATTAAATTATAAATTATTTTAATTGCATCTTAATTCTAGAATAAAATTAAAAAATTAAATATTTTTCTTTTTATTATTTCTTACTCATTTGATTATCAAGCATTATCTATTTAAAAGATAAAGGGGGAAATTGTCATCAGTCGAAAATTATTATTGAAAATTTAATGTTTTACAAATTTAATATAACTTTCGCATTAGAGAATTCTTTCATTAAATGTATAATTTAGAAGAAAAAAAATTAAAAATTAATAATTATTTCATTCTTTGTAAAATTAGAGTTAATAATGAAAAATTCAAACTTAATTAATTTTAATCATTTTAAGTTTCGCTAAAAAAAAAAAAAAACAGAATAAAAAAAAAGTGCATTAGTGACTACAACATTTTAAAAAAATACAATTCTAAACTGTTTTTTCTTACTGACATTTTAGTGAATATTTCATATTAAAATATAATTATACATTTTCAGAAATATAATCCCACTGAAAATATCCAACAACGCATTAAGTACTTATAAAGCTAATTCTAAAACATTAAATTCAGTCGCAAACAAAAACCTCTAGTGATAAATGTAACAGTCAATTTTGTTGACTTAAGGTTCAAGTTGAAATAGAAAATCACAATTTGTTCTTTAGGAAAGAGAATATCTAAGCAATTCCCAACTATCTCATAATTAATTAAGTAAACATCTAATCATTGATCGGTAAATGGAAGTCTATTTAGTTTGATATCCGTAAAGCTTAGGTGAAATAAGTGGCAATTCACACCGACATACAATAAACCCATGTTTTCCCATCAACTTTTAAATCCAATTCAGAATTACATTTTAAGCAATCTATTCGTAGTTTTAATAAACAAAACTCTTACATAATATAATAAAGTTGAACGCATTTTGTTTAATAAGAGATAGGTTTAGTTTTCTAGATACTTTGATGATATATGAAAACAGTAATAGGTAAATGATAAATTTTCAAATAAATAACGACAAAATCGATCTTGTTAATAAATAGCAGTTATTTAATACTATTGAATAAAATGTAATTGTTAAAACTTTGAACTGCATACACAAATTATTTAATCCACCTTGATCATTTCCTCCCTTCCCCTTTTTTACCGAAATCAAATTTATTTTATCATTAACATATATGAGAATTAGTCTGACATTTAACGGAAAATATAAAATAATGGAATCATATAATTAATTACGATGCATGTAAAATTAATTATTATTCTCTAATTACTGACAAATAGAATAAAAACAAAAACATGATTAATTTTTAGCATTTTATAAAAGTTGAAACGTCAAAAACAGCCTTTTATTCTAAAGTGTAATTTATATATTTTATTTAAAGAGTTGAGTGATAGAAAGCATTTTCATATATAATAAACTCTCTATTTATCTCTATCTATCCATCTTATATTTTAATACATATTAATAGATACAATTTTCTAAATATTATACATTATGAAAAATTATATGAAATATTATTCATTAATAGCAATAATATTATTAATATAATCTATATTGAAACTGTAATGATTAGCCCAACAAATTCATCTCCAGTCAATTACAGAATTATTAAAAAAAAATGGGAAAGACCAAAGCTTTAAATAATATAACAAAGTAACCAATAAAATAAACAAAATAGATTGATAAAATTCACAATCCATTTTTACATGAAAATCTGTAATCACCATTGTCACATCATTATGAGAAATTAAAACATATATTGTTAGTCTATAAAACATGATTAACAAATTAATGAAAATTCTCTGAAAACATATGGTATAAAATGTTTTATTAAAATATGTTGCAAAAACATGGCAAATAAATGTATTATCACAAATCAGACTATCTTACTCATCCCCTAGGTAGGTGCTCAAATGTACCAGATAGAAAATTCACCATAGGGTTTACTCAGTCTCTATTTGGGTCACCAGATATAACTGATCACCTATATACACTACATATAAATATTTTACATTGACAGATTAATTTCTTACTACAATTCTTCTGATGGTTAATCCAGCCATAATAAAAGCTAAGGCCTTTTCATCATAATATGACAAATTAAACCTTATTATTATTTATTCATTTTTCAGTTCTTTTAAGATCTGATATTATCCATGATGCTAACTCTTCTATCATTAATTTACTTTTATATAACTAGTTTTAGAAGTCACAAATATCCTACACCTATCTCATAGCTTATATGATTGTATATCTATTTTGAAAGGTTATAAAAAATAACAAAGAAAGATATTTTCATTAAATTCATGATTTAATAAAATAAAATTAAAAGAAAAATTTTAATTACAAATATATTTTCTTAAGGCTAGATTACCTCACAAAGAAATAAATAAGCATTTTCTTAGGCAATATTAATAAATTAATGTAATAACTGAAATACAGGCTTATTATATACCCATATCATCAATATATGTAATATCTAGGGTATATGAGTACAGACTTTCACATGACACACCACTCCATCTCAAATCACTGATACACTTGAACACATATGATGAAAAGATAAAAAATCACCAATATATGTATTTCATGCTAAACCAGCAATCATCAGTTGGTCCAGATTATCATCTCCACACATATATGCAATAAGTGCTCAAATATATATTAAGATAGCCAATCCTCATACTTTAATGCACAGGCTTCAATCGTGTTAAAGTTTGTGCGCATATACCCTAGATATTACATACATTGATACAGGTATATAATAAGCCTTTATTTTAGTTATTACAAGTTAGAGAAGTCTGCCCATTCTTTGTATATACATTAAATGGATTGTCTTGTACATGAGCGGTCAGATGGATTTTACGTCATCATGGATGTGACAAGAATCTTGGCCTCAGGGTGGCCTTTGAGTGTTCTGTCATCACATTTTCAACTGGATGGATGGTTGAAGAGTTGGAGTGTGGGGTGGATTGAAGCCTGTCCATTAAAATATGAGGATTGACTATCTTAAATATATATCTGAGCACTTATTGCATATATGTGTGAAGATAATAATCTGGACCAATTGATGACTGTTGGTTTGGCATGAAATACATATATTGGTGATTATTTATCTTTTCATCATATATGTGTTCATGTGCATTAGTGATTTGAGATGGAGTGATGGGTCATGCGAAAGTCTGTGCTCAATTAAATCAAACATATACAAAAATGAAAATATTACTCTCAGGCAAAAATATATATTGACAGTTATTGCATTTTATTATAAAATAATCTCACCTTTAGATATTAAGCTCAGTATCGTAATCAAACTATGTACTTTATGTCTTTGGTCTGATTTTTCTACACACATATAATTCTTGTTTTTTTCCAAATGTCACAGTATGGTGTTCACTAGGATGTCTGGTATAAGTGTCACAAATCAGCTCCTATTGTTTATTACCTATTAATGATTATTATAAAACGGGTTTTCATTTCCTTTGTTCTTGTACTAATTAATATCCTTTTTAATGTTACTTTTTATACATATTTATATAATAATGCATTTGTTTGTAGATATAATTACTTTGATAAGCATTTAATATGAGACCAAAATTTTCAGCAGTCTTCTTTCATTCTCTCCCTCTTTTCTTTAAGCAGGTTATTTTAACAAAACTTTTTAGTCAGACTGAAATATTCTCTTTGAAGTAGGTTTACATTTTCTAAATATGGATGAAGCAATTGTTACTTAAAAGGTTGTTCTGCTCATTCATAGTGAAATTTGCTTTACATAAGTTAATATTTTCTATCTCTCTATTTGAAAATTGCCTTCTCCTATACTCACAATTATTACTGAAAGTTTAAAAGCATCTTGCATCAGCAAATGACTTTTCTTTTTTTAATGATAATCTGATATACAACTTGGGTAATCCACTGCAGATTATCAGGAAGAAAGAGAGAGAACAAAAAGCAAATCATTTTACAGCAAAATTGCTCAGACAAAAAAAATCCCTTCGATTTTTTTTCTTATCCCTTTCATTTTACTTAATATGATTTTTAACTCAAAAAATGTTTAAATAAACAAATTAATATTCTTACAGATTAGAAATTTATTAAATCTGTTTATTTATTCAAATTAACAAAAAGATTTACGGCAATATTTTTATTAATCATTGATTAGACTAGAGATTATCCAATAATGAATAATATTTCTGTAGTGTAATTTTCACCTGTAAAACTGGTTCTTATCAACTTTTAACACCTTGAAGAGAGATGTAATCATAAACATATGATCGAAAACAATGCCCAAGATACACATTTCATGCTAAGCCAACACTGAGTTGGCTCTTACACCTAACTTTATCATTATTTAGTATATATATATATATATATATTGTAATGAACTTGCAAATAGCTCCTCACTGAGGAAACCAGTAGCAGAAACGACTCAGCTAAAAAACTTGTTAAGAGCTATAATCTGAAAAGCTTGTTAAAAGCTATTTATTTGCAAGCTCATTATATAACAGTTGTAATACAAGCTTGATAAATTAGATAATTTAACATATGACTTGATTTCTTTATATATATATATAGAAAATTACTACAGATTAATTAATCAATGAGTCAAATGTGCTGCCATTAAAACTGACAGAAGAATGGTGTAATGAAAATTCCACTATATAAATATTATTCATTATTGGATAATCTTTGATCTAATGAATGACCAATAAAATTTATTAATATACTTTCATTAAGTGATTTTTGTCAAAATTATAAGGGCAGAACATTTGACACTGATTAATTTAACTGATATACTGAACAATGCTAAAGATATGTGTAAGAAAGAAGATTGTGGTCTGGACCACTGATGAATATTGGTTCAGCACAAAATGTGTGTCTTGGGGAATAATAGATCTTTTTCACCTCTTTGGTCATATGTTTATAATTACATTCCTCCTCAATGTGTTAAAAGCAGTCCCTGCCTTGCATGAGAGTGGTGTAGTAAAAATCACACCACAGAAATATTATTTATTATTGAATAATCTTTAGTTTAATGCATAACTAATAAAAATAATTAATATACTTTCATTAAGTGATTTGTGCCAAAATTGTGAGAACAACATATTTGACACTTATTAATTCAACTGTAGTAATTTGCTATATATATATATATTGTGCCAAGGCCAAATTGGCACATGTATATAAAATAATTTTGTCTAAAAAAAAATTATTAAAATAAAAATCTTTCACAAAAGAGTTTGAAATAAAAGTTGAACAATCATTGATTTAAAGTGGGAAGGGGTTTTTCTTAAAGTTAAACTGAAGGTTTTATAAAAAGGAAATAAAGAGTTTATTATTATTAGTTGAAATACAATTTAAAAGGTTTAAAAAAATATATAAATCTCTTCATTTAAATTAAAGAAGAAAAATAATCTTAAAAACTATTTTTGATTTTAGAATAGTAAAATATATATGTGCGTGCAAATGTAAATAAATGTAAGCTGTTAATAAGAGATATAATAAATGTGTGTTAAAATCGTATTGAAAAACACATGAAAATAAATATTGAAATGAAATATATTTAAAAACACAGCGATGGGCTACTAAAGATATAAAAACAACATGTTTTGAAATAGCTACTACTAATTAAACAATCTTCAAAAACACGTTGTCAAAGGATTAGTTATCAATAAAATTTTGACAACACTCATTTGCCGGAGGATATTACATGGACAACATGTCGCAGGTATAAATAGACCCTTTTTTATCAGACAATTAATTGAGAGAGTTTTATTCAGTCTAGTTTCCAGTGACAGTCTTGTTCAGTTCAGATAACAGTGCAGTTTCTATTATGTATCCCGAAACAAAAATGCATCGTTGAGCAGCTTTTGGAAATATACACTCATGCTTTAGCCTTTTTATCCAACAAGATCATCAAAACCTGCCTGTGAAATAATGTCTGCATAACAACTCAGAAATCCTCTGTCAAATGTTCAACTGTCCTCAAGAATAAAACCAATGGTTTTGCATAAAATCTCTTCAAGAAACGTCCAAATCTAACCGGTTAGATATAATCCATCAGAAGGAGCAGAAGCAGCCAACAACAAGCAATATCCACATTCCAAAAATCCTAGATAAACATTTATTTATTATCATTTTTATGTAGTAGCCACTGCTGTAATTCGTCAATCCTACCAAGTAAAGTAATTTGAACTCTTAAGCCTGCATAAAATGAACTATTGATGTGTGTGGGTGGGAATGTGAGATAATTTAACGATGTCACATATTATTTATGCCTTTCTCCAGATATATGTTATAATGTGTTAATTTAAAAAAATGTGCATGTGTTAAATTAGATTATAAAGATGTTTAAATTTAGTCAATTCATGTTGGGTAATAAATTATCTTTAAACTTAATTAATGTTAATTAAAATAAAATGTCTTTAAACTTAAACTTTATTTGTCAGTCAATTCTTTTTACCAACCTTTTATTAATTCTTCACACCACCAATTTTGTATAACTTTGTTATTGAATTAAAATTAGACTGAGCTAGTTTTAGGGAATGTTTTGAGCACTGCCCAATACGTTAGTCCTTGGACTAGCTGGTGCCCTGGGGTTTACTCCAAAACAAATAAAGTGTTTGGATAGTAGGGGTTTGAATCTAGCAGCCGAGGTGGGCCATTGTTGATAGTTAGTCTATTAATAAGATCTCCCATTTTGCTCGAACATGCTGGTTCGTTCACGTAACATTTATAAGATTATAAATGTATTATGAAGGAGTTTGAAACCGGTCAAAACTTAAGTAAGTGGTTTCTGCGGTTGGACCCAGTACAATATATATATATACTGAATAATGATAAAAATGTGTGTAAGAGATTGTGGTCTGTGACAGTGATATAAAAAAAATTACACTCCAGAAATATTATTCATTATTGGATAATCTTTAGTCTAATGAATGAAGAATAAAAAATATTAATATACTTTCATTAAGTGATTTGTGCCAAAGTTGTGAGGACAACGTATTTGACGCTTATTAATTCAACTGTAGTAATTTGCTATCTATCTATCTATCTATCTATCTACCTACCTACCTACCTACCTACCTACCTACCTACCTACCTACCTACCTACCTACCTACCTACCTACCTACCTACCTAGCTACCTACCTACGTAGCTAGCTACCTACCTACCTACCTACCTACCTACCTACCTACCTACCTACCTACCTACCTACCTACCTACCTACCTACCTACCTACCTACCTACCTACCTATCTATCTATCTATCTATCTATCTATCTATCTATCTATCTATCTATCTATCTATCTATCTATCTATCTATCTATCTATCTATCTATCTATCTATCTATCTATCTATCTATATATCTATCTATCTATCTATTGTGCCCTTTTCTATAGGCCAGTAATAGTTCATAACAGTCAATTACTAAAAATTTTAAATTTTAGAATATGTTCTTTTAATACCTTAATTATAGTTTGTCGATTATATTTTTAAAGTACAATTTGAGGTTAAAGCAAATACATAGTATATAAAATTATAGCGAATCATTTAAAAATAGTTATGTAAAGCTTAAAATATTGTTTCATATGGTTGTAAAAGCTGACCATATTAAATAACTCAGATATAAATATTAAAAGTATGTTTAATAAGCTCAATTTTAATAGTCTTAAACGTATAGATAAATAAATGTTATACAGTATTTAAATTTATAAACTATGTTTAATAATCAAAATTAATATAATATATTTTAAAAATAAACTTTATGATGGTGAAAATTGTATTTAATTCTATATTTTCTAAATTGTTCTTCCAAATTTTTTATAATTATTTTATATAATATAATAAGTGTATCAATTCTATTAATCTGGGCAGAGAAATAGATTAAAAAATCGTCTGTCAAAGTTATTAATCATGTGACTTGTATACTATATACTTTCACACACGTGCTTGTTTGTATTTAAAGTAACGAAGTTTAAAATATTTTAAAAGTTATATTATAGAATTGGATAGAATTATTGCCTATCATAAAAGCAAATAATAATAAATATTAAGTTAACTATCGTATGTAATGTTTTAAATAATGTAATAAAGACGAATTCAGTTAATAAAAAAATTAAATATTTTGTTTAAATAAAAATAGATAAATGGAATAAGGTATTAAAATTGTTTTAAAAGTTATTTTAAATGTTTAAATAGTTTTAATAAAATAATAATTGATTTAAAAGTAATATTTTAAATAATATTTTAAGTTCATTACGTCATAATTTTTTATTTTCAAATATAATTCTGCTATGAACTGAAAATATGTAAATTTGTTCTCAAGTTAAAGTAAGAATCAACCAATCAAATGAGGTATTCTTACAGACTATAAATATGAATTGCATGGGGGGTATCAGAGGAGATTAATAATGTATTGAAACCAGAAAAAGGTAAATTATAGCTATCAAAGAGATAGTATTTTTAAATTTTTATTTTAGTCAATTTTTTAGTACTTTCTTATAACTTTATCTGCAAAAAAACTAATTGATAATTTTAAAGTATTTTGCAAAAGAAAGTTTAAAAAATAATATATTTGGGAACTTCGTGAAAATGATTTTCTAATTTTTAAAAGTTACTTGCCAGGAATATTTTATCTGAAGTTTAACCTGAACTACGCAATAGAGATGGATATACCATGAAATAAAATATGTTTAAATTATAATACAGCTTTATTTATGCTTAACCGGAGGACTGTTCTAACTCATAAAAGAACAAGACAGACATTATGCTGGAAGCTTAAACAGAAAACTATTTGCCGTCTAAAAAAATTTGTGACACATTATTTATAAGCTTATCCAGGAGTTTTTTTTTTAAAAAAAGAATAAGATATTTATATCGTATGAGTTATCATAAAATATAATAAAAGAAATAGAATGTTTAGTTCTTTTTGAGGAAAACATTTTTTTTAAAAATATATATTTTACAAGAAGTAAAAAGAACTTATTAAGAAATAAAACCTATATAAAAAAAAATGAACATATAGTAGATAAATAAAGGATGGATCCATGAAAATACAAATATTGTGTAAAAGTTTACCAGATAACTTAAGTTAAATTGAACAGAGTGATGCATCAGAGAATATTGAATAAACTTCGTGGGAATAATTCTTTAATATTACAGTTTAATAATTTTCATTCTGAACAGTAAAAACCCAAAATTATTTTCTATAAATTTTACTAAATGGATTAATAATTATTTTTATTTTTAAACTTTAATGCACTTGGAGGAGAACATTTTAAAACTCTAGAGAAAATAATAAACATTTTTGGATTTTATCATGAACTATGGTCAAGTGAAGACGTAATTATAGTTTTAAATTTTTTTATTTTACTAACTTAGTTAAATGTAAATTTTTCTATTTATAAGATTAGGAAAACATAAAACATTAATTTGTTAATAACATAAAATTTATAAACATCATCATCATCATCAACCATTATCAATCCACTGCAGGATAAAGGTCTCTCCAAGTTTAATCCATCTGCTCCGATCTTTAGCTTCTCTTCTCCACAACACTCCTGCACATTTTCTTATTTTATCCATCCATCTCACATGTGGTCTCTTTCTGGGTCTTTTACAATCTCTTGGAATCCAGTTTAAAAATTCAATTGTCCATCTATTATCATCTCTTCTAGCAATATGTCCAGCCCAACTCCATTTCAATCTTTTAATTTTTTCAGTAAGGTCAGTAACACCTGTTTGTTGTCTTAACCATACATTGCGTTTTCAATCTCTTCTTGTTACTCCCAACATACATCTCTCCATACTCCTTTGAGTGGTCTGAAGTCTCTGTATTGCTCTTCTATTAAGTGTCCAAGTCTCAGATCCATAAGTAAGAACTGGTAAAACACATTTGTTAAAAACCATCCTTTTCAAACACATAGGCATATTTCCTTTTAGTATCAAGTTATTTCTACCAAAAGCACTCCAACCAAGTTTAATTCTATGATTAATTTCCTCCATTATGTTTCCATCTGTATTAATAATCTGACCAAGGTATTTGTAACTGTTAACATCTTCTAATTCTTCATAATCAATCTTTATTTTCATATTTTGAGCAAATAGATTAAACATTACTTTAGTCTTTTTAACATTTATCTTTAGTCCTACTTTTCTACTTTCATCTGCTAACTCCTGCAACATTTCCTGCAGCTCTGAAGCATTATTTACAAAAACAACTACATCATCTGCGAAATCTAAATGACTTAAATACTCTCCATTTACTTTCACTCCTTTAGTTTCCCATTTTAATCCACAAAATACTTCTTCCAGCACTGCTGTAAAGAGTTTTGGAGATATGGATTCACCTTGTCTTACACCTTTCTCAATGTTGATTTTTCCAGTATCATTATGTAATCTAATTGTTGCTCTTGCATTTTTATAAATATTCTTTAAAATATGACAATATCCTGGATCTATACCTTGATGATCCAATGCTTTAATCACTGAAGAAATGTGTATAGAATCAAATGCCTTTTCATAATCTACAAATCCAAAACATAATGACAACTCATATTCGTTTGTCATTTCTATGACTTCTCTCAATACCTGGATATGATCTATTGTACTAAAACCACTTTTAAATCCAGCTTGTTCTCTTGGTTGGTGGAAATCCAAAGTTCTCTGTAGCCTAGTTGTAATTATCTTGGTAAAATTTTTATATAAAACTGATAAAAGGCTGATAGGTCTGTAATTTCTAATATCTTCTTTATCACCTTTTTTAAATATTAATATTATTACTGCATTCTTCCAATCTTCCGGTACATCTTTATCATTTAGACAGTTGGTATATAACTTTGCTAAAATTGTTTCTATTTCTTCACCTGCTTCTTTTAATATATCAATTATAATTCCATCATTTCCTGGAGCCTTTCCTTTCTTCATACACTTAATTGCATGTCTCACTTCTTCATTTAAAATTCTGGGCAATTCAGAAGATGTAATAGATATAGGAGGTACTTGTTCTTTATTACTATATAATTCTTGATAAAAATCTTCTACCAATTTCATGATGTCATCTCTCTTTTTAGTAATAATTCCATCTTTTTTTCTTATTGCAGATATAAATTTCCTACCAATACCAAAATGTTGTTTAACATTCTTAAGACTTTTATTTTTTTCTACAGCTTTCCTTGCTATTTCACTTTCTTATATCATTTTCAACTCTTTTCCGTACCATTTTACAAAATTCGAGATATTCAATTCTTTTTAATACATCATTTTTGTATATCTTCATATTCCTTCTTTTCTTCATAAATTCTCTATTCTCAGTAGAAATTTTATTAGTCAATTGCTGCTTTTTTCTACCAGCTATGTTTGTTGCAGTTTTTAAAAGTGTATCAGTTATTTTCATATTAATTTCATTCAAATCTGAATCATGTTCAAAATCTCCTAACACTTGAAACCTATTTGTAAGTTCTAATTTAAATTCATTAGAATGTTTCTGAAGATTAGGAATATCAACTGTAAATATTGTTTTTCTTAATAATTTTTGCCTCTCTAGTTTTACATTAACACGTAACTTACACCTTACTAATCGATGATCACTTCCTGTGTTAAATTTATTAAGAACATTACAATCTTGAAATATGTATTTTCTGTTAGTCATAATATAATTCAATTCTGCTGTACCTTCATTTGGACGCTTCCATGAAATTTATAATATAATCTAATAATTTAGATAAGAATATTTTTAAATAAAATGTATGGATGTGTCTTTTCGTTTATGTATGCAATGTTTTTATATATCCAGTGGATGGAAGAAGCCTACTAAAAATGATGACCAGATAAAAAGGGTTATTTGGTAATAATAATAACTATTAATAATTTATATTGTATATTTTTGTTTTCTTTAGATCATCTATGAATATAAGAATGAAGTGTAAAAGTTTTAATTATATGTAACGCATTTTCATACAACATTTTAAAAAAACATTATGAGATAGGATTGATTTGAAAATATGCATACGACGATTATTTTTTTTTTTTATATATTAGTGATATAATCCAACATAATAACAAATAATTATGTGATTCTTTTAGAACTTTCATGTTATTGGATATTCAAATATTGTCTAAGTAGATTGTATATGATTAAACATATAGAATAATGAAGTAAGCAAACTTTTCTTATGGAACAGTGAAATTGTTTTAAACTATCAATGAATTTTATTTATTGTTTTGTAAATGCAGATAGTTATTTATCGATGTAAGATGTAGAAAAATCTTGAGAAATAATGTTGAGATAGTGGCTTGGAAGTACTATAGTTAGCAGGAAACCAAGATGATGTATTTTTTTAAAAAAATAGGATATGATAGGGAATAGAAATAATATTTAGTCTTTATGTGGTTATCAGCATAGTTAACAAAGCCCTATGACTGATACACATTTTATTGGGACATTGTTTTATATGTCTTTAAATATTTGATGCTTTAAATAAAGCTGAAGAAGTAGCTTTAACATCGTTCATATATTAGAGGTTATTAGATAGGTAAAGGTCATACCTCTTTGCACTGTGCCATGATTTTTGAGATATATTAAGAGTGATACTCTAGCTTTCTTCCTTAAATCCTATACATCTGTTTCACTATCTTTATTTCATGTAACTGCATCGTTCAATAAGATATTTTGTAAAGAAATGATAAATAATTTAGAACTTGGGTTATGCTATCGTTTTGTATAAGACTGGTTTATTTGCTTAGAAGGAATAGAATTTATAACTTGAAATTGAAGGTCCAAAGTATCCTAAGGAAAGGAAAGAATCATAGAATATATTTTGAATTTATTTTCGGAAATGAAATATAAATTTTTAAAACAGAGTATCTAAATAAAGACATTTTCTTTAAAATGTTATTTATTTTTGAATGCTTTATTATTATTATTTTTTTTTTTGAAGAAAAATAAGTATTGCATATTTTTAAAATACAATAGTACAATGTAAATTATATAAACAATATGCATAGTATATATTTTTTGTTTATTGAATAACAGGAATATATTGATTATTACACTTACATATACTAAAGTAAGGCTAAATAATAATATATTACGATTAGTAAACATCGTGTGATAAAACACTAAAATCTAGTACTGAATTTTGGAAGAATATTTTATGTAACATCTTTGACTTTGCAAGATGAAATTTTTTTTAATATTTTGAGAAATCCATACTCATTATAAAGTTAATTTTGTTTTTCTGTAGAATGTTTTCCTATGAATTTTTTTTTTTTTAAAATAAGCTAGTTTAATAATATTAATGATGAAATATTCTGCTAATAAGTAAATATATTTATAATAAGTTAACCATAATGAGAAACCAAATGGTAACATTTTTTTAATTTTGTCTTAAGTATAAATAAAGATATAACTAAACTATAAACTATTTTATATAACTTAGTAGATAAAAATGTAAGATTAAAATAAGGATATCCATTGTAAATAGTGTACATAAATTGTTTATTTTATTTGTTGTTGTTAATAAACTTTGTTAAAATTTGTTTTTCAAAATTTTGTGTCTGGATTGTTTATTTCTCCATTACACTGTATGAAATCACGATATATTCATAACGATTGAAACAAAATATATAATTTTGCACAAAAAGATAAATAGAGAATTATTTAAGAATTTAAATATTTTATTGGTATTCATTATAATTAAATAATAATAATTTTATATTATTTTATTGGTCATAAATCAGTTATCACAATATTATATTAAATTATATGCTATCAGTTGCCACACATATTTTGTTTGTCAGATTATCAAAATGCTACCACGTATTTATTTATTATATTATTACATGAAGATAAAAGATTATATAAAATTATTTTATTATGGGAATAAAAATATAAAGAAAAGAAAAGATATCCAGTAGTAATTAAACAATGAAGAATATTATTATTATTATTATTATTTATTATTATTAGTTTCAGTGTAGTAGATTATGACATAAAATCTCTTCTCATATTTTACTACCATATTTTAAATTAACTTAGAATAAACTTTATGAACCTGAGATTATTTTATTTGAGCTAGATTATTACAAATAGGAGATTAAGATTTAATTATTAACTTAGTCTTAGCGAGTAGAAGTTATTAAAGTCATAAGAATACTATGAGTTTGTTATTTAAAATAGTAATAAGGGGAATAGTGTTATTATGCCATTGAGGTAGTATCCTGTGGGATATTGGCTCAATGTAATCTATCTTGTCACCTGTATTTTCACTTCAAGTCTCATGAAAATATTAAATATTTATTTAATTTATTTTTATAAACTGAACCTTATTCGTATTTTAAATTTGAGGTAGTGAAACATTTTAATTTTAATGCTGAATATTTTATTTATTAATTATTAACTGAGCTAGAACCCGTTTTATTTTATATCATATACTATTCTGAAGTGAAGATGCATACAAGACAAGGTTAGAATATATATATATATATATATATATATATATATATATATATATATATATATATATATATATATATATATATATATATATATAT
The DNA here is from genome assembly GCA_028023455.1 of Epiperipatus broadwayi. Lineage (NCBI taxonomy): Eukaryota > Metazoa > Onychophora > Udeonychophora > Euonychophora > Peripatidae > Epiperipatus > Epiperipatus broadwayi. Next base: position 31,094 of record JAQFVV010006991.1, on the reverse strand, counting down.
ATATATTGAATACTGATAAAAATGTGTGTAAGAGATTGTGGTCTGTGACAGTGATATAAGAAAAAATACACTCCAGAAATATTATTCATTATTGGATAATTGAGGAATAAAAAATATTAATATACTTTCACTAAGTGATTTGTGACAAAGTTGTGAGGGCAACACATTTGACACTTATTAATTCAACTGCAGTAATTTGCTATCTATATATATATACTGAACAATGATAAAGATATGTGTAAGAAATTGTTGCCAACTGATGAGTGCTGGATCAGAACAAAATATGCATCTTGGGGATCTTCTCTTTGGTCATATGTAGAGGGTTGCATTAGATCCTAAGATCTAGATGCAGTGCTCTCAGATCCAAAGCTCCTCACTGATGAAGGCCACAATCCAGAAACTAGTCTGGGGATATTGGATGAGTAGGCATTAGATAGGGATTTTATGCACAAGCCTTCTGGCATCCATTGATTACTCTGTTTAGCACAGGTGGCAATACTGTATGGAGAGTTTTGCTCTGTTTATAAATATATTCCTGCTAAAGATGTTAAAAGCAGATAAAAATCAATCCCTACATTGTGTGAGAATGGTGTAGTAAAAATTACACTACAGAAATATTATTCAATATTAGATTTAAGACAAAATTTAAAATAAAAAAAATAGTTAATTAAATGTGAAATATTTTAATTAAAAAGTTATAAATTTTCTTTGCTGTCTCTCTTTTATTTTGCAATGTTTAATAAACCTGAATAACTTATTTAATTTTCATATAACTACACAGAACTTTACATATATTTTAATTATACAATTTAAATATTTTAATTAACTTAAAATTCTCTTTATTTTTATTAAAGAAAATGTCACTTTATTTTAATAAAGTCAATTAACAGGATTCAAACCCATGTACCACAATGTACTGGTACAGTATATAGACAAAAATCATGAAATCATGAAAAATGAAGTTGCATCTCAGTAAGCAAGAATCTAAAAAAACAGTGAATTGGTCTATCTGCCCCTAACTAACTTCAATGGTAATAATAGATTTTCCAGTGAAGCATACATAAAATTTTATTATAGAAAACTTTGTTATTATTAATTAATAAAATATAATTAAACTTATTGCCTTCAAGTATGTCACTTGATTACAACAGAAATTTATGCAATCATATTTTCTTTTCTATTTTTAGAAGTAAATTATAATGTATATTGATTAAAAAACAAGCTTAGATTATCAATAAAATGGAATTTTATGATAAAGTTAGTTTTTATTTTTTCTCACGTGTCATAGCATCAGCCGGGAAGTGAACCCGTGCTAACTGCTTGTAAAGCAACTGTCGCTGACCTCTCGACCACTTTTATTTATTCATACAATTTACAATTATTTGTCTCATTTGAGTCTTACAATTTGTAATTCTTTTTATTATTATTACATCATATATTATTTAATGCAATAGTAAAATTTTGGACTCTGGAGTGAAATATGGCATTACCTCAAATTTATTATGAATCCTTGAGTAATAAAGCAATTTGATTATTTATTTATTATTTTGATATATTGCTTCAAATCTGCTTTTTACTTTTCTAAATAAATAAATAGCTACAATTTTAAAAATGTTAATGTGAATTAACATAGCTAAACATCACTTTTTCAACTGACCAATCAGAAGATTGTATTAACTTTCATTTTTACTCCAAAAATAACTATTAATTTTTAGCCAATAAAAATGTAATCATTAATTAATTTTTGGAACTTACAACCTTAAACTATCAATATCAATAATTTCGCGTTACACGCTTGATAGAGAAGTTTCATTTTGTAAAAATTATATGTTTATCTGCGCTAAGCACTTTCGAAGTTCCTAGACTTCATATTCATAGCTGAGTGCAGACAATAGTAATGAGAAGGCATATTCTAATTTATGCAAATCAGTTAGTTGTTAATTGTGTCATAGGTTTTGGCATTTTAAACTATCAAAAATATTTCTAAAACCTTTTCAGGAAGTTTCTATATTTATTAATACACTTTACAGAACTCTATTTTTGCCTGCTAAAGTGGATTGTTTTCTGTCATCGTGAACAAGTTTTAATGATAAAAAAAATGAGTTTTGTCATCTCTGAGTTGACCATATATTTGAAGTTATAACAACTTTGCCAGTTGATTGTGTGCAAATGTACCATGTTTAAAAACTGGAAAAAAAGCTCATAATGATTTTGTGTTAGATGCAATACTTCTTAACTAGAGAATAAACACCATGAAATTATTCTGGGACAAAAATATCTTTCCAACGAAAGTTCATTGGCTATGTTTTAACTGCAATAAAATGAAACCATTTACCCCCCCCCCCCCTGCCCATAGTGTTCAATCATTATCAGAACACTATTTAAGTCAATAGCAATATAGTAAAACAAATGTGCTTTGTATACAGAAGCAATGAATTAAATTGAAGTTTAAACATTGAGATGCTAACAGATTAACTATTAAAATAACTTTTTCAAATTTTAATTAACTCTGATGAAAGATTATACTCTTGAATATGCAAGAATTAATTCATATCTAAATAATAATAAATACAAGCTTATACTAAGATATAATAGCTACTATTTCCTATTACACTGTCAAATGTATACTATATAATAATCAATTGACTAAACACTTTTTACTTTTACAATGCTTTATTATCCACCCTTTCCTTCAGGTAACAGTGAGATTAGGAGATCTAAGGTTCTGAAGAAGATTGCTAGGGCAATCAAAACTGTTAACTGAAGGAAAGGTTGGATAATAAAGCATTGTAAAAGTAAAAAGTATTTCATCAATTGATTATTATATCATATACTAAGATATTAATTAAAAATTAAGCACTATAATATATTTTAGATCATCATCATCATTATTTTCAACCATTTCATCAATCCACTGTGGGAAGATCTCTCCAAGCTTAATGCAGTTTCTTTGATCCATAGGAGAAACACTTCTAGAAAACTTCCTGATTTCATCCCTGTGTCTTATATATGTTCTATTTTTAGGTATTTTGCAATCTCTCGAGATTCAACTTAAAACTTCAATACTCAATTATTATCATTTTTTCTAAGAACATATCCAGTCCAATTCTTTCAATGTTAGTGATATTTATTTATTCTTGCATCCACCATTTTTTATCTCTTTTTGTTAATTCTACTATACATTTGTCCATATTTTATTGAGTAATATAAAATGTCTGTATTGTTTTCTACTAAGTATTCTAGCTCAGATCCATAAATAAAACAAGTTTATTAGAAACTTTCCTTTTCAAACATAGAAGCATGTATTTAGTAGAGAAAAATAAATAAATGCCAGAGAAAAAAATCAATTGAATATGGTTTATTATTTTTCAGACTCTACCACACTATTATTGCAACAACATCATTCAGAGTACTAGTTATAAATATAATTATTCTTATAGTAAATGATCTTTGTTTTTATTACACATATTATAGTTTAATTTTAATGTATGACGCAAGTGATAAAAAAATGTGTTTTATAAATGTGCAATATTAAAATGAATATAATTGAAACCTTTTTCTTTACTCTTCTTGTAATAAAAATTATTGAGGAAATGCAACAATAAAATTTCTAAATAAAAATATTCAGAAACTGTATTTGCATTAAAATATCACATGATCACTATTTCCTGAGTAGATAATTAAATCACACGGGAATATTTATCTTCATTGTGCTTAGTAAAGATTATATATAATTTAATGGTAACTATACCATGCAGCAAAGTAGTCTTGTGGTATTAATAATTGGAAACTATATTTGTTAGTTGAGATTTGCTTCTAACTAAATATTGAAATTCTAACATATAATATATAGCAAGTCATGCCACTAAGAAATACAATGGTCAGTTTTTATGAAGTTATGTACTCTATAGCATTGAAAATTATTCCAACTCAAGTAAAATTAAACAAATAAATAAAAATTAGTAAATATTTTATTGAATCAGTTTTTGTCTGATATTAGAATCTTTTCAAAATATAATTTTTCAATAAATCACATGATCAAGACATGCATGAAAACTCCCTCTAACATTCATATTACTTAACTATTTTATATAATCATATAAACTATTTAAATATATATATTTCCTTATTTTTTTACTAATAAATAAAATCTATATTAATTACAATTAACCAATTACATATATATATATTATATACAACTTTATATTTAATTTTAAATAACTATATCTTATATGTTATGTTATATATAATTAAATGTAAATATAGGGATTTGAACTCAACTTTTAAGCACCTTTCAACTATCCACACTGTCTCATATCACTGCTACATATGATCACACACATGTAGAAAATATAAATAATCATCAATATACATATTTTGTGCTGAACCAGCACTCATCAGTTGGTGCAGATTATCATCTCTTACACACATATATAATCAGTGCTCAGTTTATATTAAGATAGCAAATATTCATTACTTTAATGGACAGGCTTCAATCTACTTCAACCTCCAACTCTTCAGGCATCCATACCATTGAAAATCTGATGATGGAAAGTCCAAATCCTGTGCTGATGCCAATATACTGGCATCATCATGGGATTTGGGCTTTCCATCATCAAATTTTCAATGATATTGATGGCTGAAGAGTTGGAGGTTGAAGTAGATTGAAGCCTGTCCATTAAAGTAATGAAGATTTGCTATCTTAATATAAACTGAGCACTGATTATATATATATATGTGAGTGATGATAATCTGGACCGATGAGTGCTGGTTCAGCATGAAATATGTATATTGGTGATTATTGATCTTTTCTACATGTATGTGATCATGTGTATCAGTAATATGAGATAATGTGGATAGCTGAAAGATGCTTGAAACTCTGAATTCAAATCCCCTATATTTAGAATTAGGCTTTAGATGTATGAAGAGTGCCTATATTTAAAATATTGCACATTCAACCTGCTTCTGCACATTCCTCTTCTATGTATTTAAATAGATACAGTCCTGTACATGAGGGGTCAGAGTGACTTGAGGTCAACATGGGCATGACAACAATATTAGCATCAGCATGGTATTTGGGCTTTCCATCATCAGATTTTCAATGGTATGGATGGCTAAAGGTTGAAATAGATTGAAGCATGTCCATTAAAGTATGAAGATTTTCTATCTTAATATAACTGAGCACTGATTATAAATATATGTGTGAGAGATGATAATCTTGACCAACTGATGAGTGCTGGTTTAGCACAAAATGTGTATATTGGTGATTATTGATCTTTTCTACATATGTGTGAACATGTGCATTAGTGATATGAGATAGTGTGGATAGTTGAAAGGTGCTTGAAAGTCTGAGTTCAAATCACCTATATTTACAATAAGGCTCCAGATATATGAAGAGTACTTGCATTTCAAATATTATATAGTTAAATGCTAAATAATTTACTTTTAATTCATTGTATATATATTTGAAAGGTGCTTGAAAGTCTGAGTTCAAATCACCTATATTTACAATAAGGCTCCAGATATATGAAGAGTACTTGCATTTCAAATATTATATAGTTAAATGCTAAATAATTTACTTTTAATTCATTGTATATATATATTATATACTACATAAGAAAACAAAAAAAACAAAACTATATATATACATGGTTATCAATAATTTTATATTATGAAACCAATTTACATAATTATCCAAACTATCTATATATACTCATCTTTGTGGAATAAATAAAATCTCTAAAATATCTACATTAAATTAATTATATATATAAATTATATACTTCAAATTATTTAATAATTTACATATCCTTATATTATCCATATCTCATTCACTAAATTTTCCAATTGTCCTTTAAAAAGGTCCAGTTAATCAAATTAACACCTTTATTCACATTATCCTAATGTATATTGTCTCATATTTTCTTTTGATAATATATATTCAAGAGGGTATGAATAAATGTGTTAATTTGATTAAAAGATTTGCAAAGTTAGGTAATAAATGGGCATTAAAAGACAATAGGAAAATTTAGTAAATGAAATATGGATAATATAAGGATATGTAAATATTAAATAATTTGAGATATATAATTTATATATAATTAATTTAGTACAGATGGTAAAGAGATTTAATTTATGTGTACAAAGGTGAGTATATATGTATAGATAGTTTGAGTAATTATATAAATTTGTTGCATAATATAAAATTATTGCTAACCATATATACAAAAAGTTTTATATATATATACAGTGTATAATATAATATATATTGGATTAAAATTAAATCATTTAAAGTTTAATTATATATAAGAAATGAGATATAGTTATTTAAAATTAAGTATTAAGTTGTATATAATTTAATGTATATAATTGGTTAGTTGTAATTAATCTAGATTTTATTTATTAGTAAAAAAAAAAAGAAGAGTCTATATGTAAATAGTTTATATAATTATATAAAATGGTTATGTAATATGAACATTACAAGGAGTGTTGGTGGATATATTGGTCATGTGATTTATTGGAAAATTCTATTTTGAAAAGATCTTAATATTGGACAAAAGCCGGTTCAATAAAATATTTATTAATTTTTATTTAGATGTTTAATTTCAGTTGAAAATTTTTAACACTTCATTGATACGATTAGTAGGTAAAAAATTTGCTTGTTCCTAAAAGGGTTAATAAATTAATTAACTTAATGCAACTTATCTCCAATCCAAAATATAACAACAGACATTCTTATATACCAGCATTCTCTTACGAACTTCATTCATATTATAAATTACAACTAAAATAACTATAGAGAAAATAATTCCATAATTTAAAAATAAAATTCAATAGACAATCATTTTAAAAAATAACCCCAAATTCCATGGACAGCTCAAAAACATTATATTTAGGCATTTCACACTTTTGAAGTAGCATCCAAAGATTATTGAAGCTTTACTGGCAATAATTTTAATATTATACACTTAAAAATAATCCATGCAACACTTTAAAATTTGAAGCACTGATTAATAGACTGATTTTTCCAAAGGTTTGCAGTAAATTGCAATTATTAATCGTACTCTGATATGTGTGGTGTAAATAATCCATCTAGAAAAATTTAATTTATCACTTCATAATGTCTTTGTCATATTTTGTGGTTTTAGCATCAATTATTATAAATCCTTTATCCTTAAGATGACATTAGCACTATAATTTTGCATAAAATGAGCAAGTTAATCCTTTAGAAAGCATTAAGGAAATAATATCCTAATGGTGGATGTTTACCATATATATTAAACACAGAGGTTTAATAATTCATTAATTTAAGCAAGTTGAATTTATCTATGTATAGCTTAGGTCATCTTAATAATTTTTGGGACCTAGCAGAAAATAAATAATCCATTGACACAAATTACATACACCAATCTTTATTAAGATTTTAAAAAGCTTTTATATATGAACAATTATATGTTGAATGTTAATTCTTTATTTGTATAAAATTTCTAACATACAATAAATCCATAGGGAGAGGCAGTCAATATTATTTCAAACAAGTTATTCAAATTTCAAAAAAAGAGATTAATGATTTCTGAAATATTTTATATGTAGAATATCCCATAAGTAATTTTATAAATTTCATTGATGACTTACAATATTTAAGGTCGATTTCCTTTTAAATAATATTCAGAGATAATCCTTATTGTCATTGTAATTTATCCATCTAGGCCAATAAGCAGATACATTTTACCAGCTAGGTAAAATGCTTATTAGGTTTCTATAATCTTCCATGTTGAAGAAGGTGAACAAGATGGTTAATTTTAAAAATTAATTGGATATAGTTCTTTTTTTTTTATTAAGAAAAAAAAATGCAGGTGACTGATTACCCACTATATGATGTAAATACATTTGTTTAAAAGAAATCTTTAGATCATACTACAGTCAATAACCCTAGTCTTCTCCATTGATTCATAAGAGTCTTTGAATTGCCAAGTCCTTTAATTCACAGATCCTTAAAACTTCATCTATGTTGGCATGTCTTTGTATAAACCGCATCTATGGAATTTATACTTTAATCCGTTTCTGAATTTCGATTGCTTTCCTGTTCTGAATTTCTTCAAAATTTTCCTCTTGTGAGCTTATTTCTTCAACATTTGTGATTTATTCTGTTTCATCAGTATATACAGGACTAGTACTAATTTGTTGCTGCATTTCCTTTGGATAGCCATCTACTTCCCCGCTTCCAGAACTGTCACTATGAGCCTCATTGCTCCATTGCTCTTCTATATTATCAAGTTCTTCGACTGGATTATCAGACTTTTCTACGATACCCTGCACTCCTTCACCTTGCCTGCTTCCAGACCTGTGTCTACAAGCCTCATCATTCCATTGCTCTTCTATGTTATTGATTTTTTCCTCTGGATTATCTGCCTCTTCTGAAATTATCTGCCCTACTTCACTGTTGCTACATACATGCCCCTTCGAAAAAAGACATGCCCCTTTAGATTCAACAATACATTTGAAGATCATGGGATGAGCTAAAATATCATGTTCCATTACTTCTGGGTCATTGACTATCTGACCTTCTGATTCAGTTTCCATCTCATCCCCTGACTCCTGTTGAGCGAACTTCTTCTGTCTTCTTTTTCTTTTTCTCTTTCTCCTTGGGAGACCCTCAGTTTTCTTTTCTTGCTCACCACACAGCTCCATGTTTGAGCCCACAACACTATGCTCATTGGTTTGTGAGCCAGAGCCATTCTTATTTTTCCTTTTGAAACTTGCACCTTGTGTCATTTTACTCATTTGAGTTGAACCATTCTCACTTAGTTCTGTATCACTGAACATGTTAGCTTCTTTTAATTGACCTATTTCTTTTAATGTGCCTTCAGATTCTTCAGATTGTATTGATTCGGAGTTGGTCAGTTCTGCCTGTGCTGATTGTTTCTTTATCTCTTTGGCTGTATCTATAGCTTCACCTGCATTTGTCCCATCTTCAAATCTACTGTGCAAGATTTTTTGATTTTCCTTATAATGTAGCTTATTTGTTTTCACTTTATCTTTTAAATGAGATTCTTGTGATTTTAGTTCTAATTGTTAAAAGTGAAGGATTGCTTGATGTTATTGTACATCTGTGGAATCCACTATAGCTTTCCCCACTGTGCATACTCTTTTTGGACAGGCCCTAATTAAATGGCCAGTGTTTCCACATCCATAACACTGTGGTTGAATACCTTGCATTACTATGTATATTGGGCTTTTATTCTGCTCAAAAATAGATGGTATTTCCAGTGGACTGATACCTTTAGTCAGCCTCATTGTAAATATTGCATTATTGGATGGTAGCTGAATCCCTGCTCTTCTTTCCATTAGGAAAGTGAACCGTTCAATAAAGCCAAACTGTACTAATAGTCCCTGCAATTCATCTTTTCCAAATGCCACATGACAATTCCGCCCCATACCTGTTATCAATCTTGGTCTTTCCAGGTCAATTTTCACTAAATGTTTTCCATCTAGAAACATTTGAGATCTTTTGAATCTTTCTTTGGCTAAAGTGTTTTCAAATCCTAGTGCGACATATTTTTTGTTATGGTGATAGTAGACCCTTCTTATTGAATCAATGATATTTAAGACATTGATTAAGACAAATAGCTCATTTATTGGAAATATGAAAAGTTCACATTTTTTATTCGTTGTGCTCAATGTTATAGTATGCTGATTCTGGAAGCTAAGAAAGGAATTAAACAATTTCTGAGAAATTTCTATTATTAAATTCATCATTGACTGATTGAAAGTTTTCTGGAATTAAATTATTTCTATCCTGATTAGAGTTGTTCTACTTGACTCAACATTATGATATATTAAGCCATTCTCAAATTTATTCTCATGAGAGATGCCAGCATGAACAGTTTTCCCATACTTTGCATTGTTCAGATTGTTTTCATGACCTCTGACCATTAGTTCTAGCTTTGTCTCAAGGCCCACAATCCCTGCTCCATTTAAAAGCCATTGGCATATGGGGTTTTAAAACCTTGCCATTTGAAAGTCTTAGTATCCTTTTTTAAACTTTTCTGCAAATGTTGGAAGTGTTAGTTCTGCATTATTGCTCTTACCAGCAGGTTCATCTGGATACTTTTGGGCTTCTGTAACTTTTTCCCTAGTTTTTTCCAAGCTTTGGCTTTTAATTGTCATGGTTTTGTCTAGATAATTACTTTGTGTACTTTTCCTGAGGTTTTTAGTTTGTCCTTCAGTATTTATTCTTGTATTGATCAATGTAGAGTCTCTTTGGTGATATTCGTCTTTGTTTCGTTCCAGTTCTGCTTCTATATCATGAATTTGGGGCACAGCGCCCTCTCTTGTGACAAAATTCCCATGACTTTTAATTATCGTTTTAGATTTTAGTAGTTTTGTGATGGACCCACCCACAACTTTATTTTCTGATAGATTTTCATGAAACTTGGCAGTATCATTAATATTTAGTTTATGTTTTGTTGTATCAACTTTAATTTGCTGTATCTCAATGTTTTCATTGATCTTTAGCCCAATATCTACCGTATTTTTGGTACCGTTTGAATTTTTCTTTAAAACAGTTTTTTTATTTCCCTCAAATTTCATTTTTTTCTGAACTTCCTTTAGTTCTTTCATCTCTAAACATCTTTCTGAACTATTTTTAATTGATTTAGATTGTTTAAATACTTCCGGAATTACTTGATCACTTCTCAATATGTCATTAAGTTTAATACTACTGAATGCTTGCTTATTCTGACGTTGACAGTCAGCATCCATCTTGGGAAGGTTATAAAACCTTCTCCGAAGCACTTAATCAATTTTGGACACTTAATAAACAAATTAAAAAATAAAAAACGCTCTGCTACAAGATTGTAACTTAATCTTGGGTCCTAGAATAATTGAAATGAAATCTTTTAAAATTTTTCTTACAATACTTTGAACTTCTTCTTGAGCTGATGTGAGAGACTTCTTAGTTTCTGGATATAGTTCTTGATGTACTATAATTTAGTAAAGACTGCTTAAATTTTGACAGGGGTTGATTTAATGTTAAGTGTATATTATTAAATTATCTGGTAATATTTATTTTCATTGTGCCTAATAAAGATTATATATAATTTTAAAGTAGCTATACCATGCAGCAAAGCAGTAATTATAAACTATATTTGTTAGTTAATGTTTGCTTCTAACTAAATACTGAGACTTTAACATATAATATAAGCTAGACAATGTAGCAAATCATGCCACTAAGAGATACAATGGTCAGATTTTATGAAGTTATGTACTTGTATAGCATTGATACAATTACTAGGTGAACATATTGCTTGCTCCTGAAAGGGTTAAAGAACTAGACTGATATTAGAAATGAGGTTGCTAGGGTATTCATTATTACTGAAAAAATTAAGGACAGCATAAAACATTCATATCCCCTGTAAATCATATGCAACACTCTCCAATAGAGTGTTTTGTATTTGTACCACTTTATTGCCCATACACATAATCATATCCAAATGTTAGATCACCATTTCTTATACTTATAATATTTGTAATTATTTTGAAGAGAATTTTTGATATTAGAAGTACATTTAATGTTCAGTAATAGGGTTGTGTTAAAGTCTGAGTTCAACCCCCCTATATATTACATATTGGAGTGCAGATATGAAAAAGCCTGTACTGTAGAAAAAAATCATATATTAATAATAAAGTAATTGTTATATTTATAATATAGTTGTCTGTTATTACTGAAATCATCATCTTTTACACATTATTGAAATAAAAGTGTCATATTTCCAATTTATTAAATAAATTTTCTTTATTAAATCCATTTGCATCATTTATTATTTCTGTCTCTAGGTGTAATATAAAATTTATAAGTTATAGTGAGGTGCAACAAAATCCCTTTGATTTTTCAATCATACTTGAGATAAATTAATTGTAATTTTTAATTTTATATTTCATTAAATAAATAATTTAATGAGATTTAGTTGACTTGACCTTATCTTTAATCTGGGAATGAGAGTGTATCTGAATAATCACACTCATTTATCTTAGACTGTCTTTATACACTGCAATACAGTCTGCGCATATAAGAATACATTAAGATTGTTTTGGTAAATTCATAAAAGTACCCTATGGTATTTAATCATTGTAATAATTATATATATTACGATTTTATATAATAATTATTTATTATTTCTCTTAGAGGAATAATAAAAATCAGTCATATATCACATGACCTATATAGCTTGTATTACCAATATTTAATATATAAAGAGCCTACTACTAGCTCTAAACAAGCTTAATTTTTTTTTTTTATGATAAATGCTACAAGAGAAAATACATGAAGCTTTTATCTGCACATTTTACTTTAGTTTCCATAAAGGTATATCCAATCTCAAATGCAATCCACATAAATGCATTCATATCAACCCATTATTTTTTGCTCCTGCCATGTTATAGCCTGAGATTTGGCTACAATATCAATAACTTTATGACAATTGAAATGTAAAAATATCAGTTATTTTGTAGAAACTTCTTAAAGTATGAAATACCAAACTTAATGCTATTTATATCTTAAAATGGACTGTCTAAACTCAAAATACCTTGTAAAAAAGAGCACTGTGGATCAAAACATTCACATAGCTATGAATGCTTTTTTTTTTTTTGCTCATCTAATAATTTCAATATTCATATTCACACCTAAGAGATACTTCAAAATGTAAATGTCCATTTTATCCATATAGATATGTTAAATAAATAATAAATTTCTCAAATATGTATTTGTAAGACCCAAGTATAATTTTGCATTTAAAATAAATATGGGCACAATTATATATATATTAATTCCAAATAAAAACTGGAATCATGCAAATTAATATTTTGTCCACAGTTGTACTTAAATGTAGTAGTTTCTAACATTTTAATAAATTATAATTTGATTACATAAAATAAAATATTGAATTAGTATTGTAAAATATTCATGTTTCTTTTACATTTAAATAATCAAAAGTATAATTTTTATTTAAAGCTTAATTATTCACAATATTATTTCTAGAGTAAAAAATTATATGATATCATGAAATTACAGTTAGTTAAATCTAATGAATAAAAATATCAAAACTGTTAGCCAATGAAAAATATCAAAACTGTTAGCCAATGAAAAATATCAAAACAGTTAGCCAATGAAAAATATCAAAACTGTTAGCCAATGAGACTGTCCTAGTGGATTGATATTTTTCCCCAGTCAAATAATCATGCAATAACTGTGAAGAAAGGACATGAGTTAAACATGAATGGCTAAGGAAGAAAATGTCAGTGCTAAATAAATCTTAAATTTGAAAAAAAAAAACAACAATTGATCTATCTAGAATATATTTCTTGCCAAAAAATATTGAATATTTAAAAAGTCAGAAAAGCAGAAATAAAAAAACACCTGATTTACAAATTGCAATGGCACCCTGTTAAAAAATATATACTATATCAAAATCCTATAATCACAAATTATAAGTATTAGCTATAGATGAAAATTAAAATTTTATTAAATTTAAAATGTATATTTTAAAAAGACAATATTCTGTAAATATTTTTATTTTGAATATTTTTACTTATAATTTTTAATATTTAATATTAAAATCAAATATTTTTTTTAATGAAATAAACTTTATTAATTACAAATTATGTATAATTATTAATATATATATATGTACGGGGGTAGATTTTTTTTATATAACAAAGTGCACGACTTATAAAACATAATTATTTTGACTAGTATCTGAAGGCAGATATAATGATCCAATTTTAAAGTATAATTATAATTTATATCACTTTAAAATAATGAACAATTAAAAAAAATGTTTTGCCAAATTTTTGTCATAGTAATTCTGGATATATATTTTAGGGCGTATAAATATATTATTATACCATTCTTTATTATTTCTTTTTAGAACATATTTTTTGTTGTCAAAAATTACAGAACAGCAAGCAAGCCACATAGTTCTAATAGAGTGGATAATTACCATGCCGTTATATGGATTAAAATTTTAATATTTTTTTCAAGTAATTCTATTAAATTAATTATTTTCTTGCAAGAAATATGAAGGGTCTTAAAGATGACAAATATGGACATGCTTCAAAAAGGTGTATCATATCTTCTGGAACACTATTACATATGTGGGGGATCCAGATTTAATTTAAAATAGTTAATGAGGAAAGTTTTTGTAGGAATTGTGTTAAATAATAAGTTAAGTAAAAATTTTAGTCTCGATTGAGCACACGTTTTTAGAATGTGATTAAAATTTTGGTAATTGGGAGAGTTGACCATAGATATCTGTTAGAATATATAATTTATTTCAGATCTTTAAATAATGGGAGATTATTATAGGAGCAATTAAAATCATCATACATGATAATTAAATTAGGCTTATATAGAATTTTACTTGGGGCAATGAGGAGAATATTTACAATGTCTTTTTTCTTTTTAGCATGAATATATTGCTATAATATAGTATAACTTATCATGTTTTTAAATATTGCTGTGAAATACAGACTGATTTAACCTTTGAATAAATATATAACAGACACACACACCCACCTATATTTAAAATTATGTAGCATATTTTTAACTACTATTTTTTGTTAAATAATTCATTGGCTTAATGTAATGTGTGTGAGGACATTTTATTATTATATAAATGTATGTATAAACTACATTTTGATTTCGGTTTTGAAATTGGGATATAGCCACACATATAACTCACTATGGCTATATAAATACAATGAATTAAATAATGTATTTACCTATTTTGTTTCCAATAATTTTAAGACAGAGCAGTGTATGTGTATAGAAGTTTCAGTTACTAATATTGTCATTTTACATAATTTGTTTGGTATAAAATTATACTTAATTATTCAAATAATTTATATCTATCATATCATATAAAATTTTTATTCTATTAAATATAGAATGCTATACATGGTAGTCAAAGCATGAACCAAAAATTAATAATGAATAATTAAGTATCTTCCAAATATAACATTGTTTATATTAAACAGTATGGGTTATCTTGGTACTTGAGTATTAGTCCTGCAATGTAGGGGAGATGGTATATCTTTTCACATCCAGAATAAATGTACAATTTTGCAATCACTTCAAATTTAAGTGAAATAAACTGTGCAACATTATCCAATCTCATGTGAAAATGTTTCTCTTTATCAAAATGTGTTTTTTTTTTTGATATTTTGACATTTTCAGTTATTGTCCAGATTTCTTTGTGACAACAGCTTTCATTTCAATTGTGTTTTTGCTTCATCCAAGTATTTCTACATTATTCCTACTTCTGAGTTATTCCGCTTCATTTGATTTTAACTAGTTACTGTTCCAGGCAGTATATTGAATTTTTAAAAGAAATTGAGTTGAGACACAATTTTTACAATAACAACAGTTTTAATAATGTTAGAGCAAAAAGTTTTACATTGATAGAAACTAAAAAAACAACACGTCTAAGACAAATAGTGATTACCATTTAAAAATAAAAAAAAAAGAAATTTCAACAACAAAAATAATTATTACTTTATTGTTTGTTCATAATTTCTGATTTATCATTAATTAAGTTTAAATGACATCTTCATTGAGAATTTGTTTTTATTCCTCACAATATTCTCATTCAAACTATATATAATATTTCTTATATGAGATAATCCATAGCTTCAAAATCTCCAAAACTAGTTGCATAAGAATTCTTCATTTTTATCTTGTATCCCAAAAATTAACAAATATGAAGGTATCTATAAGAAAAAGATTCATCCTAATAAAAAAATACAAAACAAATCATTTCCAGAAGATGGATATGCATTTGTCATCATAGCATTTGGCTTCTTGTCTATCTAAAACTAGAAATTGTAGGTTACTGTCTGCATCAATGATAAAATGAGTTTCACCTCTTCATTTTATATTTTTTGTGTAGGTTGCATAAAAAATGATGACACATTCATTTGCATACTGAACAATATATAAAAATTTTTTCTTCCAGGATGAAAAGTTAATAAAAGTGTTGTAATTTATATTTCTTTATTTGTGTGATTTTTTTTTTTTTTTTTTTAAAATATATATATATTGTAACCTAGTGTTATTGACACTTGGTTTATTTAGCATTATTTCCACAGGAAAACAATGCAATCCTTTTCTAGGAAATAAAAAGTAAAATAATAATAATATTAAGTGATTAATAAAATATGCTATTTACTCACTTTAACGTATTTTAAGCAAATAATTAAAAAAAAAAAAAATTAGTAATCCAATGTCATTTTAAAGAAGAGCATGAATAATTTAAAATATTAACCATAAGAGCAATTTAATATAGTATAAAAGCACATCTCATAAACAGTAATTGATTTTGGATGGGTAGAGGGGAGAGTAGATGAGTGTCTTATCATAAAGCACAGTAACTTCTGATAATTTTTTTTAAATTATTTAGATAATAATGTATACAGAATTATACATCACTAATAAGCATTATTAGTTAAAGATATTTATTATTTTTCATTAGTTGTCAAATTATTTTGTAATCCAGTTAAATCATATGAAAATATATGACTGTAATAAGTTTTTTTTTTTCCTTTCCTTTGTTTATGTATAATTAAATAATTATTTTTCTGTCAGAGGTCGCTAAAAGAAGACCACTAAAACTTGGTAGAAAAACTAGTCTGACATAAGTTTTACAAGAGGAAGCAGTGCTGAAATTTGGTAACAAATTTTTATATTTTTTTTATTGCAAAAATAAATATAATTCAAGTAACATTTTAACAAAATCATGTCTAGCTAAAATATTTTGATAAGACATCCATAAGCTTCTGTTGCTACCTACCTATTATAAAGCTTTTATACTCAAAAATGTTCTATCTTCGGCTAAAGTGCAAAGTGAACGTATTGACTACAGCGATCATGGAAAATATCATTATAGTTAAACTAAGCTATATAAGTAATTTCCAAGAAATAATTAGTTATTTGTTGACTTTACCTTATTTAATAATCTTTTCATGGTATAAAAGAAAAATTATAATTAAAAGACATATTATAAAAGCCAAGGAAAGTTAACCAAAAAGTTTCGCGCTCTTTCTAACAGAAATTGTCTGCTTTAGAAAATAATGTAAGTTCCCCACGTTAAAATATGTTTTCTTCACTGAAAATTATCTAGAAATAATATAAATAATAAACGATATTTACTTATGCACCTGCATATTTTTTAAAAAGAAATATAAATTTTCTCAAGGCAAATATCGAAAAATTTGTATATGTGCATTTACGGAGAATTCATTATTAAAGAAAAATTATAATTCCTAGAGTAGGAATAAAAACTATAAACACTAATGATTTAATTATAACCCTAAAATAATATGTTATATTATACATCAATGGGAGTCATTAAAAACTTTATATCCACGTAAGTCAGCTGCAGACCTTCTAAAAATAATATTTTGGAAAATTCACGCATTCTTTTATTCATAAGCCAGCTAGCTAAAAATGATACGTATCGCCAATCGTAAAAAGAAAAGAATTGTATATGTGATCGTTTATCGTCAAATATTCGTAATGTTAAAATCTGTATTGTTTTCTTGGATCCCATAATTATAGCAGTTAATTCAAGAAAGAATTAAAATCCATGCTGCTATGTTTTTCTTTGCCTACTATTAAGTGCACCAGAATGAAGGCAACTTTTTATAAATGAAATAATAAAATGTGTTTCTTGTTTAAATTTGCTTCGTGAACTACGAATAGATCAAGTTCTTCATCTGGATAAAGTGCCCAACGGAAAACATTTTTTTTTTTAGTGATATTATAAGCACTTGTTAAGTAATGATTTTTTTTACTAATTTGTAAAATTATGTGTATTTTTTTTTTTATATCAGCAGGTTAAAGGCTATATTCAAGTAATATTTAAATGACCTTGTAATCATAAAGGTATGTTTTTATGTAATTATTCTAGGTTAAATTTATATTTGACATGAAAAAAAAATAATATTTTTTTTTTTATAAAATGTGTTTACTTAAGACATACAGTTATGAGTATAAATTTAAAAGATGTAAATAGAAAATTTAGATACTCAATAGGCAAAATATCTAGTTAAAATTATCAGAAGTAATTAAAGAGAAGTGCTATACAAAATATTACTTATTTAAAGTATGAAACAAATTTATACTATGTTAATTAAGGAATTTATTCCCAATTATTCTTTATTAACGCATTCACTTGGTTTAGTTTAAAATACTATATTTCCTATTATTTGTTGAATGTTTCTTTGGCAAAAGTGAAAATTATTATTGTATTCTGTGATATCCATTGATATCAGACGCTGATCTAAGTATACCCCGGAACATAAATTTAGTGTAATTAGTGTATTTGCTTGTCTTGCCCCGATATAGCATCGGTATAGGCTTAATATGCGCCTAAGTAATAATTGTAATGTATCTATTTTGTGGGATAGAAAATAATCTCCCCAAAAGCTTTATTTTCCATGAGGGGAATAGATAAATCTAGTATTCGGGTATGTTTATAACCCAATTGATCGCTTCTCAGAGTAGGACGATCAGTACTTTATATAGTATTTAGTGTATTTCATTAGTTAAAATCCCAGGAGAGGATTATATTTGGTGTGTGTTCCTATTATGCCCAATTAAGAGGCAAGGACCCACCAAACTATTTTAATATAGTAGTTAACTCTACAGCCCTTCGGTGTTATTCCTTATTCCTCATGAGAAAATAGAGATAATTCCACCACGGAAGGTGTTGAATATTGTGTTTGTTTAGAAAGTTATGGCAAGATAATGGGTATATTGGAGGTTAATTCCTCAAGCTCCATTTAGTATAAATAGCGTGCTAGTATATATGATCAATGTCTGAATTGTGCGACGGAATAGTGCTGGTAATCCACACGTAAGTCAATGGAGAGAGTAAGTTTTAAAATTGCGTGATTAAAAATTTTCATTTTGCCAATAGAGGGTTCAAATATTAGGTTTAATTCAGGTTAATGATTAAGTAGCACTCACAATATAACTTATACTGAGGAAAACAGTGTGTATAACAACTTCAGTTGTTATTAAGGTAAACATTAAAATAATAAGTGTAACTTCTGATACGTAACCCATAAATTATAATAAGTTATCTAAATAAAAAACTATCATTTAATTAAAGATATGATAATAAAAATCGTTTGTACGCATTGCCTAGAATCAGATTAATTTTGTTTTAAAACAGATCGTTAGTCAATAAATTTAAGTAACCGTTCATATAAGATACACTAAACGAATAAGTTGATGTATCGATAATACTATTTATTTTGTTATATTCAATTTTACATAAACGTAAAAAGAAGATGAAGAAGTAGTTCGAATCCAAGTCTAAAAGTATAGACGAATTAATATTAGTTATATTTTGTTTTATCCATATGGGATCGAATAAATTGTATATGTTTGTTTATTATGTTAATCATAAAAGATATTTTTGTTAAACCATAATAAAAAATTAGAATTTTGTTATAAGTTAATAATAAATTATCGTCTTGTTACAAGTTGTTTTGAGTCATTTTTCTTATGTGCTAAATAAAAGTGTATTGGCATAATACTTGCAATACTTTCTTGGGTCCAAAATCATTTATGAAATCTTAAATCCAAAACACCAGATAGACAATTATAAGCAGATCAAAACATTTCATTATATTTTAATTTAATAAAAATTATTTATGGAATTGAAAACTTCAGACCAAGACATTTTATTTTATTTTATATGTGTGTAAAATCACTTTATTCCCAAACTACTATCTTTGGTTGCACATTGTTGAATACCCATTTAAGGAAGTGTCTAAGTAATAAATCTTAGTTAAATTATTGTGTTGTCATGGATAATGGAAGGACACAAAAGCACCCTTGTCTTTTCATCATTCCGACTGAGATTCTGGATTTAAAAGGCTTTATTATTCAAAATTATGCGTTGTTATTGAATATGGTGATCATCTCGTTAAATATTATATTAGTTGATATGTGGATGAAGACACCTAGAATTTAAATAAGGTAAATGTTTCCTATAGCCGACCAGAATGTCAGTCATATGCGACAACACAATACTGCCGAGCAATTTTATTAAATATAACAGAGAACCCTGAGATTAGTGTCATTATTATAAGTGCTCTTAAATTAATAATTGATCAAATTCAGATCAATATTACAAGCGTGGCATGGCTTAAGAGATTGAAACATCTAATTGTATAATAACAAAAATATTGAGATCATATTGGCAAATTAATGAATGTTTTGTTTTAGTCAGTAATATTAACAATGACATGAAAAATCATCATCATCATTGTCGAACAATGCAAGTACTTACAGCTCAGAGAATGTGTTTTGGATAGAGAAAGAATGTTAGTTTATTCTAAATTTTCTTTTTAAATTTATTTTATTAATGATAATTTTTTTTAATTCTATCTCTGTCTGAACTGCATATCGCTGGAGCTGAATTATTAGAACTAACCTAACGTAGAGCTATATTATTTAAGTAAAGTTTATTATCCAGCATATACGAACCGTAGATCGGAAGTTTGAGGCCTTCCGGATGGATTTTCTAATATTAATTAGGAATCTTCTCATTCATTTATTAGGTTAGAAATGGCTGCCCAACTATAAGGGGCCATCGATGGCTATAGTTAGCCACGATAAATTTGGTAAAATTTTATTGAAATGAATATGAATATTATTTGCACGTGAATGAATTAATTGTTCATTGATTGAAAATGTTTGCCAATGATAAATTGTTTCTTTAGCCATAAGATATTATATGAATGTCTATTTTATGACATAATCTTTGCCACTGAATAAATAAATTTGTTAGTTTATAATGTTCTGGTCTGTAAGTAATTCCATAAAATATTGTAATGATTTTATCATTTATGATGATCTGCTTGTCTGGTGGTGTGATTAGCACTTATACCATATTACATAATGGTTTGGTGAGATTTCTATGGACCAAGTAGCATATGAGAAAAGAATATTCGGTAGTTAATATTGGGACTTTAGTTATATGAATATCAGAGCATAGTTTTGGTGTAGATTGTTTTGATAGGAGAGGCATGGAGGCAGGATGTCTTGTCAATAATTGCTTATCAATATTATTAATAGTTCATTACTAATTTCAGTACTGTCAGATAACAGAAAGAGTTAAAAATTTTAAATATGAGTGAAAGCCAAGATAGTCAGGATATTTCAGAGGATTTGGGAGAATCCCAAGATCTCCAATCCCCAGATACCCAAACACCATATTTTCATGTAGAAGTAAGAGAGGAACAAGAATCTTTAGATGAAGTTAGTCCGAAAAAAGCTAAAGTAGATAAAGATCTACCTGGGGATGAGCAAGTCCAAATATTTACAATATTACAAAATTTGTCTGCACAGATCCGAAATTGAGAAATTAAAATAAAAAGTCAAATAAAAAATTCAAATAGTGAATTAAATAGTAAAATAGAAAGTCAAATAAAAAATTCAAATAGTGAACTAAAAAGGGAATTAGAAAGTCAAGTACAACAATTAAATAATGAATTAAAAAATCAAATACAAAATTCAAATGTTGAATTAAAAACTGAATTAAAGAATCAAATTCAAAATTTGGACAGTAAAATAGACAATCACATACAGGAGACCAAAGACCTAAGGGAAAAGTTAACGAACCATATAGAAGAGTCAAAATTGGCCTCTGAAAAACTAGAAATAAAAATTAAGAAAGAAATAGAAATAAAGTCTGAAAGGGCCAAAAATATGATCGAGGCTATTCAGCAGGACTTCATAAGCCAATATGTAGAATTAAACAGTGAAGTTAAGGATAAAATAGAATGTATGAAGGGAGAATTAGATAGTGCTAGGAGTGAGTTTAGAAATTTAAAAGAAGAAGTCCAAAATATAACTCTTGAACCTGACAATTTATCAAAAGGATGTCAGAGCCAGATTACTAGCAGAATAGCTAAGTTAGAAACTCAAGAGGTAACCCAATATGAAATTAATAAAAATATAGAAAGTGATTTAATTCAAGTGATAGGAAAAGTAGAACATTTTAGTGAGATATTGAAGAATAATTCCCAAATATTACATAATGATCTCAAAGAGGAAATAGGTGAATATATGACACAATGTGAGAATACAGTATATCAAAGGCTAGAAGATAAACTTGAGTTAGAGAAAGATGAAACTATTAATCAGTTAAAGCAACAAATTCAACATTTAAATGTAGGCCTTAAGGACAGTTCTACAAGAATAGATTGTGAGTGGCAAAATTATAAATTAGGGTTAGAAAGTCGTATGAAAGCTATGGACCTTAATATGGATAAAGTTGTTCATAGTAAAAATGTAGCTGAAACTCAGGTTAAAGAAATTAATAATGATCATAATAAACCCGTAATCTCTGAGTTACCTACAATGATAAGTCCACTTGAATCAATGTACAATCCATTGAATGAGACCAGACACAAAGTCATGTTAGAGCCCGAAAGTAATAGCTCCATGGCCTTGAAATTCCTCAAAATAAAGTTCTTTAAAGGAGAATACCAGGAGAATCCACATGAATATCTCCAAAATTTAGACGAATTGTTCACCTTATGTCATTTGTCTGAGGTAGAGAAAATTGCCATTGCCACAAACCATTTAAGTGCGGCATCTAAAGATTGGTGGCAATCGTTATTTATAAAACCGGAGACATATGGGGACTTTAAGTATCTTATGTTAGCCAGTTTTTGGGGGGAAGACCGCCAAGACAACCTCAGATATCAGATATCTCAAGAAAGATATCATATAAATAAGGGCAGTTACACTCAGTTTTTCCGGAGTCAGGCCGTCAAACTGAAAACGTTAACAGCCTATCCTTTGTCCGAGACCCAAATTGTGAGAATAATTCACCATAATTTACCGAGGCATATCGAGCAGGTCTTGATTGCTGCTGACCGACATACGATAGAAGAAGTAGTTGAGATTTTGGATTCGCTAGAAACTAGTGATAGAAATATTGAAAATAGGAGTAGGATAAATAGGGATACCCATCCTATGGTAAACAATGTTAATTTCATAGATAGGTCCTATGTGGGAAAGAGGAGGTTAAGTAAAGAAAAGGGATATTATAGGACGAATCCCTATAGTAGACCGAATAGCCACATTAGTAGGCCGGCAGTGAAGAAAAGGATTCTAAATGAGAATCAACCTTCTACTAGTGGTATCCCAATGATGCCAAAGAAAAATAACACAGGTAGTAAAAATAGTAGGGCATTAAATTAAAAAGGACCTCGCAGGAATGTTCCTCACTTTGGGGCCCTATTTTTAAACATATGGGGAACAGCATAATGTGGATTATTAATAATATAGACCTGGACATTGATTATTTGGAACCAGGAAAAATGTCTGAGCCACCCATTTTATACAACTGTCCTATGATACAAGTTATCATTTCAGGAATTGTTGTCAACACTTTAATTGATTCGGGCAGTCAAGCTTCCTTGTTGTCTGAAGAAACATACTTGAAAATTCAGTTAGCTGACCAATCAATTCCAATTTTACCAACAAAGGTGATTAGGGTAATACTTGCTAATGGAAAGAAGACCAAATTATCTAATAGACAGGTTTTTATTACACTAGAAATTAATATGTGCAAATTTGAGCATGTCTTTTTAATTATGCCAGGTTTGATTCATGAAGCCATAATTGGTTCGGATTTCATGACTCTAAATAATTGTCATATTAATTATAGAGATGGAACTTTTGGATGTAAAGAGGAGATTTGCCCTCTTATAGTCAATTATAATAGTCAGATGAATCAATTAATGACCATGCAGGAAACCACAGTTGATGTAAATATTAAAGTTAAGTTGGATGGTTCATGTATTATTGGCACAGAATACTATAAACCATTTTTCCAATTGTTGTTCCAGTATCGGGGTGTTTTTTCCAAAATACCTGGTATATTAAAAGGGTATGTTCATAGAATCAATTTGAAAGATAATGAGCCTTTCCAGCAGCGTACTTATCCTATTCCTTACCAATACCAGGCAGAGGTTCAGCAGCAGATTAACAAAATGATTGACTGGCAGATAATTAAACCCAGTCCTTCTTCTTATGTGAATCCATTAGTGGTCGTCAAAAAGAAAGATGGATCCATAAGAGTCTGTCTGGATGCCCGTACACTTAACCAGCATACTGTTCCAGAGCATGACATACCATCACCTATTCAGGAGTTATTGACGAAGTTCAAAGGGAAGAGCATATTCTCCACATTTGATTTGACAGCCAGCTATTGGCAAATCCCACTCCATCAAAATGATCAAAAGTATACGGCATTCCGTTACCAGGGCCAATCTTATATTTTTCAAAGGATGCCCTTTGGTTTAATTAATAGTGGGGCTGGCCTTATCAGATGCTTGAATATGGTCTTTTCAAAAGAACTGAAAAATTTGTTAGTTATATACATTGATGATATTGTCATTGCTTCAGAAAATTTAAAGGATCATTTACAGCATCTTAGCATGTTTCTTCGGGAATGTTCAGACAACAACATAAAGATTAACTTAGAAAAATGTATATTAATTGCCCGAGAAATCTCTTTTCTTGGTCATTTGGTTAGTGCGGAAGGGGTCAAACCTCACCCAGACAAAATTGCCACCATTCAAAGGTTTCCCGTCCCTAAGACCAGAAAGCACTTAAGATCGTTTTTGGGACTGTGTAACTATTATCACAGGTTTTATAAAAATTTTTCATATGATACTATGCATTTATCTGTTTTATTAAAAAAGTGTGAAAAGTGGAGGTGGACCCAGGAACATACAAGGGAATTTCAAATTATTAAAGATAACTTTTTAAAGACAGTAATTTTAGCCTATCCAGATTTAAATAAAGAATTCTATTTGCAAACCGACAGTAGTGGGTTCGGTTTAGGGGTGATTTTATATCAAATGAATGAAAATAAAGAACCCAGAGTCATATTTCTTAAGCCAACATTTAAGGGGAGCTGAACTTAATTATACCACTACAGAGAAAGAGGCATTAGCTGTTGTGTGGGGATTCCAAAAACTTAGACAAATTTTATTAGGATCAAAAATTATAGTATTAACTGATCATCGTAGTTTGGAGTTCCTCAACAAGAGTTACCTCAATAATGAAAGATTAATTAGATGGAGCCTCTATCTCCAACAGTATCAATATGAAATCATCTATTGTTCAGGACAGAATAATGTCATTGCAGATATTCTTAGTTGCAATCCTGTTTCTGTTAATTATCAGAACCCCAATACTGAAAATATAATTATTTGTAACATGTCCAGTTTGTTAGAGGAAGAAATAGTTAGAGATTACACCAACTTAGAATTACTGCAAGCACAGGATGCTAGACTGGAGAGAATAATTAACTTCTTATCAGATCCAGCTAAACTAGATCAGAAAAGTAAATATGCAGATAGAATTAGAGGGGGGTATAGGTTTAAAGATAGGATTTTAATGAAGAAATTAAAAAGGGGAGATGAAACTTCCTGGAGAGTGATTATTCCTTTGTGTTTAGTAAATAAACTAATAGATTATGTGCACTCTCAATATGGACACTATGGATTTCAGAAAATTGAACCTATTATGAAGAAACATTTTTATTTTCCTAAGATGTCTGAATCCATTGCCCGTAGACTTAGGGAATGTGAGATTTGTTTG
This sequence comes from Epiperipatus broadwayi, assembly GCA_028023455.1. NCBI lineage: Eukaryota > Metazoa > Onychophora > Udeonychophora > Euonychophora > Peripatidae > Epiperipatus > Epiperipatus broadwayi. The sequence continues at coordinate 5,398 of JAQFVV010006991.1, read as the reverse complement.
AAAACTAAATTTCAAAATAAATCATATGTGGGAACACTTCAACCCATACTGCCCAGTAAGCCCAATGAATTGTTGGCACTGGACTTTTATGGACCACTTCCACCCTTTCAACCGTCAAAAATTTATTCTTGTGATGTATGACGTTTTCACCAAATATGTCTCTGCTTACCCAGTTCCAAAAACAGATGCTAAAAATGTTATAAAGTGCTTGGAAACATATCAAATTCCATTAGTAGGAAAACCAGCTTCAATACTTACTGATCACGCTACTGCATTTATCTCTGGTACATGGAAAAAGTGGGGTAAAAAGCAAAATATTCAACATATCATGTGCTCAATTAGAAATCCCCAATCCAATCCAAGTGAAAGAATCATGCGTGAAATAAGTAGATTATTCCGAGTTTATATAGAATGGGATCACAAACAGTGGGTCAATAAGTTGCCACAAATAATTAATTATATAAATATAACTATTAATGAGTCTACTAGGATGTCTCCAATTAGACTACACTTTGGTAGACCCAAACCTTTACTAATAAAAACACCGTTACCCGTAATAGAGGAAAAGATTAATGTGGAACATGACCAAGCAATGGCTCAAATTAACCTGAAAAAGATGGGTGATAAACGCACTCGTTATTCCAAAACCAGTCCACATCCTTTTAAAGTCCACGATTTCATCTTAATTAGAACTCCCCATGTAAGTAATCTCCGGAAGCATATGTTTCGGAAATTTATGTATCTTTATGAAGGCCCCTATGAAATTGTAAAACAAGTGGGTGAGAATGCCTTTTTAGTCTCAACCCCTGATGGAACAAGAGGTACCTATAATGCCCGAAGCTTACTACCATATCCTAAACAAAATTAAATCTGTAAGATTTAATTTATTAACTTCTAAAAGAAGTATAATATAGATCTAACAATACAATAAGAAATATTAACAATGTATGTATTATTTTATTTTTATTTTTTCATAACGGTGGGAGAATTGTAACCTAGTGTTATTGACACTTGGTTTATTTAGCATTATTTCCACAGGAAAACAATGCAATCCTTTTCTAGGAAATAAAAAGTAAAATAATAATAATACTAAGTGATTAATAAAGTATGCTATTTACTCACTTTAACGTATTTTAAGCAAATAATTAAAAAAAAAAAAATTAGTAATCCAATGTCATTTTAAAGAAGAGCATGAATAATTTAGTTAAAATATTTAACAATAAGAGCAATTTAATATAGTATAAAAGCACATCTCATAAACAGTAATTGATTTTGGATGGGTAGAGGGGAGAGTAGATGAGTGTCTTATCATAAAGCACAGTAACTTCTGATAATTTTTTTAAAATTATTTAGATAATAATGTATACAGAATTATACATCACTAATAAGCATTATTAGTTAAAGATATTTATTATTTGTCATTAGTTGTCAAATTATTTTGTAATCCAGTTAAATCATATGAAAATATATGACTGTAATAAGTTTTTTTTTTTCCTTTCCTTTGTTTATGTATAATTAAATAATTATTTTTCTGTCAGAGGTCGCTAAAAGAAGACCGCTAAAACTTGGTAGAAAAACTAGTCTGACATAAGTTTTACAAGAGGAAGCAGTGTTGAAATTCGGTAACAAATTTTTATATTTTTTTTATTGCAGAAATAAATATAATTCAAGTAACATTTTAACAAAATCATGTCTAGCTAAAATATTTTGATAAGACATCCATAAGCTTCTGTTGCTACCTACCTATTATAAAGCTTTTATACTCAAAAATGTTCTATCTTCGGCTAAAGTGCAAAGTGAACGTATTGACTACAGCGATCATGGAAAATATCATTATAGTTAAACTAAGCTATATAAGTAATTTCCAAGAAATAATTAGTTATTTGTTGACTTTACCTTATTTAATAATATTTTCATGGTATAAAAGAAAAATTATAATTAAAAGACATATTATAAAAGCCAAGGAAAGTTAACCAAAAAGTTTCGCGCTCTTTCTAACAGAAATTGTCTGCTGTAGAAAATAATGCAAGTTCCCCACGTTAAAATATGTTTTCTTCACTGAAAATTATCTAGAAATAATATAAATAATAAACGATATTTACTTATGCACCTGCATATTTTTTAAAAAGAAATATAAATTGTCTCAAGACAAATATCGAAAAATTTGTATATGTGCATTTATGGAGAATTCATTATTAAAGAAAAATTATAATTCCTAGAGTAGGAATAAAAACTATAAACTCTAATGATTTAATTATAACCCTAAAATAATATGTTATATTATACATCAATGGGAGTCATTAAAAACTTTATATCCATGTAAGTCAGCTGCAGACCTTCTAAAAATAATATTTTGGAAAATTCGCGCACTCTTTTTATTCATAAACCAGCTAGCTAAAAATGATACGTATCGCCAATCGTAAAAGAAAAGAATTGTATATGTGATCGGTTATCGTCAAATATTCGTAATGTTAAAATCTGTATTGTTTTCTTGGATCCCATAATTATAGCAGTTAATTCAAGAAAGAATTAAAATCCACGCTGCTATGTTTTTCTTTGCCTACTATTAAATGCACCAGAATAAAAGCAACTTTTTATAAATGAAATAATAAAATGTGTTTCTTGTTTAAATTTGCTTCATGAACTACGAATAGATCAAGTTCTTCATCTGGATAAAGTGCCCAACGGAAAACATTTTTTTTTTAGTGATATTATAAGCACTTGTTAAGTAATGATTTTTTTTTACTAATTTGTAAAATTATGTGTATTTTTTTTTATATCAGCAGGTTAAAGGCTATATTCAAGTAATATTTAAATGACCTTGTAATCATAAAGGTATGTTTTTTTTATGTAATTATTCTAGGTTAAATTTATATTGGACATAAAAAAAAAATTTTTTTTTTTAAATGTGTTTACTTATGACATGCAGTTATGAGTATAAATTTAGATGTTAGATACTCAATAGGCAAAATATCTAGTTAAAATTATCAGAAGTAATTAAAGAGAAGTGCTATACAAAATATTACTTATTTAAAGTATGAAACAAATTTATACTATGTTAATTAAGGAATTTATTCCCAATTATTCTTTATTAACGCATTCACTTGGTTTAGTTTAAAATACTATATTTCCTATTATTTGTTGAATGTTTCTTTGGCAAAAGTGAAAATTATTATTGTATTCTGTGATATCCATTGATATCAGACGCTGATCTAAGTATACCCCGGAACATAAATTTAGTGTAATTAGTGTATTTGCTTGTCTTGCCCCGATATAGCATCGGTATAGGCTTAATATGCGCCTAAGTAATAATTGTAATGTATCTATTTTGTGGGATAGAAAATAATCTCCCCAAAAGCTTTGTTTTCCATGAGGGGAATATATAAATCTATTATTCGGGTATGTTTATAACCCAAGTGATCGCTTCTCAGAGTAAGGACGATCAGTACTTTATATAGTATTTAGTGTATTTCATTCGTTAAAATCCCAGGAGAGGATTATATTTGGTGTGTGTTCCTATTATGCCCAATTAAGAGGCAAGGACCCACCAAACTATTTTAATATAGTAGTTAACTCTACAGCCCTTCGGTGTTATTCCATATTCCTCATGAGAAAATAGAGATAATTCCACCACGGAAGGTGTTGAATATTGTGTTTGTTTAGAAAGTTATGGCAAGATAACGGGTATATTGGAGGTTAATTCATCAAGCTCCATTTAGTATAAATAGCGTGCTAGTATATATGATCAATGTCTGAATTGTGCGACGTAATAGTGCTGGTAATCCACACATAAGTCAATGGAGAGAGTAAGTTTTAAAATTGCGTGATGAAAAATTTTCATTTGCCAATAGAGGGTTCAAATACTAGGTTTAATTCACGTTAATGATTAAGTAGCACTCACAATATAACTTATACTGAGGAAAACAGTGTTTATAACAACTTCAGTTGTTATTAAGGTAAACATTAAAATAATAAGTGTAACTTCTGATACGTAACCCATAAATTATAATAAGTTATCTAAATAAAAACTATCATTTAATTAAAGATATGATAATAAAAAATCGTTTGTACGCATTGCCTAGAATCAGATTAATTTTGTTTTAAAACAGATCGTTAGTCAGTAAATTTAATTAACCGTTCATATAAGATACACTAAACGGATAAGTTGATGTATCGATAATACTATTTATTTTGTTATATTCAATTTGCATAAATGTAAAAAAAAAAGAAGATGAAGAAGTAGTTCGAATCCAAGTCTAAAAGTATAGATGAATTAATATTAGTTATATTTTGTTTTATCCATATGGGATCGAATAAATTGTATATGTTTGTTTATTATGTTAATCATAAAAGATATTTTTGTTAAACCATAATAAAAAATTAGAATTTTGTTATAAGTTAATAATAAATTATCGTCTTGTTACAAGTTGTTTTGAATCATTTTTCTTATGTGCTAAATAAAAGTGTATTGGCATAATACTTGCAATACTTTCTTGGGTCCAAAATCATTTATGAAATCTTAAATTCAAAACACCAGATAGACAATTATAAGCAGATCAAAACATTTCATTATATTTTAATTTAATAAAAATTATTTATGGAATTGAAAACTTCAGACCAAGGCATTTTATTTTATTTTATATGTGTGTAAAATCATTTTATTCCCAAACTACTATCTTTGGTTGCACATTGTTGAATACCCATTTAAGGAAGTATCCAAGTAATAAATCTTAGTTAAATTATTGTGTTGTCATGGATGATGGAAGGACACAAAAGCACCCTTGTCTTTTCATCATTCCGACTGAGATTCTGGATTTAAAAGGCTTTATTATTCCAAATTATGCGTTGTTATTGAATATGGTGATCATCTCATTCAATATTATATTAGTTGATATGTGGATGAAGACACCTAGAATTTAAATAAGGTAAATGTTTCCTTTAGCCGACCAGAATGTCAGTCATATGCGACAACACAATACTGCCGAGCAATTTTCTTAAATATAACAGAGAACCCTGAGATTAGTGTCATTATTCTAAGTGCTCTTAAATTAATAATTGATCAAATTCAGATCAATATTACAAGCGTGGCATGGCTTAAGAGATTGAAACATCTAATTGTATAATAACAAAAAATATTGAGATCATATTGGCAAATTAATGAATGTTTTGTTTTAGTCCGTAATATTAACAATGACATGAAAAATCATCATCATCATTGTCGGACAATGCAAGTACTTACAGCTCAGAGAATGTGTTTTGGATAGAGAAAGAATGTTAGTTTATTCTAAATTTTCTTTTTAAATTTATTTTATTAATGATAATTTTTTTTAATTATATCTCTGTCTGAACTGCATATCACTGTAGCTGAATTATTATAGAACTAACCTAAAGTAGAGCT
>JAQFVV010006990.1:187500-217100 GCA_028023455.1 Epiperipatus broadwayi | reverse complement strand
ATAAAAGCAATTATATATCAGTATTTCACTATGAGTTTTAGATTAATATAATAAATATTAAAAAGTAATATTTTACATATATATGAAAACATTTCATTTTAACAAGCAAATTATTTTACTGAAAAACTTATGTGACCTGTATTTGTCATATGGTATTTTTTGCATAAAAAATTAATCAATAAATAAAATATCTTTTGCTCTTCAGTCTTTTTTTTTTTTAAATATAATAAAATAATTCTACAAAAAATGGTATAGAAATGTCAAAGATATTTTGAAAGAAAGTTTTTATAACTCATTTTAAAATAATTAACCATTTAAGCTCTCCTCAGGAGGTCCCTCTGGCATATACCTTTAAATTAGTCTTTGAGGCATATCCTAAATATTATTTTTTTAAAAAAATAATAATAATAATACATTAATTTAAAAAAAATATTGATTAATGAATTTTTGCTCTAGAGATAACAAGTTATAAGTAGAAAAAAAAGTCAAAGTATTAATTTATTTATTTTTAAAAAAAAAAAAAAACACAACTAGGGTAGTCATATCTGCATCAAGTTTTTTTGGTAATTTCATTTATCCATAGTATAAAAAATTTCAGTTTATAATTGCTTAGGAGGACATATGATATTTAGGAAGTCAAAATATTAGGTTAGATCCTTGATTCAGTAGCCTTTAGTTTTCTTGTTTTCTAATCTATCATTATACTAAACTAAACAGAAGCAAAACTCTCCACACAGTAGCACCTCTCACTGCAAGCCACCATAATGATGGAGAGTTTTGCCTATGTTAACAACTTGTGTAAGCATAAAGAATGGTAATTATGTGATATTTAGTGGTTTACACTAAATCGCGTATGGTGTGTACATATAAAATCAATGGAAGAATTAATGTTTTTATAATGCTATAGAAATACTTTGTAAATTTATGCTATATTTAAGTTATTTATTTTCTGCAAAAGCTAATTATAATTGTCAGTAAATAAAGTTTAAACTTGTTTGAAAAAGAATTATTTTGTTAAAATAAAGTTCTCTTTAAAATTTATGAAACTTTTTTTTATAGATCGTAGCTGAGGGATACTCCCCCCCCCCCATTCCCTTTTTTTTTTTTTTACATTTAAAGCCACATACACAAAAAAGGTTATCAGATGACAAATTGCAAATGATAAGCGATTTGGTTGCAGCAATAACATAAAACAACAATAAAAACATCTTAATTGCAATTAATTTTTACCTTTATGACTTACATATATACGTGAGAACTTATTTATATGTGTATTTGTGTCAATAGCTTATCTCCGTATTTATATATTTGTTTCATGTAATATTAAAAAATAATAATAGGAAGAACAGGAAACGTTAGAAATAATGCTTAACATTTCTTTTTTAGACTTTTCAATCAAGAAATTTTAAATAACTTGATGAAACGTAGTGTCTTTAATGAAAAATCTCATATATCTATATTTATTCAAATTGTAATGGAATTCTGTTACATTTAACAATGTCTAGAGAAATATGAATTGATTACACATTTAAAACAATTCTCAAATTGTCTGAAAACTGTTAATTTAAAAAAAAACTATTACTTATTGTTTAAGATTAGTCTTCAAATGTTAATTAATATTTGAATAAGATTGGAAGATGGTAGTATGTGTAATATCATCATGTTAATTGGTGACTACCATTTTGAAACATTATAATGTTTACACCATGGGGTGTATTAGTTCCTCCAAATATTTCAATTATTCTGTAGCTATGATAAACTAATGACCACAAAAAAAAAATAATTACTATGATAAGATTCTCCAAAATATAATAATTTACACTAGGTTAAAGTTATGATTTCACCACTATATTTTATATTTATGAGAATAAATTGAGATAACATCATTTATTTGGTAATCACCAAATATAAACTTTTTTTATTAGTTATGAAAAATGTAAATTAAGATTTATTCAGCCATGAACTTATTTCAAATCATTTCTGTCCAATTCTTATGCTTGTGTGACCTTCATGGGTAGCATGCACAACAAAAAGCAATGACCTCCAAGAGGCAGTTGTGCTATAATTTGTTTATTTATGAAGCTCATAATAAATTATGTTAATAGATAATGCAATTCTCAGGTCATGAATACATCTATAATAATTTGTTTCATTATGCCCATATAATTTGTGACTATAATCCTTTATAAGTTTTCTTCAGATTTATTGACAATGACTATTGATGACAAGTAATTCTAATAGATATTATTTGTTCATCCTTAATCTTATATTCCATTTTAATTATCTTGAAACATGAAATTTACTAGGTTCATATAGCAAAGCTTAATTAAATGTGCAACAAAAATTTGACCCATTTTCAAGAGAAAGATTTTTATTTTATCTTACAAGTTACTTTTTATCAGCTATAGCTTAATATTTATTTAGGTTTTTATTTGCAAAAATATATTGTTTATAATTCTAGCCATATATGATGCCAAATTTTAAGATCAACATCACATGTTTATTTTATTTCACTTTATTCTTTTTACACATATACAAATATAAACACTCATGTTAAAGTAATGTGTGAGTGATCTGTTATTTACAAATTATTATCACAGTTAAATATATATATATATATATATATTATAATTCAATGTTTGTATTTCTTCAAAGCAGTATATGTAATTATATAATTGAATATTAATAAATACAGTAATCACATATATTTTAAAAATTTTATCCACTTAGGACCACTTTCAACTATCCTCATAGTCTTTGTCAACTAACACTTTGAAAGGCTAACCTTCCCACAATTTCATGATCTTAACATTTGCTGACTGCCTGTTAATTAAGTCATGTTTGTATTTGTATATTGGCATAGCTTCTTGTTATTTGTTTCAATTTTCAATATTTTAACATTGTTGTAATTGAAGTTAAAACCATAAATATATAAATTATTATGGTCGTGAAAAACAGATGCTGAAGCATTATTATCTACTTTGCAATTTTGATTCAATTTCTGAACTCTTTTTAACAACAGCAAGTGCTCTTTAGTTCTTTTTTTCAATGTACATCTTGATTCACCTATATATTCACTACCACACCTACATATCGATTTATAAATGATACATTTTTTATTTATAAATGAGAGTTTAACTTTATAATTATTTATTAATTTGTTTAATGTAGGAGATGTGTAAAATGCAATATCACATATATTTTTATAAATCTTCCTTATAAAATTTAGTTGATCATTCAAATATATAGTATTGATATCCATATTTTTATTAGCAGGAAAATCAATATTGTTATTAAAATTTTTATTCTTATATCTTGTATTAAAATCTCTAATAACATTATATATATATATATATATATATATATGTATATATAGAGATATAGAGATTATAATATAATCATATATATATATATATATATATATATATATATGATTATAATTGTAACCAACATTGAACAATTCATTCAAATATTTTAATAATAATATTGATCCTCCTGCTAATAAAAAATATGGATATCAATACCATATAGTTCAAATGATCAAGTAAATTTTATAAGGAAGATTTATAAAGGTATATGTGATATTGCATTTTGCACACCTTCAATATTAAACAAATTAATATATAATTCTAAAGATAAAACCTCATTTATAAATAAAAATTGTATAATTTATAAATGAATATGTATGTGTGGCAGTGGGTATATCGATGAATTGAGATGTATGTTGGAAAAAAGAATTAAAGAGCTCTTGTTATTGTTATAAAGAGTTCAGAAATTGAATCAAAATTGCAAAGTAGGTAATGTTTCCACATCTGTTTTTCATGACCATAATAATTCATGTATTTATGATTTTAACTTCAATTACAATAATGTTAAAATATTGCAAATTGAAAAAAAAAATAACAAAAGCAAAATAAAAGAAGCTATGCTAATATACAAATACAATCATGACTTAATTAACAGGCAGGCAGCAAATGTTAAGATCATAGAATTGTTGGAAGGGTTAGCCTTTCAAAATGTTAGTTGACAAAGATTATGAGAATAGTCAAAAGCACTTCTAAACAGATAAAATTTTAAAAATATATCTGATTACTGTATTTATAAATATTCAATTATATATATGGATGTGTGTATGGAAATATTTAATAAGTGGAATTTTTTGCTCTTTTATTATTGGTTTAAAAACTACTGCCATATTCTTATTAAGATAGCAGCCAATCAAGATTATCAAGATTAGATCCATAGGACTGAGAAAAATAGCACATTGCTATTTATAATTTATAATTTAATATTTTCACAATTATATTATGTAAATATTGTATTTGGGGGTTAAACTGTGTATTATTTTGTGATATTTTAATAAAATATCATTTATCATTGTCAAGATTAATGTCTTAATGAAGAAATATTAGATCTTAAGATTGAGTGTAAAGTAAAAAACAACCATTCTTATATATATATATATATTTGATCGTTGATTATTCAGAATAGGTGAATTAGCAAAAAAAAATTATTTTCTTCAGTTTTACAATTAATTGATTTTAAATTGATTTTAGAAAATAAAATAAGTGGTCTCCACAATGTAAGAATAAAATATGTTTCATCAGATTTATTTAAACCAGCCAATCTTTTTAATATTTCATTAGACTTTCTCATGGTTTTCAAATCATACTTTTCCAAATTAGCAAGTATTTTAGCAATAACAAAATTAGATGTGTGACTAATTTCTAAAAAATACAAAATAAAAGCCAATTTATTTAACTTTTGATTAAAGGCATTTTTATGCTTGTCATCATATAAAATACTTGCTAATTTGGAAAATTATGATTTGAAAACCTTGAGAGAGCTATTGAAATAATAAAAAGACTGGATGGTTTAAATAAATCTGGTAAAGTACAATATATTCCAGCCTTGTGGAGAACACTTATTTTATCTTCTAAAATCAATTTGAAATCAATTAGTTGTAAAAATAAAGGAAAAAAATTGTTAATCCACTAATTCTGAATAACCAATCATATATATATATATATAAACAAAAAAAAAGACTTATAAATCCAATAAATAATATTATATTTCAACCAGAGGACTGGTTTTCATCAGAAAGAAGAAAAAAAAATACACAGTAAAATGGCGATAATCAAAAATTACAGATTTGGTAAAAGATTAAAAATTTAACAAAACCCCCCTGATTGGTCACAAAATGTAACACAGAATATCTACCCAATCAATGACAAAATTCAAACAAAAAAAAAAATTCAAACAAAATATATATATATAAGAATGATTGTTTTTTATTTCACATTCAATTTTGTACTTAGCAGTTCTTTATTAAGACCTTAATCTTGACAATGATGATTGATATTTTATGGAAACATTGGGAATTTAAACAAAATAATATACAGTTCGATCCAAAAAGTCATCCTCTCTATATATATATTTTACCACACGGAATATCCCGAAAATAATAATAATATGAAATCATCATTTATCCGTGAAAATATTAGAATAAATATATATATTAAATTAGGTCATGTTACATATGACTTGATTTCTTTGTAATATATATATATATATATATATATGTGTGTGTGTGTGTGTGTGTGTACGGAGCATCAATAAACTGCAGCAAATATATCTAATAAATAAATACACAAATCATTTAGCTTTTAGATATTAAATAAATTATTAACTGCTTATGAAAATGAAATGGGTATATTAACTTCATAATACTCTATTCTTCATGCTTTATATATTTTCTTTGAAGCAAATTATTTTCTTTATTAACAAAAATAGCTTATTTTAGTTTCCTTTTTTTATTATTCTTTTCATATAATATTTTTATTTTATTCAAATTGAATACAATTTTATGTTTGTATGCAATTGATAACCATCATATGTCAGTAATTGAAACACTTCTGCATTTTATTATTATTTAACGCTTAAAAGTTAAATGTTACCAACATTTGTTTATTTATTTGTTACACATATATATTAAAGTGAAGATTTTTGCAGATAAAAAAGTGAAAATCTATTTTATATTCACCCACGTATTCTTGCTCATTTGGACTGGATCCTATAGCCATCAAAATTTGGGTACTAGAAATCATTCAAGAATGTTGCAGAATATCCCAAAATTAGTAAACTATTTATTTTAAATTTAAAATGTTTTACCTCTGTGATTTTAAATTTGTGAAACACGTGACTGGATTGAATCTAATTGTTTTTGTCAAAATATCTTAAGCAAATTGTTCAAATAAAAGGTAATTTTTAAAATTAATGGTACTTTTGTTCAATATATATTGTGAAAATTTTCTAAATAAAGACTAGAGCTTAGTACATATCATCACATTTATTATTGCAATCTGGACATTGAAAAAAAAATTTGATGGCTCTCAAAAAATTTTAAAGGACCAGATTGCAAAGATAAACACGATGACATTGTTACACTATTTTCTGAAAGAGTTTAATAAAACTTTTTAAGCAAAAATGTCATTAAACAAATTCTAGTTTATTATTTTTTATTACCTTTTTCCTTTTGCCTCTGAACCATTGCTTGATTTTTATAGAATACAAATTTACTTTCTGTTTTAATAATTTGCATACTATTTTTTTTTTAAAATATACCCTTAGATTTAAATCCAAATGCCCCTCTCCCTACAAACATATTTCACACTTTAGTTCTGGATTTTATTGAGCAAAATAATATCTTAGTCCCATGCTTAAAAAATATAAAATAAACAAGTTTCTGCTTTTGGCCATCTCTGTGACATCTTTAAAAGATATCTATATATATATATTGTGACCTTTCCTTTGGATCAACCACTAATCCAGACTCACGTTTGGTGCTATAATCCGCCTTTGTGTCATTCTCTTTGAACACTGGAATCATATATACGAATCTGGCCGCACATTTCATGGCACCAAATCCACCTGTTGTAACCTTCATTACCTGAATAATCAAGAATTTAAGTATAAAAAACAAAAAAATGTAAAACTAATGAGATGATTCCTTTATTGCCTAAAACTAGCATGAAACTATAGATCCACAGGAGATCACAAGGAAATTAATAAAGATGATAACTTCTGCTCAAACCAGCTTTAGAATCCACATAACAAACAAACAACCCAAATATGATGAAATAAATTTAATATCCATCAAACCAATAAATAACTAATAATTAACTAGTCAAATGAAATGATTCTAAGAATGAAGAGAAAAGAATGTAGATGTGGGTGAATAATGAATGATTAAGATGATGATAAAATAAGAGTTAATGAATAGTAAAATGGTAAGAGAAATAAAAATTAATGATTTATTAATCAATTACGATAATGAATTAATGTCAAATGAGAATCAATAATAAAAGAATGCCAACAATGTTGATGATGGAAACTGAAAATCTTGACCTATCAACTAACATTGTATTAAATGTTAAAAAGATAATCTAAATAAAAATAGGGATTCAAAGCCTGACAACCAGAATACTTATCATAAAATCAAAATAAGCCATACATTTTATGACAAAATGTAATAATTTGCATCTTAAAGTCTGGTTGACTTTCATAAAACAGTGAAAGTAATCTACTTTAATAAGTCCAACTATAATAAATAACTAGCTATAAAATTTGTTACACCTTTAAATTCTACCTTGAAACTTAACAACTAATTCTTCTCAGGGTTCTAGCATTTCAAAATTATTATATACACATATTTGGGTCAGTGAGAGGGATTTTGCCACTACCCAGATATAATGCACATGACAGCTCTCAATATAAACTCAAATTAACAACTATATTTAGCAGTTCTAAAGAAACTTTATAACTAATATAAACTTTAAAATTTAGAAATAGGACTGAGTTTTTAATAATTCAAACGATAACTTACCAAATTCCTTTTCTCAAATAATTATAAATCATGTGATCAAGATCAGTGAATAATAGATCTGTGGGTTCAAATAAACTGATTAAACTAAGACTAAGTGTTTACCTTTTAGTATGTCACTTACAACATTATGTACTCCAGGTCAATAATATTTAATTATTGTGTGATGGTGCATTAGATGTACTAATAAATTATAGGGCTTAACCACATCATTAGGATATAACAACATATAGTTAATGGTACTATATTGGTCAATGATGATTTCAATATATAATTTACTGATATGTTGATAGCAATAACAATAATAATGTGTATGGTGACTAGCAATAAGACTCCAGACAACTAAATAAATTCTTAACACAACAAGATTTATTTACAAATTTTAATTCAGAGACATTGTATAAAATACAACCAATACATTAAATTAAACTCAGAGATGGAACAAAAAAAATACTTGATATACTATTGACCATACTCTTAGTCAATATGACTAACTTATACAATGATATTAAGAGTATCACTTATTACTACCTAGCGTATCTTAAAGAATGAAATAATGAAACTTATTTAAGATGAACTTGCACTTAAATTACAAAAACAACAGTGTATTGAGTACTTTAGGGTATGCACAAATTTTAAATTTAGAATTCAAAAGTTATAAAGTAGTGCATTGTACTAAAGCCCCTTTAAATAGTCAAAATAGGAGTCATAGATCACATGACCTATCTCTTAAACTTGTAAGTTATAAACAATGAGGATTGCCAATTCCTCTACAAGCTTTATAATAAATGTTTAGCCAGAGCCAGCTTAAGAGAAAGGGTCATGTGATCTATGACTCTCATTTTGACTATTTATAGTCTCTGCCACAAGTCTTATGCAATTTTATATTGCTAAGACTACTACTATATGGTATGGCTGAAGATCTATCAGACCCATATAGCTATTTGAGTTGGATAGCTGGGTTTGAAGACATGGAGATGTCTGAAAATTTCAGATTTTCCACTCAATATATAACTTTTAAATAAGTTCTTGGCTTTGGGTTGGCATTTTTAGATCTAGTGTCTGAACCTAGTCTGACACCTCTCTGAGGAGTGCCAAAGCATGAAACCATGGTCAGAGGTTGGAAAGGGGTTCCTGACAGAGATATTTTAAGTACTGGCTCTGGATAAGCATTTATCATAAAGCTTGTAGAGGAATTGGCAATCCTCATTGTTTAAAGCCCCTTTCTTTTATCAGAATATGATAAGGGCAATTATCATACTCCAGGCAATTAATAATTGATTAAAATTTTAAATGAATATGTTTAGTGTATCAAGGCAAGAATAGACATCAAAAGTCAAATACACATCTCACTAAACATTGCCTATGTCCACAACACTATCATTTTTATAATTAACCTATCTATAGGGGGATCACTGCTTGATAAAACAAATAAATCAACATTTTATATTTAAAGTGGACATATTCGTAAGTAATCTTAATAAATAAAAAAAAAAACGTATATTAATTCTTGCATCTAAGAAAGCAATTAGGTCTGTAGTATATCTTTGACAGAATTTAAAACTATTTGCCTATTCTTTAATAAAATATAAACGACTAACGAGAGGTAAATATATCTTCCCCTCTCCCCAGGTAAATGACATTTAATATTATGTTTCCCCTAAATTGGAAAAATAAAAATACATGTAATAGATGTATATATATTGTACACATCTTTTTCTCTTTAACTCAATATATATTTTATACCACAATAAATAAATAAAAAGAGAACTTCTGAAATAATACCTTACAGACACATATTACAATAATAGATCTAGGCCATAAATAAAAATAAACAAACATTTTCTCCCATTGTATTTTCTCTTACTTAATTCACAGTTTGTCCCTACTTTTTGAGCTGAATGATTCATATACTGATATAATAAGTAAATGTTCATAAGTAACGCATATATACATATATATATATATATATATATATATTAGATTATTATCTTCAATTTCGGCATAGAGAAATAATATTCAAATACTTCCAAGTGTAATGCAATTAAACGGATTGGTTTATTCACATTTTAATCCAGATAAATTTCTCTTAAAAAAATTACTTTAGAATTTCATTCTAATTAACATATTCAATTTTTTCTTAAAAAATTATTTATTGATTTTGTTCTTTCCTCCTGCAGCAATATATGTAACAATCTTTAAACAATCTGGGCATTTTTAAACCATTTTTAAAATCTTATTTATACGCATTGTACAGTAAATTTTTTTTTTTTTTTTTTTTTTATATACAGTAAAATTTTAAAAGTAAATATTTATTTAATTACATTTCCATTGGCAAAGTAATAACTGTTTAGCAATACCAAAAAGAATTTATCCTATTATAAATACGATATCCTTAGCATTTCAATTAATCTGTAATTAATTATTTCTATCATTACCCAAATTCGCACTAAAGAAAAAATTAGCAGATGAGTTTTATTTTTTTTTAAGAAAGAATAGAGAATAAAATCACACGATTATCCTTTAACTTTATTAAAATTATCTGATACAAAAATGATTTTTGAGTTTGTTTATAATATCTTATGAAACCTTTCTTCAAAATCATTTTGAATTATTTTCTTGAAATTACAATTTTCAAACGAACGTATGTTCTGTTTTATGTTTAAGAATGGCACAAAATACAAACATTATCAGCTCTTTCTTTTAAATGTAAATAATTTATGCGTCATTTTTAAATCTAAGAATTTAAAAATATGAACAAAATAAAAGCCAAAGCTTAATTTTTCTTGAATTGTTCTGGGTTTAAAGCAATATTTATGGAAGTAAGTTATGATCCACAGGGTTTCCATTTCCAGTATGACTTTTAAGAACCATCAATTGATGGAAAACAGTGTTGAAATTATAGCAAAGTTTTTTTAGGTTTCTATTCCATTATTTTAAAGAAACAATATTTTATAATTCTATTCAATTAAATTCCAAATTTTTCTGACTTTTTCAGCTTTTTCTTTCTTATTTTTATAAGAGTAGAATCGAAGTCTGTTGTTTCTAGTTCTCTGTTTCTTAATCACCCCCCCCTGTTATTTATTATATAGCTTTTATTACAAAGCATTGTGGTAACAAATGGACCAATGACCTTGTGTGAATATATTAATATTACCCCACCTGGCTTTCCTTTTAATAACTACTCATAACATTCAAGACAGCTTTGGATTCACCACAAAAAAATATATGCTTAAGAATTAACTATAACAATTCATTTTACAAGATTTACAAATTTAATTTATTTATTTCAATTGCTATTCAACAATAATAAAAATAGCAATATTTATCTCCGAATTAATAACAATACTTTTAAATAGTTTTTAAATTCTCCACTCAAGCAAATTCCTAGTGCATCCAGAACTGTCTTTATTTAAAGCCAATCAAGATTTTAATGCCAGATATATTATTATGATTTAAACTTTTGGATTATTCAATACAGGGATCTAAATAAAAGATCACAATATATATATATATATATATATATTAATATTTAAAAAAATTTTAACACGGATGAACCCGCAAAATATGTATTTTATATATATACAAATCAATTTGAATCATAGATTTACACACATGTACACATGACTATATAATATTCATTCATTAATAATCAATGCAGGATAGTTGCATGTGATTTAGTTTTAGTGTTTTCAATCTATAGATTTTTTTTTACATCACTCCTGTAAATTTTCTTAAATCATCTATATTAAATATATCTTCTAAAATTCTTTTCAAATGAATTTAAAACTTAAGTTACTCATCTATTGCCATTTCATTGAGCAATCTTTTCAGCCTAGCTCTATTTCAGTTTACAATTTTTTTGAATAATACTAGGAGTATCTTTTTTATATACATATATTTCATTTATGCTTACTGTTTGTTAATTCTAACATATCTATTTTTAAACTTTATTGTTTGATCTGAAATTTGTTAAATGCTTTTTATTAAATGTCCAAGTCTTAGATACATAAGTATGCATTAGTAGATCACATTTGTCTAGAAAATATATTTTTTCACTTACATGTTTATAATCCATTTTAAAATTCAGTAGCCTCTACTGCAAATATTATTTTTATTAAAATGTAATTCTACAATTGATATTATCCAGTGTATATCCATCTATAATACTTTTTTCAACATATTACTATCATTTTTTTAAAAAAAAAACTCCTTGGATGATTCTTCTGTTTTTTACTCTTTTGGGGGGAAATGCCACAGTTCTTTTAAAAATAATTACTCATACTAAACCATGCATTAAGAGTTAAACATTTTAATACATTAGAAATTCTGTAGAGGCAAATTTACAACTTCAAACAAACTGATAATTTGCAATTATTAAATTATTACTATAACTTTCCTTAATCTTGTATATTTCTGCATTGTAATAATTTTTAAATCCAGTGGGGTTTTTTTATTCCCTAACTGTAATTTTCCTATAGACATGAATTTTTATATTTTTAGAAATTATCTTATATATAAAATATATAACTTTATCACTGAAATGTAATAAAATAAAAGTAATATTCTTACTGTTTTATAGATAGAAAAAATAATGGGTATTTACATAGGACACCTGCTAAAAACTTGCCAGCCATTTTCTTTTAAATAATCCATTTCTAGAAGCTTCCAACACATAGTATGAAAAATATCGCTGAGTATCATATTCAATATTTACTTTTTTACTTTATGTATTAAAATGATAAATAAAAGAAACACAAATGCCCAAAGAATTGTAATTAATTTTTTTTAATGTAAATTCACTACACCAGCTATAAATTAATCTCTGTGCACTCACAAAATGATATTTTGGAGCCTTTTAACCCTTGGTCTTTCCAAACATGCCATTGCATCTTTTTTTACACATAAAGTGTCAAATTGTGTCCATTATAACACACTTTTTGTGTGGGTACTATCCTGTAATTTTGAAAATACCCACTGCATTTTATTCTATCAACAAAAGATTCCAAATTTTAATCACATTTCCAAAAATAATATGGCAAAAAAGGAATGTTAAAAAATCACCATGTGTTAACAAATGTCAAAAAAGTAATGATAATTTTAATCACGTTATCTGTTCACCTCATATTGACATTTGGACACTATGTTGTGAATTGAATTATTAAAAAATGTATTCAAATTTTTTAATATTAACATTCAATTTAGAATACATTTGTTAATATTTTTAAAGTTAACAAGCTATACGTGTTCAAGAAAAAAATTTAGAGGAAAAAAAATGTAAGCAAATTCTTTGACCCTGAAAATTGTTTATATATTTTTTTTTCAAAATTATTTTCTCGAACATGTATAGTTTGCTAATTTTTAAAAGAATATTAACAAATGTATTCTAAATTGAATTTTAATTTTTAAAATTATAAATACATTTTTTAAATAAATTCCATTCATAACATAATGTCCAAATGTTGACATGAGGTGAACAAATAACACATGATTAAAATTATCATTATTTTTTTTTTTTGACGTTCTTTAACACATGGTGATTTTTTAACATTCCTTTTTGCCTTATCATTTTTGGAAATGTGAGTAAAATTTGGAATCTTTCATCAAAAGAACAAGATGCAGTGTAATATTTTAAAAATTCCAGGATAGTACCTGCCCAAAAAATGTGTGTTATAATGGGCATAATTTGACACTTTATGTCTGAACAGATACAATGGTGTGTTTCAAAAGAAAGGTCATTAGAAAGACTCCAAAATATCATTTGTGGATGCATTAAGTAAGATTAGTTTATAGATGGCATAGTGAATTTACATTTAAAAAAAATAATTATAACCCTGTAGCCTTTTGTGTTTTTTTATTTATCATTTCAATAAATAAACAAAAAAGTAAATATTAAATATGATACTCAGCCATATTGTTTATACTATGTGTTTGGAAGTTCCTGAAAATAAATTATTTAAAATAAAACAGAAAATATTGAAAACATTTTTTGAATATAACAATTGCTTTTGATAAGAATACATAGTACTAAAAATGTTTTAAGATTATATATAATATTTTCAATATTTTATGTGTGTATGAAGCAAAATTAGTATTATCTTTAATTTATTAAATTATCTTCTATGTAACTACAATTTTTTTATCTTTCTTAAATATCATCACTATTGCATTTTTCATCCAGTAAATATTAATATTAAGCAAATAGGTATAACTTTGGTGATTTTTTTTTCTATTTTTAATTTACTTTTTAAAAAATATCTATAGTACTTTTATTACTTTTTAATGCTTTTACAATTGTCATAGATTTAATTGTCTGCTTCACTTTTTTATTTAGAACGTGTCACTTTTAATTGATTTCATTGTTGCATGAGTTTCTTTTTTTGTTTTTTTTTTTTTTGTTATTTTATAATTTTTCAGCCGATTTTGTGTTGGCATATATGATTTTAGTAACAGTGCAGTCTTTTTTTATTGCTGGAATAACTTTAATCCCAACACCAAGATAATATATTTTACTTCTTTTTAAACTTTGTTATGGTACTTTACTATTGGGCAATTATACTTTATAAGATTGCCATAACTTTTTTAATTAGAGGGAATTTGAACCTATATTTTGTTTTCTTCAATCATCCACTATATCTTATACAACCAATACACATGATCACATATATACAAAAAAATGTTCACCAATATACATACTTCATGCTGAACCAGCATTCATCAGTTAGTTGGTATTGTCATTTTCCACACACATATATAATCAGTGCTTGGTTTTTATTAAGATAGCAAATTTATAAACTTTAATGGACAGGCTTCAATCTTCTCCCTTCTCCAACTCTTCAGCTATCTATATCATTAAAAATATGATGATGATGTGTCCAAAGCCTTTGTTTTTTTTATTAAATTTTGCATTTTAAATATTCAATTCTTTTAAATAGATTGTTTAAAATTATTTATATATTTTTGTGTGTCTGTATGCATATATATTATCTTGTCTCAGTAAAAAAAAATTTTGTCTATCTATATAACTTTTTGTTAATCTATTTATTATTTTCTTACTGAGCTCATGGAGGTCTGAACCATGTTCAAAATTTTCTTAACTATTTAACTGATTAGTAAATTGTAGATTAAATTAAATGAAGTATTTCTAAATATCAACTTATTAATTGTTTTACTGCTTTTATTAACATTTCAATTTCATTAACAGACATTATACATCTTATTAATGGATGTTCACTTCCTATAATGAAGCACATTTACTGTCTTATAATACTATTCTCTTTTATTCAAAATTTCATTTTACTTTGCTATATATTTATTTGTATGCTTTTTAGCCAGATTATTACTACAAATTGAAACATGGTGAATAAAATTAATCATAAAATTAAATTTTTTTGGAATGCTTTTAATAGAAATAACTTAATACTAAAAGGAAATATACCTATGTGTTTGAAAAGGAAGGTTTTTAATAAATATATTTTACCAGTTCTTATTTATGGATCTGAGACTTGGACACTTAACAAAAGAGCAATATAAAGACTTTAGACCACTCAAAGAAATATGGAGAGATGCATGTTAGGAATAATAAGAGATTAAAAAAGAAATACATGGGTAAGAAAACAAACAGATATTATTGACATCATTGAAAAATTATGAAACTGAATTGGGGTTGGGCTGGACATGTTTCTAGAAGAGATACTAATATTGGACAGTTGAAATCTTAAAACTGGATTTCAAGAAATTGTAAAAGATCTAGAAAAAGACCACACATGATGTAGATGGATGAAATAAGCAAGTGTACAGTGATAAGGTAGAGAAGAGAGGCTATAGATCAGATAAAATGGATAGAACATGTAAAGACATTCATTTTACAGAGGATTAATAGTGCTTCATGATGATGATGATGTTTTTCTATGCCCATTTATCTTTTTTATTTTGTCAAAAAAAGAATCCACATTCTATTTTTTTTCTTTTCATGATTATAAATCTATTTTTGTATTATTTCTAACTCTATTTACAAATTCACTCTTTATTTTTTCATCTTTTATAAATTTTACATTTCTAGTATTAAAATGTTTCATAGCAAATTTAAAGTATTGTTTGATCTGTTGTAAGCATTTTGTATGTGCATGTAAAAATTCATCTTCTTTTCATTAGAATGTGACTTATGTGCATTTAGTATCTACCAATAAATTGAATAGGCAATCTTTCTATTTTGTCTAATATATCATAAATTTTCATAATATTAATTTTCTCCTTATTTAATAAATCTAACTTCATTTCTGTTTCATTATTTGTGACTTTGTAATAAAGTGCCTATTCAATAAAAATTGAATTGTTTATTAAAAAAACAAGATTAAAATATTTTTTACGTTCTAATGTAGTATAATATTTCAAATCCTTATCTACCTGAAATATATTGTTAAAAACAAATAATAATTTTTTCTCCTTAAATATATATATATATAATTTTTATGGGTTTTATTAAATATAACATCCTATTTGTAGTTCTTTATTTTACTGTCTATATTAACATAAGAATCTCACTTTTCACATTTACAATTATATTCATTATTATGAATTAATTGTAGTTTAAGATTACTTATATATTTGTAACAGAATGCCATTCAATGGAGAGCAGTACAAAGCTGCTCTAAGTAGAAGTAGGTCTGTTATAGATGTTTGACATCTTTTTTAGTATTAATTGCTTTTACTCACCGTTTAAATAATAGGATTTTCATGATAAAATTGACAGTGGTTTGAAAATATCTGGTAATACAAAAGTATATAATTGCTAGTAAACGTGACAACAACAAAAATATAGATAATGTATAAAAAGATTTTTAAAAATAGCTAAAAATTAAATAATAAAATCGTATATAGAATTAGAATACTATAATAAATCAAAAAACAAAGTTAAAACTGTAATTTATAAATTGGGGCATAGAAATAAAGGTTAATAGATAATAATGCTTTAAAATTACATGAAAATATTTACAAATAGAAAACTCCCTGTGTTAGAAACACGCTTGCATTAGATTAAAACTATTCTGAATACATTTATAAACATGAATAAGTATATATATATATATATATATATATATATATATATATATATATATATATATATATATATATATATATTGACTTTAACTTTATAATGGTAGAATTAAACTAATCTACAAATCAAATAGATTAGATAAAATAAATATATTATTATAAACAACGTGAGAATTGTTGCATGGTAATCATAATGCAAATCATGATTTAAATGTGTAGATTTTAGGTTTATACAATATAATTAATAAAATGATATAAAAATATACTTTTTGAAAAATGCACAGGTAGATATAAAAAGCTTTTTAGTTGAGATATATAAAGTAGAAAGATTCATTCAGAAAGTGATTGTAATAAGATAAAAAAATTGCAAAAAAAAAAAGTTGGATTTAATTTAATATATCATGCAATAAAACAGTTTAGATAAAGGAACTTGAAATAAAATAGCAACTGAAGAAAAGAATTTGTTATTAATAGAAAGATTAGCTATAATAATTTTGCCTAAAAAACAACTTTATTTATTATATATGATAAAAAATTTAAAAACAAAAATATAATGTATTAACAAATGCATGAAATTATAAATTCAGGATACAAATTGCTCTTTGTTAAAAAAGTGAGCTAATCTCTTGCAATTATGTGCTGTTTGAACAATAGAAATGATAGAATTTAATTGTGATTCAGGTACAGACACATTAGTTATTATTTATCTAAAAAATTAAATGCACTTAATTATTTTTTCACAGTAGCAATATACAAATTGCAACTGGTATAAAGTGCATGTTATCATATTTAAGTTTAGAAAGTTTTTTTGAAAATGTGATTTCATTGAATGACACTGTCCTTATTACCTAAATTGTTTTATGTATATAATAGATGAATACCTAGTTTTTGAATAATTGAATGTTATCATCTTTTTTAGATAGTAGGGTTTTGCTGTAATGATTTTTGACTACACTGCATAAAAAATTGAAGTAGCTATATTAAAACATACATACTTTATATAAAAGAAATATTAATTATTTATTATATTGTTAGAAAATGAATATGTGAAAAATAAGAATAAGTTATTTTAATAGCTTTAACTTGAGATAAAAACTGGAAAAGTATAGTGTTATCATAAAATTTCAGTTGAAATATAAATGTTATGAGAAAAAATATTTGAGTGAAACTGCACTGGATAAAACTAAAATGTTTAATATAAGTAGGAAATGATTAAAGTTATATTTAAAAGAATAACTTTCAGCTTTTTGACGGAAGGTAATTTTATATAGAACTGAATGCAGTGATTAAAAAAGAGGGAAGAAACTAGTGCTTTTAGAGATGTGATGCTAAGAAAAATGATAAGAAAAACGTTCAAAAGATAACGTATTTATAAATAATTTTGAGAAGAATGAATTAAAATTGTTCATCTACAAAAAAAATATAAATCAGAAAGAAAATTAAATTTCTTATATATTTAGTATTTATTTTTATGATGAGTGTAGAGTATAGCAAAGATAGTTGGACTTGTTCTTGGAAGCATATGAGTCATGTGATATGGTTGTTGATATTTAGAGTAGAAAAAGTGTAAAGAAAGTATTATCAAAATATGTGGAATTTAAAAATAAAAGAGAGAGATAAGTTAAAATGTGTACTCATTATCTTAATAAAAAGAAAAGTCTGTTCTTAACAAAAAGAAATGCTTTGAATGTTTTAACATTATATCATCAGACAGTTTCATGGATTAAAGTCTGGATCCTTTATTTAAAAGATAGTGAAAGATATAAATCATACTTTTAAATAAAGCATCCCACTTCAGAAAAAAAATCTGTTCAGAATTCCTCATAGAGAAAAAGCCTAAAAAAGCAGTTTTAATCAGAGGTTTCAAACACTGGGATATTGGAGGTTTAAGTACGTTTTTATATTTTGTTATCTAACTAAGGATGTGTAGATATCCATTTGCTAACCATTGCTGGGTTGTTATGATTTGTCTATAGTTTTGTAAATCCTAAAGTTTTTGTAAAGAATTTCACATCTCCTGGAATTAAACCCTAGATTATAGGCAAGAAAGGCAGACACATTATCTCTACAGATGAAATGTGATGTTATTTTTTATGAATTGATCATTGTATTATGAATTTTATATTTTGGTTTTTAAAAATATTTTTCAAACACAATGAATAATACAATTAATAAAGAAGCAATGGAATTCATAATAATTAAATAGTTTCTTTGCAACATACCTACATTCTGTATTATTTACATATTTATACATTGCTTGATGTATTATAATTTTTAAATTTAAATAATTTGAATTTGTGTAATATCTGGGTTTATTATAATTAAAAATACATTGGACATTTTATAATTGACTTTATTATTATTATTATTATTATTATTATTATTATTATTATTATTATTATTATTATTATTATTATTATTATTATTATTATTATTATTATTATTATTATTATTATTATTATTATTATTATTATTATTATTATTATTATTATTATTATTATTATTATTATTATTATTATTATTATTATTATTATTATTATGTTTTAAAGGTAACTTTATTCAAAAACAAGTGGTTACATTGGTTGTTGATTCAACATAGTGTTATACATAGGTTTACACAGTTATTACATTACAGTCTGTATGTTTGATTAGAGTCTCTTTGCACTTAAAAATTGTCTTTTTAGAACTTAGATAGTGGCTTTCACAATGTTTTAGATTTTTCAACACTTTATGAAATATTTATTGTCCAAGTTTATGTACAATATAAATCAATGATCATGGTTTCAGTAATTTTTCCATGTTCTTGCAACACTGAATTTCATGTTTGCCTCTGTCCTTTTCTATTATATCCTTTATTATAAAGTGGCCTGAATTTTAAAAAGAGACCATGTTGCTGCAAAGATATCAGGTGGTGCAATGATACTGTCTCTTTCTTTTATTTTTTGCAATTTGTTCTTATAGGTGTTAGGGTGCCTTCTTGTGTTGTTGCCCAGTGTAAAAGTGCATCTGGTACACCAGAATGCATATAGGCTGAAAGTGGCTGCCCTAATGGTGGGTATTCCATTATTTTTGAATGTTTGTAGAATCTCATCTATTGTTGTTCCATTTTTCCTATATCCGCCAACCATCATCTGTCTTACTTTTTCAAGTCCTGAACAATTATGTATGAAATGGTCCTGTGTTTCCTCATCCCTGTGACACAGCATACACAAGGGATCTATATTTATATAGAATCTTCTGTATCTAATAAAATGACTTGTAGGTAGTGCTTTCAAATTGACTTTAATTATGAAATCGTAAAATTTTGGTTCCAGGTACCATTTCCTATATTTTTTAAGTAATTGGCTGTTATCAATTCCCAATACAGATATTTGGTTATTCTCAGATTGTTTTTGTGTTAGGAAATCATGTATTTGCCAATAAGTATATTTTATTGGACTTTTCAGCGTTACTTTGTTTTTGATGCTCTCAATGCTTTCAAGCAACGTAAAGATATAATTGTTTGTGGGTGGTGGACGATCTGTGGGTATGATCTCCAGTATTGGTTCAATATCTGGAAATCTTTTGACTATGGCTATTAGCAGATTTATTGTTTTTTGTGTCTGAAACACTGATATTGAGTGAAGTCCCAGACCATTCCATTTTGTTGGTTGGTTGAGTTGCTTTATTGAAATGGCAACTACTTTCCTGTTCCATAGTAGTTTGCTACAAAATGAATTAATTGAGGCTGTAAATGGTTTTGTGAAACTAATTATTGGTAAATAGTAGCTTATTTTTGACATTATGAGTTGATTGAATAATGATATTTTTGCGTATATTGATAGATATGATCTGGATAATGATTCTGTGATTCTTTCTGCATCCACTTTGAGTTTGTTTTGTATTGTTGTTCTCATTTGATTCATTCCCTGATAAAATGGAAAACCTAGAAAACTGCTGGGCTTTCCTTGATAAATTTGTTTGTTTACTTTCCCTGTAAAAATTGTCCAAGCAGCTGACTTATTGATATTGATTTTAAGTTTGAATTTTTTTGTATATTCTTCTATGATGTTTTGTAGTGCGTGTAGTTGCTTTTTTGATGCTAAGAATATTGTGATATCGTCCATATAAGCTATACAAGGAATGTATCTTTTTGTATTTGGTATTAACACTCCCTGTATTTTTTTTCAATTTCTTCCAATAAGGGGTTTATGTAGAATGTGAACAGTAGTGTACTCAGTGGTGACCCTTGTGGTATTGATTGAGTGGGATAGAATGATGATGATGTTCTTCCATTAAGTGTGATATGTACTTCTCTGTTTAAAAGTAGGTTGGCTATTGCATATAATATTGATCGTGGTATTTGTGTTTCCTTTAGTTGGTTTAGTAAGATTTTTATTGGTACCGAGTCGAAAGCACTTTCAAAATCTAGTTGTACTGCAATTGGAGCATATTTCTTCTTCTTAATTACTGAGTTAATTATAGTTTTAAAGATTAGTGCTGCCTGACCTGTGGATGAGCCTTTCTTTGCATACTGATGTTGTGATATTTTTGTCAGTATAAATGGTTCAATTTTCACCTTTATTACTTTTTCTAGCAGTTTAATTCCTAAAGGCTCCATTGAGATAGGTCTTAAGTTGGTGATCTTGGTAATAGGTTCTTGTTTTTTCATAAATGGTACCATTGATATCTTGTATAATCCCTGTATGCTATAAATTTTTTGTGATATTTGATTTGCCAATTGACACAGGTATGTATTTGTAATTTGGCTAAGATGTGCAAGTACAAACTGTGGAATGCCTGGAGGTCCTGGATGACATGTGGGTGGGATTGATTCTAACACTACCTTAAAATCCTCGATTTTAAATGGCATCTCATCTTCAGTTGTTCCAAAATAATCTTCTTTGAGTGTGAATTGTGCATGCTTAGTTAGCTTTGTTTTGAAATAGTTATATATAGGTGCAATCATGTTAAATCCTGCTATAATCTTATTTTCCGATTCCAGCGCCATGGGAACTTTATTTATGGATGGGTACCCCAAAGCCCACCTAATATATCCGCGTGTCCATGTGTGTGGCTGTGCTAGGCAAATTTTTTTCTTTTTTATGCTTAGATATTGTTTTAATTTATTGCAAGTCTGTTTATAGAGCTGGGTGAGTTTAATTATGTTTGTTTGATTATGTTGAACCGGTTTAGCCAGACTGATTCTTTTGTATATTTCATTTGCTAATGTAATTAGCCTGGAGGGAGGGATTGATTTTTGTGTGATATGGTTTATATTAAATGAAAGCATGTTAGTGTAAGCTATGTATCTGGATATCGGGTCTAATTCAAGCTGATTCATTTTATTTATCATTATATAAATTTCTGAAAAAAGTGACTCCGTAGTATTGTCTGGTAGTAGAATCCTGATCGTTTTTTGCAAATTAATTATTGCGCTGCGGTGTGTGTTTATGTTTAGCGTTATTATCTGCGCTGCATGGTCTGAAAAAGGGGTTGGGGAAAGAGCTATTTCTATTGAATGGTGCAGCATTGGGGAATAAAACATTAGATCTATTAAAGTTCCGTGTCTATTGTTATAAAAAGATATAGAGTTAGGTGGTAGAAAATCTTCTGCACTCATGAGTGGAAATGTTAACTGGTGTATCCATTTCGTAATAAATTTCTTATAACTTATGTTGAAATCTCCCGTAAGAATAGTTGGGTAGGGATTGTTTGAGAGGATTGAGTTAATTGTTGTTATTATTCTGTTAATTACAGTTGGTCCTGGTGGTATATATACAAATATAATATTTATTGAGAAGTTTTTATTATTGAATGTGGTTATTAATAGATTCGCGTCTATGTATATTATTTTAAACGTTGTAAAGGGACTTCTTTGGCTTATAAAAATTCCTGTTCCACCTGAGGGCGTTAGTGTGTCTCTAGAGCATGCGCAAAAACCCATTTTATTCATAAGTTGTGCTGGATTTATTTGCGATCCGTTGTAGATTTTCGTTTCTACAAGTCCTAAAATGGTAGGTTGGAGTTGTTGTATCCAGTAATTGATTTCTTGTATTTTTTTCTTCGAGTTTAATCCCCGAACATTTATTGCGCCGATCTTAATTTTCATTGAGTTTAACTTATATTGCGAGGGAGATTTAAATTGGATCATGGTTTATTCTGCCGTTTTTGTTTGCATGTTTTTTTCCTGTGGTGATTCTGTTTGTGTTTGGATACGTGTGTTATAGTGTGGTGATTTTTTTAATTTTTTTGCTTCTGGTGTGGTTAGTTCTATTTCCATCTCTTCTGCTGTGGTTTCTTCTGTTAAATTAATCTGATTATCTTCTTCCTCGTTCATTTTAATTTTCTTAATTTCTCTTGTTTTTTTTGTTTTATGTGTTTTCTTCCTGCTTTCAATTGATGTGCTTTCTAGCATTGGATAGTACTGTGTTATTTTATCCATGATTTCTGTGGTCGTTTTATTTATTATTATGCTTTCTGATTGCTCATCATTTTCATTCGTTTTTCCTTTAAGCTCTTTTGGTAGGTTCTCGTTTTCTTTTTCCTCCATTCTATTTAAATTGGGCGGGTTTTCACTGCTTTGATTTTCCTTATCTGTTTTAATTTCTCTTGTTGTTATAGTGTTTACTGGATTGCTAATTCTTTCATTTCTATTAGATATGTTGTTTTCCTGAGTGCTTTGTAGTGTAGGGTAGTTTAACTCGTCTAGTTGGTTATTTGTGTCTTTGCTTTCTGTAACGTTTCCTGAGTTTTTTGATGTATTGTTGTTTTTATTTTGCTGTGTTTGTTCATTGCATTCCGTTGCAATATGTCCTCTTCTTCCACAACGGAAGCAACCTGGCTTAAGCCCTCTGACGTAAATATATAGTGTAGCTTCTTCATCGGTTATGTGTGTGGGGATATTCTCCGGGTCTACTTGTTTATTCAATTTAATTTTGAATTCAAAGCTATTGGTTAGTATGGGAATTGCTGCTTCTTTAATGTATTTTTGCTGGAAGAAAACGACTTTTCCGAAAGGATTCATCATTTTTTGGAAATCTTCCATGTTGTAGCCAAAATACGTATTTTTTAAAATTCCGGAGATATTTTTATATTTATTCTCATCGACTGTTATTAGTGCGAAATTATTTAGCGTCTTAATTCGGTTTCTAAATTGTTCTCTTTGCTCATTTTCATAAAACTGGACCGCCACATATCTGCTATTTGGATGGTCGCCTATGCATTGTACCGATTCAAGCATATTATTTTCATGCAGTGTTTCTATTAGAAGGGATTTGGGGAAACTGTATAGTGTGCAAAGACTATCTGTTACAGCGAGTACTATTGATTTATCGGTGAAGAAACGTTTAAACGTCAGGAAAAGTGATCGAGGTATTGTTTTGTTGAACTTCTCTCCAATTTGTTCCAGCATTTCATCAGTCCATTCAATATGAGGGGGAGGGGGATCATTTTTATTTTGATCCATAAGATTCAAGTTTTCCAAATCATCTGCTGTTGTTTTCCTGAACCTAGGACCTTTTGCCGGGCTTACGTAATCTTGGGCTTTTTTTGCTATAGCAGCATATGATTTTCTCGTGCCCTGCGATGGACCACCCACCTGGTTAATCGGTTGAGCGGTCGCCATTTTAAGTTTTCCAATTAAAGGTATGTTTAAATTCCCTTTTTTTTTTTTAAACAAACACTAGTATATATAACCAAAACAATTCAGTTATCCGCAAAATTATAGAGTTTTGTATATTTGATTTTAAATCTACTCTTATTAAAAAATTAAATTTGCCTGAGATTTTGGCATTAGTTATTAGATCCGCTAGCTTTTAACTATGCGTTTGTCTATTAGCGTTAGGTGCGGATTTACGATAAAAAAAAATCTTTGGATTTCTCTGTCCTTTTTTTCTTTTTTTCAATCAAAATAAATATTTGAGTGTTTTAAATTGTTTTATTGGACATTTCTATTTGTTATTAGCAAATAAATCTGCATTTTATTAACAAAAAGCTAAGAGGTTCTTTGCTTACCTGCTACTAGGTTTGTATCCAGGTGGCGCTCTATTATTATTATTATTATTATTATTATTATTATTATTATTATTATTATTATTATTATTATTATTATTATTATTATTATTATTATTATTATTATTATTATTATTATTATTATTATTATTATTATTATTATTATTATTATTATTATTATTATTATTATTATTATTATTATTATTATTATTATTATTATTATTATTATTATTATTATTATTATTATTATTATTATTATTATTATTATTATTATTATTACGTTTCAATAAAGGCTTTATTGATCTCAATGGTTTACATAAGTTTACATCTAGAAAATTTGAAATTTAACATACAATGAATAATATTAGGGTAAACACATATAAATGAATTCTCTGGTTACACTTTGTGGTTAATGGACTATAATAATATAAAAAATAAAAAAGCAAAAATAATCAGAGTTCTAAAGTTTGAGGAGCTTATTTAATTTTGTCTGCATGTCACTTTGAATGTTAGTTGTATGATAGTTTTCTTTGCAGCATTCACAGCATTGATGGTTGTTTTAACAATGACCATGTTGCTGCATACAAGTGGGGGTTGGTTATTATTTTATCACTATTTCGAATGTGTAGCAGTTTGTTGCTAAATGTAGCTGGGTGTCGTCTGGTGTTATTGCCAATTAAGAAAGTACATCAGGTGCACCAGTACACATATAGAACAAATGTGGCTGCCCTAATGCTAGGTATTGATCTTCTCTGAAAAGCAGCTATTATGTAAAGTTTTTTTTTTTGGTTCTGGTGAATTATTTTGAATAATCCATCATAAGAAAAGGTACATACAATTCCAATACTTACAAATTTATTCTTTTTGGTTTCATGCATAAAAATTCTTTTACAATATTAAACAAATCCAAATCCTTACTTTTTTTTATATTTAATAGCCTAATTTGTAAGTTGTTCTTATGTGGTGTTCAAACATAAGTGTTATTTTTTATTAATTTCGATTTAGAAAAAAAAAATTTCTTCTAAAACAACTGCAATAATAAAAAAAAGTACTTTATGCTACAGTTAAATTTGGAAATACCATTTTATAAGAAATTAAAATATATTTTTTCTCATTCAATAACTTGAGTGAAACTAATAAAGATTGTGTTTTTTTTTGAAAAGTTGTAATGATGATATTATGATTGTAATTATATGTTGAACTATTTCAACTATCTAATATTAACTGATAAAGGTTTTTAGAAAAAATTCATACATTATTTAAACTTTGTAAATTCATTCAACAGTTTGTAATAACACACATATTAGTATATAACATTTCATGTGGTCTTAGTCTTCTCTTTTCTTCAGGTGTTGCTGGTCAGACCAATGACAGTACTACTGAGGAAATTGAATGTGGAATCTTTAGATTTATGAATATTAAATGTAAGATATTGCTCTAATCATGTAAATTATTTTGTGCTACACATCTTGTTTTCTTACTGTAACAATGCTTTAATGAAACCAAAATGGTACTGATGTTGCAATAATAATTTATTTTAGGGATAGTAATTATATTATCATTCATGGCAACTTAATAGACAGTGGATTTGTTTTAAAAAAATACTATGATAAAATAGGAATAATATAATAATTTTTTTATCTTTGTGTTCTTGCCACATCCTATAATTATGCTATCCAAGATTTTGCATAATTTACAGCCCAGGGCAAATTTTTCCTAGATGATGATGATGACATTGTATATATATATATATATATATATATATATATATATATATATAAAATGACAAGTCATCATCATCAACCATTATCACTCTACTGCAGGATAAAGGTCTCTCAAAGTTCAATCCATCTTCTCCGATATTTAGCTTCTCTTCTCCACATCACCCCTGCACACTTTCTTATTTCATCCATCCATCTCACATGTAGTCTCTTACTATGTCTTTTACAATCTCTTGGAATCCAGTTTAAGATTTCAATTGTCCATCTATTGTCATATCTTCTAGCAATATGTCCAACCCAACTCCAGTTTTTTAATTTTTCAATGTGGGCAGTAACACCTGCTTGTTTTCTTACCCATATATTGCATTTTCAATCTCATTGTTATTCCCAACATGCACTTCTCCTTATTTCCTGGAGTAGTCTAAAGTCTTTGTATAGCTCTTCTATTAAGTGTCCAAGTCTCAGATCCATAAGTATGAACTGGTAAAACACATTTATTAAAAATCTTCCTTTTCAAACACATAGGCATATTTTTTTCAGTATCAAGTTATTTCTATCTAAAGCACTTCAAGCAGGTTTAATTCTATTATTAATTTCATCCATTATGTTTTCATCTCTATTAATAATCTTCACCAAGGTATTTATAGTTGTTAACTTCTAACTCATCATAATCAATCTTTTTTTTTATATTTTGAGAAAATCCATTAAACATTACTTTAGTATTTTTAATATTTATCTTTAGTCCTACTTTTCTACTTTCATTTGATAACTCCTGCAACATTTCCTGCACCTCTAAAGTATTATTTGCAAAAACAACTATGTCATCTGCAAAATCTAAATGACTGATATAATCTCCATTTACTTTCTCTCCTTTAGCTTCACATTTCAATTCTCAAAATACTTCTTGCAATACTGCTGTAAAACGTTTTGGAGATATGGAGTCATTCTGTCTTACACTCTTCTCAATGTTGACTTTCCTAGTATCATTATGTAAACCTAGTTGTTGTTATTGCATTTTTATAAATATTCTTTAAAATATACAATATCCTGAATCTATACATTGATGATCTAATGCTTTAATCACTGAAGATAATGTTTATAGAATGAAATGCCTTTTCATAATCTACAAGTCAAAATCATAATGGCAACTCATATTTATTTGTCCCTTCTATAACTTCTCTCAATATCTGGATATGATCTACTATACTAAAATCACTTTTAAATCCAATGTGTTCTCTTGGTTAGTGGAAATCCAATGTTCTCTATAGATGAGTTGTAATTATCTTGGTAAAAATTTTGTATAAAACTGATAAAAGGCTGGTATGTCTGTAATTTTTAATATTTTTATCACCTTTTTTAAATATTAATATTAATACTGCATTCTTCCAATCATCAGTACATGTTTATTATTTAGACATTTGGTATATAACTTTGCTAAAAAAATTATATTTCTTCACCTGCTTCTTCTAATATATCAATTATAATTCCATGATTACCTGGAGCTTTTCCTTTCTTCATAAATTTAATTGCATGTCTCACTTAATTCTTGATAGAAGTCTTTTACCCATTTCATGATGTCATCTCTCTTTTTAGTAATAATTCCATCTTTTTTTTCTTATTGCAGATATAAATTTCCTACCAATATCAAAATATTATTTTACACTCTTGAGACTTTTATTCTTTTCTACAGCTTTCCTTGCTAGTTCACAGTTATACTTTCTTATATCATTTTCAACTCCTTTCCACACCATTTTACAAAATTCAAGATATTCAGTCCTTTTTAATGCATCATTTTTGTATATCTTCATATTCCTTCTTTTCTTCATAAATTCTCTAGTCTCAGTAAAAATATTCTTGGTCAATTGCTTCTTTTTTTTCTAACAGCTATGTTTGTTGCAGTTTTTAAAAGTGTATCAATTATTTTCTTATTAATTTCATTCAAATTTGAATCATGTTTAAAATCTATTAATACTTGAAACTAAATTGTAAACTCTAATTTAAATTCATTAGAATGTTTCTGAAGATTATGAATATCAACTGTAAATATTATTTTTCTTAATATTTTTTGTTTTTCTAGTTTTGCATTAACATGTATCTTACATCTTACTAATCGATGATCACTTCCTGTGTTAAATTTATTAAGAACATTACAATCTTGAAATATTTATTTTCTGTTAGTCAAAATATAATCCAATTCTGCTGTACCTTCATTTAGATGCTTCCATGTCCATTTCCTTTTAACATTTTTTTCAAAAAAAGAATTCATAATATAAAGTTGTTTTTTTTTCATGCAAACTCCACAAGTCTATGTTTCTCTCTCATTTCTATTACCATAACCAAAATTACCTACAACACTTTTATATTTCACTTTTTTACCAATTCTAGCATTAAAGTCTCTCATAACCATTTTAAAATATTGTTTACTCTGATCAAAAGCATTTTGTACATCCATATAAAAATCTTCTACTACTTCATCTCTGAGAACTTGGGGCATAAACCTGAATTATCTGCATTTGCTATCTGCTATTAAGTTGTATAACTAATTTTGTCACTCTATCTGATACACTATCAATATCCACAATCTTGTTCTTCCACTTTTTATTTATAATGGATCCTACTCCACTTGTATTTATCCATATTTGTGCCTTTATAGTAGAGTATATGTCCACTTTTTAAATCAATTGTCTCTCGACCTTTTTTTGTAATTTCACAAATTCCAATAATGTCCCAATTAATATAAGAGAGTTCTTTTTCTAACTCTTGCAATCTTCCTTCACTTGAAAGTGATCTGCAATTGAAGTACCTAAATAAAAAGTCATGATAAAATGGCAGCCTGGGTCCACAATCAGGAAATTCTTAGCACCGTCCTCCTTCGGCCACCAACAGCTGCCCTAGCTGGTGATTTTACAGTCTCTTGGGAATAAGGGCCATGCTTTATTTTTGTCTGT
>JAQFVV010006990.1:0-182500 GCA_028023455.1 Epiperipatus broadwayi | reverse complement strand
TATTATAATGAAAATTTCTTTTTATTTTCATAGTTAAATATTTGATTTTATCTTGATTGCCAAATTTTATGTAATGAGAATTTTTTTTGTTTTGATTATTAACTAAATATTTCAAGTAGTTACTAACATTATTTAATAAGTTAATAATTATTGGGATCAATAATATTTTTGGATTTTATGTTACCACTAAAATTTTATTAAGTTGAATGCAATTTATAGAATCTTATTAAATTCATATAGATTTACATACCATCCCATGATCCTTTGTTCTGGTGAATAAAGAATAAAACATATGGTATTTTAAAGAGTTTAATGGAAATGATAGCTAATCTACAATTCATGTATCTTGCTCTTTACAATTTGCCACTATATAACTACACCAAACCAAACAAAGTGCTCAGGTGAATAAGAATATAAAACAATAATAATAAAAGTAATGTATAAATCATTATGTCATTAATTTAAAGTTAATATCATTATTAACAATAATTAATATTTGCATAAATAAAGCAAAACAAAATATCATAAACACATTACCTTATAGTCTTGGAATTAAAATATCTGTAAAATGTTTTATTATATTCTTGTTTTATTGTTTGATTCCTTTTATTAACCATTAAAATTTTTTGTTTACATTCCATCTATAATTTAAAGTACAGAATTAACAACATAGTTTAATAAAAGAAAAATTTAAAGCAAGTATACTCAAATAGAAAATGTGTGGACATATAACTAAATATCTTACTTTATTCAGTTAATGTAAACATTTAATGGAATAACTAATATTTCTGTATCTGATACATTTACCAGGCATAACTAGGATTTAGCTTTTCATACTTCTGTTTAGTAAAGCAAATGTATTAGAATTTATTATTTTTACTTCATACATGATAAAGATAGATCTCTCATAATAAATATACACACTATTAAATATATGTTAAAGCTAAACATACACATATATCAAAGAATGTATTGCTCATCTGCATACAAGTAAAAAAAGCATACATATTAACAATTATTTAAATGTGGTTCTTGGGACTGCATATATTTTATGAATTATAGCTTAATAAAATCTGATGATGTACTATTATTTTTAATAAGCACTTTCCTAATTAATAAATATATTACCAAAAAAACATCTTTATGTAGACTAAAATGGTACTTCCTATTTCTATAAATTTTCTCTCGTCGTTATCAAAATTATGTTACATTTATGTAGAAACATCACCCTAATATATTGAAGCAGTCAGATCTAAGTTTGATCCTAGCTTCATGATATCTCACATGTAGCCCACTTTAAACCCCTAGTACTAACCATGAATTTCCAAATGTATTGGTGCTCTATATGTTCAATACACACTAGTTTCATTAAAAAACAATATTATACAAAAATATGTTAAAACCAACTTGTTTAATATTTAAACTAATCAATGTCATTAATAAATTTATGATAAAATTATTCATGAATTTATATATATTATAACTGTGTGGATTGTGCATATATATTTATAAATATATAAATATATATATATTCGTTATAAATTTTCATTGCGTCAGAATGTTTTATTTTACTTTTGAACAGTTTGTTCAAATTTTAGTGATTAAAAGCTACATTCTTTTGATAAGCTTTCAGAGTGTCCTTTTCCAAAGACAATGGGGAAAGTTTTATTAATTAACAAAAAATAATTTAAAATGTAAGGATGGTTCCTAATTAAAATCGTTTTTCTGATTTACAAATTCATTTTCTAGTTAGAAAATGAATTCAAAGTTAATGAGTTTGAAAGCCTTATCAGGAGAATGTATCTAAAATCAATTAGTAAAAATTTGTAACTTTGATAAAGTAAAAAGCTTTAACCTGAAGGCATCTAGAGTTGGAATAGGCAGGAAACCAGAGGACAGTATAAATAGCCTGGAAAAGTTTGGAGAAAGAGAAGCCATATTTGTTTTGAAAGAAGTGCTACTAAAATCTACGTGCATCTTAAATTATGAATTTATATAGTGTCTCCATCATGGTGAGGGGCTAACTTTGGGAATCTGACCACTGGGCCTAAAGTCTCCAGAAGATCTTTAATGTAGCTGCTAAACTAAACTTTTTCCACACCAATCATGCTGCCAAAAAAACTGAAAGAATCAATCAAAATGTCATTCAAATAATTTACGAAATGCGCACCTATGTTTCAACTGAATCGGTCTCTGCCATGTGAACTAAGAAACCAGCCATGGAAGAATGGCAAAATCTTTTTTTTGAACCGCAACTTACTGGCCAGTTCTGAACTTTAAGTTAAAACCTATTTTAAGCTATCTATTGTAAAAGTTTCATTTTATTTATGCTATCTAAAATTATGTAGTAATTCTCTATCTTAATCTCTAGCCTTTAAAATTAGTGTTATGTTAACTTTCTTTTTTTCTCACAATGGTGGTTCATTTATCTAACCTTACTATATATTTTCTAGATGATTATAAATGTCATTTATTTTTGATTATATGCCAATAAA
This sequence comes from Epiperipatus broadwayi, assembly GCA_028023455.1. Lineage (NCBI taxonomy): Eukaryota > Metazoa > Onychophora > Udeonychophora > Euonychophora > Peripatidae > Epiperipatus > Epiperipatus broadwayi. The sequence continues at coordinate 180,005 of JAQFVV010006990.1, read as the reverse complement.
ACCTCAACTCAGTAATAATCTCCTTCATTAAAATTCCCTCATGAAAATAATATAATATTAAGTTATAGAAATTCTTTCCCACTAGAACTAATTTAATACAGTTCTATTAATTATCAAGTTGAAGGATTTATACAATTTTTGCTATTTTATTAATGGCTAATAATAAATTATTAGCTCAGTTTCTAACCTATGCCCTCGGCTCTTTTATCTAGTTGACAGATATTTATTTATTCATATTCATAATCTTAAAATGTATTACAAAAAGGTATATAAAGGGATTTAATGTTAATATATTCTAAAGTTAAAATGTATACTTTATATTGGCATTCAGGGAGAGCATGATATTTAGGGTATAATTAGCATGATTTTAATAATTGTGTTTAAGTACTTCTAGTTAAAGCACATTTGACTTTAATTCAATGATCAGGTCATCACATAGAGCATTCCTTATATAAAATGGGTTTTATTATTTAGATATGATGATTATCAAGTCATCATTTCCTGAACATTGCTGATGCGAGCCATCTCCTGCTTTGTAGGCTTGTCCTCAGTGATATTACTGTTAGTTCAATTAAATAGGAAGAAAGCACTTCCTCCCTCATTCATATTATATTTGGAATACCAAAGGTTTACAGCTATGACCCAGCCTGGCTTTCCCCATGTTCCATGTCTCCTTGATAGGGCAGAAAGACTTGTAAAATACAAGCCACCCTCCTACATAAATCACCGACAAGCCATTATTTTTCATATTCATTTTATAGCTCATAAGATGTCAGCACTGTTATTTCTCAGTCCAAATAAAGCCCCGCTCTTATGCTCATAAATTGTGATGAATTGATTTTATTAAAGTCAAACAACTTCGTATTCATTTCTAATAAACTCCTTGTTAAACAGTAAAGTTATGCCCTGAGAGTTATCATGCTTTCCATCAATTGATTTATGAATGTGAAAATGAATATTACATTCTTTTAGAATTGGAATAATAATTTCTACCTTTATCTATCTTTATTTACTTGTCAGGGCATAGAGATGTATAATCCTCCTATAATATTGTGTAATAGTTATTAGCATATAATAATGACTGCCATTCTTATTGTAAATTATAAATTCCTTTTAAAGACTAGAGGTAATCTATATAATCTTAATCATAAAAGTTGAACAAATAATTATTATTATTAAGCATTTTATTAACACATTTGGTTTTTAACTTTCTTTATTATTCAATAATTATTTTAATCTTAATGTTTGCTGTCTGTATTGCCAACCCGAACATACATATATGAATTGACTTATAAATATTTTTAGTTATTTTATTATATGTTATTAGAGTCAGGTCAGTGGTCTCAAATCATCATCATCCATTAAGCTAGTTTCTTGGTGCATAGTCATCTACTGTCAACATATGTTATCCATTGATTTGATCTGAGCTCATGAGTTGGGTTTGAATTCAGTTTGGTCTGGAGGAAAATCTTTGGTTAGACTGAGTTTGAATCCGACTTTGAGTTTAGTTGGCTTGTTGGGTGGTTGTCCAATACAGTATTTTATAATATGTAGATAACACTTTTGCCATACACTTGAAAACATAAGATATATTCATATTAATATTGTTCACAATATTTTCAAAAGCTACTTTAAGTCATACATATTTATATTTATCCCTCTTTGGGTCATCATATTAATATTTTTATATGATTCATATGCTATTATATTATTTCTATTCATATTTTGAATATAAATTAAAAAAATATTTTCAATATTCTGTGAGCATTGTTTTTTTTTCTTACTTATAAGATTATCATTGTAATACATTCAACAAACATAGTGAAAAGTTATTTCCTTTCATAAATAAAATATATTTATTAATAAATGTAATCATTTCAGAATCAAAATAATTAACAGTATAGTAAGTTATTAAATGACCATTGTTATATATTCAAATATTTCTTATCTAACTGTAATTTTCTCATAAAGAGGTTTTTTTTTTTTTAACAAGGCATCAAAGTAAATTGTTTTCAGGTTATTTGCAGTGAAAAGCTTTTTTTGATACACTTTTGATAACTTTATAGATTTTTTTTTTATAATAATGAGTGAAATTGATGGAGTGGCCTTTATTATTTTTATTACTTTTTGAAAAAAAATGTGTTTTTTTTTGTTTTTTTTTTTTTACAAAATGTTGGATTTAAGACTATTTTGAAAAATTAAGATTTTTAAAAATCTTAAAATGACATGAGATTATGATGGAAATTCATTGATATTTTACTTACTCGTTTTAATTTGAAAATAGTTATTTAAATTCTGTTTTAAAATATTTTAAAATCTTGAATGTTAAATTAACTTTGAAAGTTCTGAATAAAGAAAAATATTTTAAAGTGAGAAAAACACATTTTCCCCATTCTCTTGTCAAGTTGGTATAGACTGACTTTACACAATTTAAATGGATAGATTATAAATTCTTGTTGTAAAAAAAGTGAAAAAGAATTGCTATTATTTAATGTCAGATGATATAAAAATGCAGATTGCATGTAAACAAAAAATTTTAAAAATTACTATTTAAAAGATTTAAGATAATTTTAAATAAAATTATTTATCACACATTCTTAGTTACTTATCATTTTAATAAGATTAGTAAAAAATATGAAAATTAATACGTTATTAAGATTAATATTTTTATTCATATAAATATTAATATTGTGATTGGTATTTTATTTCTTTTTTTTAAATAAAAATATGTCTACTTATTAAGTATATAGTTTCAAGCCAATAAACATCACATGATCACCATTTCTTATGCTTGCTTATAACTGTTATTAAAACAGGAAAAAGTCACTATATGTATAGCTACACACAGCAAGCTAGAGTAATCAATAGATGCTAGAAGGCTTGTGCATAAACATCACATCTAGTGCCTACTCATCCAATATCCCCAAACTAGTTTCTGGCTTGTGGCTTTTATCACAAGAGGGTTGCATTAGATTCTAAGATCTAGGTGCAGTGCTCTCAGATCCAATGCTCCTCACTGATGAAGATCACAAACCAGAAACTAGTCTGGGGATATTGGATCAGTAGGCACTAGATGGTGATTTTATGCACAAGCCTTCTGGTATCCATTGATTGATTACTCTAACTTGCTATGTGTGGCAGTATATATGGTGAGTTTTGTCTGTTTTAATAAAAGTTTCAATATATGTATTTTAAAAAAATGAATAATGTTTAGCACTTAACAAATTACATTTTAATAAATGAGAGAAAAAGGCAAAAACAAAAAATAAATTTAATTTTAAAGTTTTTAAATGTAATTTATGTTTATTTATGTAATATAATTCTTTGGAAGTTTCAATTACTTTCTGTTCTGTTATATATATTTTCCAATGAGTTATATGCATAAATAAACTTTTAAAAGACAAATGATGTCACCTGCCCTTTAGCATTTGTTACTATTTCCTGTTCAGTTACATATAGTCTGAATTATTTATTTATAGATATTGTAACAACTATGAATTTACTCATAATGTTATGTAAATTTCAATCTTAAATAATATGAACATAGACAGAGTTTTACATTATAAAATTAACCTAAAATTAATGGTTTTGAATGACAGCATTATAATTACAAAAAGTTGAATTAAATTTAAATAAATATATCAAAATGTGCATTTCTAATAGAAATGCATGAAATAATACATTTATAGTACTGAATAATTTCAATTGCTCATTTTGAATCTATAAGAAAACTTAAAAAGAATGTTGTATAAGTAATGTCCAGAATTATTCAAAGCTGAAAACTAAATAATTTTAATATTTGTCAGAGTATTATTTTATATTATGTTCTTTTACTTTTCTTAAAATAATTGTAATAAATATACTAAGTGCTTGACACAAATTATGAAAAACATAACAGTGAAAAACTTTTAATTCAATATGCTAAGCATGCTTTCATTATTTTTGTATTGATATCATAATCATAGCATTGAAAGGGTGAAATTGTGTGAGAATAGTGTGATATAAATATTATGTAAGTTGTACTCAAATTGTATGTGAATATGTTTAAATGACCCATTTTTAGAGATAAGAAAGCCTGGGATATTGCCAATAATCATCATGCTATAAACAAAAAGGAATCTTGCTCCCCCCTCTCTAAAAAGTGGGTCATATAAGCATATTTACATACAATTTGAATACAATTTACATGATATTTATATCACACTATTCTCACACAATGATGATTATTGGCAATATCCCAGGCTTTCTTCTCTCTAAAAAGTGGGTCATGCAAACATATTTGCATACAATTTGAGTATAATTTACATAATATTTATATCACACTATTTCACTCTTTCATTTGTATGATTATGATATCAATACAAAGATATTGAAAGCAAGTTCAGCATATTAAATTAAAAGTTTTTTGCTATTAAGCTTTTCTTACATTGTAGTACCAAGCACTTAGTATATTTATTACAAGAGTATTATTTTGTAATGAGTACTCATTAAGACTACTAAGCTAAAATTCCACATTTTTATATTGTGAACTTATAGCTATATCTTGTAAGAGTAAATATGATTAGTTAAAAACTGTAATTGGACTGGGTATATGTTTAAAGGCATTTATCTAGTAAAATTAATAATTTGTGGCATGAATTTAACTGTAAAAAAATTCAGTTTTGTTTATTTATAAATTTTAATTTATGTAAAATTAAAAATATATTAAAAGTTGCAATTTAATAACCAAACTACTTTTCATGAAGGTAGTTAGTTGTTAACGATTTAGAAAACAATGTGAAATGTTCAGCGATTTATTTGAAAAACATTCTTTGAAAATATGCAGATTAAATGCTTACTTATGAAAAGTGCATTTTGGTAATAATCATCATCAATAGTATTTTGTCCTATGGACAGGGTGAGAAAGTAGTCACATCATCAATTCATTTATTTTTCTATTCCATTTTTTTCAGTGTTCAGCTCTTCAATTACATAAAACTCTTCCCATCTGTTATATCATTTAACAATGTTAATCTTTACTGTCCTTTATTCTTGTTTCTACTCACAATTCCCTCCAAAACATCTTTCATTAAACTATACTTTTTTTAATACACGTACAATCCAGTTTCTCTTTTTAATTTCTTCAATCAATCTTTTTCATTTAATCTTTTCAAAACTTCATGTAGGTGATAATTTAGAAGATTTATAGAAGACATGACGAAATATTTCCTTTTTTTAAGATTTTTTTCACAGCTTTTAATAGACTTAGTCTTTAAAGATTATTCAGTGAAGTCAGAATTTAAGCAATCAGTCATTAGTATTTGTTGTAAATAGCAATGTCAATCAATTAAAAAATATATCAGCAATATTTATTAATTAGTTTTAACACTAAATTCAGATTGCACCAATATGACAAAAATTGTACTCTTTAGTCTGATAAGTCAGAAAGCAAGCTCTTAAAATTTCATATTGCAGTGATGATAAAATCTGTTTATGCTTATAGAAATTTCAAGACAGCCAAATAAGAACTATAATATACCAATCTGCCATTTTATAGTCATATAGAGTTTACAAAAAGTAGATAATTTATTTAGAACCTACTATAGAATCTTAAATTGTAGTCTATGGTCTGCTATATTAATGATTGAATTAGTTAAGCTACTTTAATATTTGGCAGCACAGACTAATTCTCAGGCCAACAATTATCATCAAGTTAATGAAATGAAGAGTTATAATTTATATATATAATGTTGTAATTTTAATTTACATTTTAAGACTTTACAGAAAATATCCTTGCTTCTTATGAGAATATGTGAAGACTTTGTACCTGGAAATTAAATTTAATGTTTATCATCCCCCCATATTCTGTTTATCGCATTTAATTGTGCAGAGGTGGAGTTACTATTGTTAAATAATAAGTCAGTGTGAAATAAAAGCTGATTATGTACATGATGAATACAATTTACTTTTATTTTATATTAATATATGTATACTTTTCATCCACAATTAGTTAGTTAAGGGAAGTTAGTGTGTGTGTGACATCATGTTTCATTTTTACACTAGCTGCAATCCAGACACAATAAAAAAAAATTACAAGAAATATAAAAAAGTTAGAATCAAGTCCACAGGAAGCTTTTCATTTTTATATTAGAATCCAGACCTTTATCAATATCTGATATAAATAAAATTATTGTTAGCAAACCATATTTTTAACTAACAATTTGTTTGGAGGGTTCGCTTCCCGGCTGATGCTATGACACATGAGAAAAAAAAATACAGTAGATAATACATTTGAAAATGCAACCAATACTCTGATAAAATTCTGTGATGGAATAATTGTAAATATTACAAAGTACTTGGTTTGATCATCATCAGTAATTGTGAAAATTATTTATACTCTACACATTAGCATTTTTCTAAATATCATTGGATACTACTTTTTAATACTTACTGAATGTTATCTTCATATCCTACCTGAATCTATCTTCTTATTACATTTAGCACAATTTATAATTGAGTTATTTCTCAGAGCATAACTATTTTTCCTTTCAATATATATGAAAAAATATATACATATAAACTAATTAATAAATATAAAACAAAATTCAATTACTGGTCTACATAACTGTATTTATTTTACTATTTCAACTTTAGGATTGTTTTTTTTATCAGAAAATATAGTTAAATATATAAAATATCAAGTCACCCTCTCTCCTCCAAACATGATGTTTTTTTAGCAACCCTATCTTGCAGACAAAGATAAAGTCTGAATTTCAAACAACATGAGCAACAGGCTGAACAACCATAATGTATGAGGGAATGTTGGTCTTGCTATTTCAAATTTAGACTTTATCTTTATTCCCAAGGTAGGGTTATTGAAAAAAAATTAAGATTTAGACAGTTGATTTGACATTTTATATTTGAATTTTTAGCTAGCAATTTGCACTAAGATGTTGAAACAAAAGTTTTCATGAATGAAAGATGTAATATAGTCCATTATAATTCTAGGGATCGTCATGAAACTCAATATATGTATACCGAAGACTCTCTCAGATCCAAGGTTTCTCACTGATGAAGGCCACAAGCCAGAAACTAGTTTGGGGATGTTGGATTAGTAGGCACTAAATATGGATTTTATGCACAAGCCTTCTGGCATCCATTGATTGCTCTGTCTTGCTTTAAATGGCACTACTATATAGAGAGAGTTTTGTCTATTTTGACAACAATTATGGGTAAGCATCGGAGATAGTGATCGTGCGATGTTTAAAGGTTTTATACTGAATTCTGAAAGTTATAAAATTATAGTTTTTTTTTTTTCTAAACATTCTTCAAAAGCTATATAGACAAGGAAAATGTTATCGAAATGAATTATTTAATAGAAGATACTGATATATTGCAATATACTATTTAAAAACTTTTATCTCACTCACAAGTATCTAGTTTAGATAAACTGTTCTATCCTTGTAAATAGAAAAATACATTACGGCATCAGATTAGACGAGATAATTTCTAGAAAAACAATCTAATTGTCCAACCATATGTGCTTTGAATACTGCTGACATTAATTTATGATTACAACAAAAGTTTAATACAAGGTACAACTTTTTTTTTCACTATAGCTTCTGTAATAACAATAAAATGATAAAAGAAGTTTTAACTAAATCATTATAGGTCATTATCCCCCCCCCTCCCGCTTTTCAGATCCCCTCCTCGCTTTCCACCCCCCCCCCGCCATAGATATTTAACTAATAATTTATTAAACCACGTATAAATAAATTATCAAGTAGTTTTGAGTTTTAATATATATATAACAAATCTTTTCATTTTCAATTCGTTTCATTATATATGCAATTTTTATATAAAATGGATTACTCTTTTCTGTTGGAAAATTTAATAAATATTATAAAAGACAGATTTTGCATTTTCTCTACTTTTTATTGACCTTCTAATCAGTTCTCTGTTTTCTGTTTTCATGCTTTAATTCTTTAATGGACGTTTTTGGATTGTTACACAATTTTTGAAAGGTTTTATTGTGTAGGGAGAGTTTTTCAAAAGCCGTAGCATGTCAACTATAATCAGTTTAAAGGCGGTTAGTAATTGCCATAGTTTGTGATCATTTTGTATTAAACTCTAGTACATTATTACTATTTTGGAAATGTGATTTTGGTAATTAATTTTCATTTTATATATTTGCTTAATTACAATTAAATTGTATACAGTGTATAAGTACTAAATCATTTATATTTTTCAGTCTTTATATATGTCCATTTATACCATTACTTACTGTTGTTGTTGTTGTTATTATTATTATTATTATTATTATTATTATTATTATTATTATCATCATCATCATCATCATCATTATCATTATTATTATTATTATTATTATTATTATTATTATTATAGCTTTGACTTACTAATCAGATCTCACCTGACATGATTTGAATAATATATAGTAATAAAAAATAAATTGCAGATCTCCCATCATAAAATTTAGCCATTAAATATTTTAGTCAATACAAATTTCGAAGAAAGTTAGAATAAAAAGAAGAGATGAAGGATGGTGATTTGATATATTTTTAAAAAGATTTGTTCACGTATTTTATAAAGTTTTTTGTACAGATAAAAATATTAATCAATCAACTTTTTTTGAATATAACTTCTAAATTTTGTATAAAATTAATTGGTGGCTTAGTGGTTAGCATAGCTGGCCCGGGTTCGCTTCCTGGTCAACGCATTTGATATATGAAAAAAAAAATCTTATCTGGATTCTGTTTTTCATTATCAATGAATCTAGCAATCACTACTAAAACTACTCATGCTATTCACATTCTGACAGTTAAAATCCAGCTAAAATTAATAATATTACAAACATTGAAAAATCTGAAAAGTCATCACTCTTCACATGGGAAAATGTTCATTTTAACATATATATTCTTATATAATGGGTACATACATATCCATTATCTGCTTTTAGTTAGAAGTTAAGTTTGCAAAAACGAAAACGGTATAATGAATTTTAATAAAAATGTGTGATGCTAGAATGAATGTCTTACATATTATCATTTATTCAATCAAAAAAACTAAACAGATATAGAATTATAAAGATAATAACCAAATATCCTATATACTGCATATTAAATGAATACAAACAAATGCTCGAATAATTCAACAATGCTGCTGGTATTTAGAAACTCAAAGTCTGGATAATGTAGCATGGCTAAGAGTTATCCTTTTTTACCAATGCTGATTGGTTCAATTAATGAGTAGTGATTTGATTTTTTTTAATTGGTTAATTGATTGTGATTATTGTACTCAATCTATGACTTTGATACTCAAACATTCATTAATCATGTGATTTTCATTTTAAAAAATAACTCATCATTAATATGTTAAAGTTTAATGAGAGAAGGGTTGATTGGACTCACTTGAAATTATGACATTTTTTTTACTTATCAAATATTTCATAGCCTACTTTAGAAGAATATCATAGTCTTAAAAATAATTTAAATAGTTTTTATTTGCAAAACTCTATATGTTATTGGGTTGGGGCTATAAAATGATGCATTCACTGATAAAGATATGGTTTAGATCCAGAAGCACGGTATTTTAATTTGTTTTTAATTATTAGAGTATTAGATTTATGATACATAAATCTAGCATTATTACATACTTAATTCGTTATGATTTTTCTTAAATAAAACAATTACAAAAATATACATTTGGTCACCATAGATAAATAAATAAAAAACTATTTAAAAAATATATTTTCCAGTTTGATCAATTCAAGTGCGCTGCTACATTAGAAAGTTATCAAGAATATTCTTTTTTATTAATTGGTGTATTTTAAATGTTGAATGTGTAAAAATTTAAGAGGGGAAAAAGAGATTTCTTTAATTAGATAAAGGCAAAAAATGAGAATAATGCATGTATTTATTAAAAACAATTTTTATTTAGTCAAATTATTATAGAAAATTTAAAATAGGTATTTCATTGAAAGTACGTGTAAATAATAATAATATATAAGTTATGAACAGATTGGAACATTTTTTAAAGAAATTATAAATATACACATTTATCACCGTACTATTAGCATTGCATAGTTTTATACAATAATAGAGTAGCAAATTTAAATCTTCCCATGGAGAGCAACTTGTCTTTGCCTTTCAGTGTTCAACATCACATGACTTTCTGATACAAAACTATTCAATTACTGTTTTTTATGGTAATAAACATTAAATATAAAAATAAATATGTAAAAAACAAGAAAAAAATAATCAAATATTTGTAAAATAAATATCACGAATCATTATTTTATACACATAAATATATTCTGCCTATCCCTCTTCTGTATATTTAAATGAGCATATTAAGGTCCTACACATGAGGGATCATAGTGACTTAAAGTTATCATGTGTATGATAATAATATTGGTATAAACAAGTGTTTTGATTATTCCATTATAAGATTTTCAATAATATGGATGCCTAAAGAGTTGAGAGTGGAGAAGGTTGAAGCTTGTTCATTAAAGTTTTGATATTTGCTACCTCAATATAAACTGAGCACTGGTTATATATGTGTGTGGAAGATGATGATCTGGACTAACTGATGAGTACTGGTTCAGCATGAAATTTATTTATTGGATTTTATTTTTTTCATATGTAGGTGGTCATATGTATTGGTTATATAAGATGGACTTGATGGGTGAAGGGAGCTTTAAAAATCTGTTCAAATCCCCTCTAATTACATCTAAAGTTCAGCATATATATTATACTTATATTCAAATATTATATATATATATATATATATATATATATATATATATATATATATATATATATATATATATATATATATATATATATATATATATATATATATATGCAAGGCTGCAGAAAGGAGTTTGCTATTAACTGAAAGGAGACCCTTTGATTCCTCTTGTAGGCCTTAAAGGAACCGAGCAGGGCAAATTCCTAATGTCCACTCCATACGTTCTTGTCGTTGCAGCTGTTATTACTATGTGATTATTCATATAGTATACGAACATGGATGGGCTTCTCACCAACACGCATTAGCCAGTGTGGTGAGTTTATTGGCTTTTTACCTCTGAGTTTAAGATTAAGAAACACCATGGTCTTTCTTCTCAGTGCCTGATAAGGCAGAATGAATGTTTGCGTAAATGATAAATATTTTTCCAATACATATATACAATTATGACAGACAAAAATAAAGCATGTCCCTTATTCCCAGGAGGCTGTAAAGTCACCAACCAAGGCAGCAGTTGGTGGCCGAAGGCAGAGGGTGCTAAGAATCCCCTGATTGCAGACCCAGGCTGCCATTTGATGACGACTTTTTATTTAGGTACTTACAACTGCAGATCACTTTCAAGTGAAGGAAGATTGCAAGAATTAGAAGAAGAACTCTCTTATATTAAATGGGACATTATTGGACTTTGTGAAGTTAGAAGAAAAGGTGAAGAGACAATTGATTTAAAAAGTGGACATATACTCTATTATAAAGGCACAAATATTGGAAATACAAGTGGAGTAGGATTCATTATAAATAAAAAGTGGAAGAACAATGTTGTGGAGATTGATGGTGTATCAGACAGAGTGGCAAGATTAGTTATTCAACTTAATAGCAGATACCAAATGCAGATAATTCAGGTTTATGCCCCAACAAGTTCTCATAGTGATGAAGTAGTAGAAGATTTTTATATGGATGTACAAAAGGCTTTTGATCAGAGTAAACAACATTTTAAAGTTGTTATGGGAGACTTTAATGCTAGAATTGGTAGACAAATGAAAGATGAAATTGCTGTAGGTAATTTTGGTTATGGTAATAGAAATGAGAGAGGACATGGACTTGTGGAGTTTGCAGAAAAAGAAAAACTTTATATTATGAATTCATTTTTTGAGAAAAATGTTAAAAGGAAATGGACATGGAAGCATCCAAATGAAGGTACAGCAGAATTGGATTATATTTTGACTAACAGAAAATACATATTTCAAGATTGTAATGTTCTTAATAAATTTAACACAGGAAGTGATCATCGATTAGTAAGGTGTAAGTTACGTGTTAATGTTAAACTAGAGAGACAAAAATTATTAAGAAAAACAATATTTACAGTTGATATTCCTAATCTTCAGAAACATTCTAATGAATTTAAATTAGAACTTACAAATAGGTTTCAAGTGTTAGGAGATTTTGAACATGATACAGATTTGAATGAAATTAATATGAAAATAACTGATACACTTTTAAAAACTGCAACAAACATAGCTGGTAGAAAAAAGCAGCAATTGACTAATAAAATTTCTACTGAGACTAGAGAATTTATGAAGAAAAGAAGGAATATGAAGATATACAAAAATGATGTATTAAAAAGAATTGAATATCTCGAATTTTGTAAAATGGTACGGAAAAGAGTTGAAAATGATATAAGAAAGTATAACTGTGAAATAGCAAGGAAAGCTGTAGAAAAAAATAAAAGTCTCAAAAATGTTAAACAACATTTTGGTATTGGTAGGAAATTTATATCTGCAATAAGAAAAAAAGATGGAATTATTACTAAAAAGAGAGATGACATCATGAAATTGATAGAAGATTTTTATCAAGAATTATATAGTAATAAAGAACAAGTACCTCCTATATCTATTACATCTTCCAAATTGCCCAGAATTTTAAATGAAGAAGTGAGACATGCAATTAAGTGTATAAAGAAAGGAAAGGCTCCAGGAAATGTTGGAATTATAATTGATATATTAAAAGAAGCAGGTGAAGAAATAGAAACAATTTTAGCAAAGTTATATACCAAATGTCTAAATGATAAAGATGTACCGGAAGATTGGAAGAATGCAGTAATAATATTAATATTTAAAAAAGGTGATAAAGAAGATATTAGAAATTACAGACCTATCAGCCTTTTATCAGTTTTATATAAAATTTTTACCAAGATAATTACAACTCGTCTACAGAGAACTTTGGATTTCCACCAACCAAGAGAACAAGCTGGATTTAAAAGTGGTTTTAGTACAATAGATCATATCCAGGTATTGAGAGAAGTCATAGAAAGGACAAACGAATATGAGTTGTCTTTATGTTTTGTATTTGTAGATTATGAAAAGGCATTTGATTCTATACACATTTCTTCAGTGATTAAAGCATTGGATCATCAAGGTATAGATCCAGGATATTGTCATATTTTAAAGAATATTTATAAAAATGCAACAGCAACAATTAGATTACATAATGATACTGGAAAAATCAACATTGAGGAAGGTGTAAGACAAGGTGACTCCATATCTCCAAAACTCTTTACAGCAGTGCTGCAAGAAGTATTTTGTGGATTAAAATGGGAAACTAAAGAAGTGAAAGTAAATGGAGAGTATTTAAGTCATTTAGATTTCGCAGATGATGTAGTTGTTTTTGGAAATAATGCTTCAGAGCTGCAGGAAATGTTGCAGGAGTTAGCAGATGAAAGTAGAAAAGTAGGACTAAAGATAAATGTTAAAAAGACTAAAGTAATGTTTAATCGATTTGCTCAAAATATGAAAATAAAGATTGATTATGAAGAATTAGAAGAAGTTAACAGTTACAAATACCTTGGTCAGATTATTAATACAGATGGAAACATAATGGAGGAAATTAATCATAGAATTAAACTTGGTTGGAGTGCTTTTGGTAGAAATAACTTGATACTAAAAAGAAATATGCCTATGTGTTTGAAAAGGATGTTTTTTAACAAATGTGTTTTACCAGTTCTTACTTATGGATCTGAGACTTGGACACTTAATAGAAGAGCAATACAGAGACTTCAGACCACTCAAAGGAGTATGGAGAGGTGTATGTTGGGAGTAACAAGAAGAGATCGAAAACGCAATGTATGGGTAAGACAACAAACAGGTGTTACTGACCTTATTGAAAAAATTAAAAGATTGAAATGAAGTTGGGCTGGACATATTGCTAGAAGAGATGATAATAGATGGACAATTGAAATTTTCAACTGGATTCCAAGAGATTGTAAAAGACCCAGAAAGAGACCACATGTGAGATGGATGGATGAAATAAGAAAATGTGCAGGGGTGTTGTGGAGAAGAGAAGCTAAAGATCGGAGAAGATGGATTAAACTTGGAGAGACCTTCATCCTGCAGTGGATTGATAATGATTGATGATGATGATGATGATGATAAATGCAAAACAGATCATTTACATTGTTAATGTATGCAAATAAAATAGTTAATTTACATGGTTAAAGTATCTCATGAAAACTCTGTGATAAATGAAAATAGTATTCATAAAATATATTCTGTATAAAATATTATAATTCTTTCAACAAACTTTCAAAAATTCAATTGTTTATTTTTTAAAAATCTCATTTTTCTGCTACTATAATTATAAAGAGAGTAAAATATCAAAATCAATTTATTTTATTACTAGTTTAGTTTATATGTTAAAACTATTCATTTTATATGTAAATCAAATATGTACATATTTAGTATTTAAATATATATATTTATATCTTTTAGAAATTCTACCAAAGTAGTTTGTACTTATTTGTTACTTCACCTGTTTATTACGAAAATGCCCCGTAGCTAAAAATTTTTTGGAAGAAGTATGTGGTATCTTGCGCCATCTCTTGGTCAATTTTGGTCGCAATTTCTTCATTTTAGACTTATTTGATAGGAAATTCAATGCTTTCAATTTTAGTTCTAAAAACATCCGCATATAGCGTTATATTTTTTTAAAAAAATCATTAATCTTCACAGCCTACTTGTTACATTGCTGTGTCTTCTTCTCTGATTGGATACCTACCAAATCTTCTAGGCGTGTTTCTAAATGACAGATTCATAAATGACAGATTTGAAAATGAGGATCGGTAACTAAAAACCATTTTCACTAAAGAAAGAAGATGTACACATTCGTAATGATTTTGATGTAAATAATTATATTTATTGTAATTTTTTATGTTCACAAATAATAAAATATAGTTCTCTATCAAAATATAAAGTTTGACTCGGAAAATTTTAAATATTAGAAGAAAAATAGATTTGGAGAAATAATCCGTAACAAAAAATAATTATTGCTACATAACGTAATCAGGAAATTTCTAAGGCGTGTTTCTAAATGAAGATTCAGAAACGACAACGAAGCTTTGTATGTTCGTAATTGAAGTAAATAATAACATCTATCATAATTTTTTACATTCATAAATAAGATTTGATGTTACTTTATGGAAATATAAAGTTTGATTTGGAAAATTATTGCTACATAACGTAATCAGACAATTTCTAAGGCGTGTTTCTAAATGAAGATTCAATCACGACAGCGAAGCTGTGTACGTTCGTAATTGAAGTAAATAATAACATCTATCATAATTTTTTACATTCATAAATAAAATTTGATGTTACTTTATGGAAATATAAAGTTTGATTTGGAAAATTTTAAATTTTACAAGAGAAATAAGCAAACTGGAAATAAAAAGAGAATTACTTGACAGCTGTTGATCTGAATAACGGCACAATCATTGGTTGAGTTATAATTCTTTTGTTTTACTGCTACCTATTTTTTACACATTTTTCTTATATTTTTCGACAGTTATTAACATTATTTTTATTTTTTCGTTACATTTAACCAATTTGAATCTAAAATTATTCAATTTTTAGAAGCTGAATTAAAAAAATTCTGTGTATTTTAGATTAATATTTTAACAAAAGAACTGATTGCAAATGACACAGACCAATCACATTGTTCTCAGATTTAAGTAGAGGGCCAATAGCTAAAAGAATCAGTTTAAGTAGAGGGCCAATAGCTAAAACCGTCAGTGAAAGGGTTAAGTAGTGACAATTTGTTCTGCAGAAAGTATTAAAAGAATTTTAATTTGAAACAAGAAATATTAAGTAAATTGTTATTGTAATTATCTGCGGTTACAATTTATAAACTATAATCACTTTAAAATTATGCCATTGAGAAAATTCTGCTTTTCGGTATTTATTTGACTGTATATTTTATTGTCCAGAAAGATATATATATATAATAGCGATAGATATTTCAACTTGAATTCTTATGAAATATATCATTACTTTTAAAAAATCGCATTCATTAAAGTTTTTACTTTCAATATTTAAGAAATTAATTCTATATAAATAAGAAAAGTTAAGGAAATGTTTAAAATGCATTGATATAAGTTTTTTTTTTTTTTAATTTTATGTAACATAAGCAACATAAAACAGATATTGAATAAACATTTTTCTTTTAACTGTTACATTCTTTCAAGTACATATTTTTAAATATTGCATTTATTTTATATGAGAGTTTTGTTAGAGATAAAACATTTAATTATTGTGTTAATGTTTTGATTATTTTAATATAACATCAGGCATACATATTTTCAGTACAATCCTCAATTAAGATGTATTTCAATTGTGGTAATACATTTAAATATATGTGTTGAAAATCATGTAAGAAAAATATTAATTAATCAACAAAATACAACAGTGCTTTTATTAAATATAGCATATTACATTTAAATTTTAAATGTGGAGAATATTGCTTTTTCTTTTTTTTTTTCTCATGTGTCATAGCATCGGCTGGGAAGTGAACCTGTTAACCCCGGACAAATTAGGCAGCTGTGCTGACCTCTCGACCATCAATGCTTGACATATTGCTTTTACTTGTTAGGTATAAATTTATTGTATTTAGTAAAAAAAACTCGTTTAAAAAATATTTTGTATATAAATAAGTAACACCTAACCATGTTATTTATCAGTAAATATATTATTGTAATTCAAAAAGCTTTCTTTATTAAGTTTTGTTACTTTTGTCAGTATTGTACCTGTCAAAACATGTATATCCATCAAACATGAGCGGAACTCACAAAATGTACTTCAAACCCAGTCAAGCCCAAGATTTAGGTCAGGGACCAGCCTGAATTTGAACCCACTCTCTAAGCCCTAGATCAAACACCTAATGGATAACATAATGAGAATTAATTCTTAATCCGGCCCACTAGCAAATCAGAGAAGACAGTGAGACATCCATTATTATGACTAAACTAATATATACATATAAGCATGGCTGTACTTTTGGAAGTGGAGAAAAAGGAATTCGAACTACTCAAATAAGTTAGACAATAAAAATATAATTTAATATAATGACAAATTATTAATTTACATATATGACTTAATTGTATACATTATTATATGTGTGAATGAGAAAGTATTAGATGATTATATAGTGTCATTAATGCTACTATTTCTCATATGCCTTTATTAGCTAAATAATATATTATAAATAAGCACACATGTTTGGTGGGTCCAATATTAAGATGCCAATCAACTATTAGAAAGAATTACATAATATTGCCATTAATGCTTTGATTTACAGTTCTAAAACATGGTGACTAATATTATTACTTCAGGGAGCATTCTGAGATTCATTGCGAATATAATACAAACTATTTTCATGCCATTACAGTTGTGAAAATAAATAAAATACATTTGAAAACATATTTGATTATATGACAAAATACTTAATTGTAAGAAGAATGCTTATTTTCCCCAAGGCATAAAGATACTTAACTACAGAAATAAGTTACAGTGGTGGGATTGTATAAGACTGAAATAAATTTAATTAATAAAACTAGAAGTAGTTAGCATTTATATACATTTTGAGCAGACCACAATTTTAATATTAGAGCATTAAAACTGGGTCATGAAGCAAAAGAAAGAAATACGAAGAAGTTTGCAGTGCTGACATAATAGCCTAAAAATAACAGGAAAAGTTGTGCTTCTAGACAAAAGATGAAGTCTAAGACCCCCTTTTTGGGTAGTGCTTAGAAAAAAGTCAATAGTTACACCATGGACATCACCACATGCAGGCCGTTTATATGAAGAAAGTGGATAGGCATAGCATGTTCCAGACTTAGGGAATCACCACCAGAGGCCTTTTTATACAAAATAAATGGTTCTGGGAAGGTCAACTATCCTCAGAACAAGGCTTGAGAAATAAATCTATGGCTTCAAACTTGTCACAACCCCCAGACTAGAAGCACATAATATATATACAAAGATAGGCTGAATGTTAGTAATGCAGCAATGATAAATGTCACTAACGACATTGAAAAAGTTTTACTGCTTTAAAAATAAATGACCCTAGTTTGAATGCCATAATTTTTATAAATAATATGCTATGCCACAATAAAATATATATAGAGAGAAGATTTCATTTGATAAAATATACATGAAGATTTTATTTAGTAAAAGAAGCATTAAGATTTACCCCCTTCCCTTTTCTGTTATTTATAATAAATAAATCTCACTTTCGTGGATTTTATAACTGAGAATATTTAAACACCTGATATTTTAAGAGTAAATAAAAAAGACTAGCAAACAAATAATTGGTCACCTTTTCAGAATTGAATAAATAATATTTTAAAATTTCAAGGTGTTAATTAGCTTGAGTTCTGGATTCTTCCCAGGTAGAAAATCCAGAGTTAAACAAATATATTTTTTATACTAAAACATAAATAAAATGTTGGCTCATAAAACAATCTGGTAAGCATATTAATTAATAATGCTTTATGTTTTAAGGGAACGTTAATAATCTCAATTCATGAAGGTCTACTTAAAAGAAGAGAAGATTTTAGAAATTCAACTCGTCAGATTGTGTAAGATTGGCATATTAATAACCAAAATAGACATATAAAATCAAGTAATAAATAACTTTAAATAAATGACTGCACCAAAATTAAAGAAGGTTAGAGCATATGAGAAAAGTTAGATTTATAGAAATTATTTAAGAGCAATTTACATATTATATTTTAGAAATAAAGTTAAATAATACATTAGGAGAAGGAGTCTTGATAATAGAGTTTGAGATTAGTTAGACTAGTTTTACTTGCGGCTTGAAAATTTACCTTGCATTATTTTAAGAGTCCATATTTTAAAGTCTGTTCATGCATGACAATTGGTTCTTAAATAACAGCAAGCTTTTATTCAGCATTCCACAATTCTTCAGTCGGGTTCTTACTTCATTCTATGGGAGCATGATATAACGGCAGTGGAAGATGATGATCCAACAGGACCAAGAAGGGTGGTGAGATTTCTATGCTTACATTTCAACACAGTTTGGATTCAGTTAACTGCACAGTTCTTTCAATAGTAGCTAATCTATCTCTTAATTAAAAATTCAGCCATTTTATACTCTGCCCCAGTGTTTGAAGAATGTTTTTAATTACATAATTTTAGCTTAAAATCTAATCTCTGATCTAAAATCTTAAGTTTCCTATGTTCATTGTTTTTGAAAGATGCAACTGTAAGATAATGTCCAAAATAAATTCAAATCTATTTCCAGATTAGAAATAGATTTGACAAAATGTTTATAACAAAAGACAATCTTTAATCTTAATCCCATTTTAAGTAAAAACCTTAATTAAAAATACCTTCCCCAGATTAAAACAATAGTGTTTCCAACTCTTTAATTATACAGTTGCATATTCCATTTTGTATTTTATAAAAGATACATTTTATTAGGAAAAAAACAAGCAATTTGAAAAGAAAAAGTTTAAAAAATGACATATAATAAAATATTTAAAACATCAATCTTTTGCTAGTAAGTTTTTGCTCCTATATATATATTTGAGCCGCACCTATGTACTTTAATAAAAAGAACTAATAATTAATAAAAAAGAATTAATAATAATTTTTAAAATGTTATAGAAATGTTAAATTTTATAACTTAGGCACGCATCTCAATTATATACATGACAAAAAGAGCAGGATGGGATATAGGGTTTGAATACAAGTTAGTAGATGGAACTATGAAGCTCAATCTTAAGCTAAGATTGACTGCTTCAGTATATGCATATATAAATATTAATAGGTGACATTAATAGTTTGTTTTCTGAAATACATTTTTTCATGATTATTTTGTATTAATGAAAATATATTTTTATGCATCCACATTACTATATTGATTATTAGTATACTAATATCTATAGTTTATTATTTATCATTAATATTGATTTATATAAAAATAATATTTTTATGTTAATTTGTTGTTAAATAACCTATTTAGATGCTATTTATTTATATGCAAAAAAAGCAACATAATGAAATATATTCATTTCCATTTTATGATTTATATACATATCTAATCTAATACTCTAAAAATTAAATATTGCGTGATGCAAAAAATATCAATATTTACCAACACTTACACAATCCCAATATTAATAACAATCAACAATTTCAAACTGTTGTCAAAGCAACCTTCTTTTAACAATAAAAGTGGAATCAGGTCTTTATTAATGGTCTAATATATTTGCATAAACACTAAAGATTACAACTTGAATACAGAGATTTAAATTATTGATACAAAGAAGTTTAAATAAATCTCTTTAAACAGGTAAATATAACCTATTTTGCATGCAGACTAATAAATAGTCAATTATAGCATCACAAACTGCAATTATAATTCTCAAATTGCACCCAAAGTATTATTTAAATAATAAGTGTAATAATGCTCAAGGCTAAATAGGCTTGTAAGTAATCATTAATATATATATATATATATATATATATATATATATTGTACCAGTCGAAAAACATCCACCACCTAAATTGCAAGTCAGATCCAAACTCAGCTGAACCGAACTGAATTCAAACACAACTCACCAGCTCAGATTAGTAGAAATCTAAATTGACAGCACAGTGCTATGCGCCAAGAAACTAGCTCAACAGTTGGTGAGAATTAGAGACCCCTGAACTGACACTAATATGGGATAATAAATTAACTAAAATAATTTTAAATCGAATCATATGTATATGTTTGCATTGCCAACACAGATAGCAAGCATTAACATTAAAATAATTATGAATAAAAAGACTTAAGAAACCAAGTGTGTTTATAAAATATTTAATAATAATAGTAATAGTTTTGTTTGAATTTTAAATGAAATTATATTAATCACTTCTAGCCTTTAACAGAGCTTATAATTATAATAAGAGTGGTGGTCCTTATTATATGCCAATGAATATCATGCAATATTATGGAATTCTATGTCTCTGCCCCAACAAGAAACTAAAGGCAGATAAAGGTATTCAGTTATAAAGTAAATTATTACTCTAATTTTATACAAAAGAATGTGAGATTTATTTTCACATTCGCAAATCCATTCATGAAAAGCAAGATGCATATTTAGGGAATAACTTTAACCTTTATTAGAAAACTTATTTAATTAACTATAACTGAGAATTTGTTCGACTTTAATCAAAATCACTTCATCATGAATTACGAGCATCAGAATGGGCTTTACTGGAACAGAGAGGTAACAGTGCTGATGAATTATGAGCTGTAAAGGGAACATGAAAGATAATAGCTGGTCAGTGATTTAAAAGTAGTATGGCAGCTTGTATTTGACAAGTCTTATGCCCTTTAAGTAGATGTGGAACATGGGGAAGCCAGGCCAAGTTGTAACTATGAACCTTTGGTGTTCCAAATATAACATGAGCGGAGGAGGAAGTGCTTTTTTTCCTCTATAATTAAAACATCAGAAATATCATCACTGACAAACCTGCTAAATGAACAATAGCCCTACACCAGCAATGTTGAAGATGATGACTTGATAGTCACCATTTGAAAAATAAAACCCAATTATAGAATGCTCTATGTGATGACTTGATCAAATTAATTAAAGTCAAACGAGCTTTTAACTAAAACTATTCTAAAGCATTATGTAAAATCATATTAATCATGGCCCAAATATCGTGCCCTTCCTGAAACTAAATAGCAAGTAACTGAAGTTTGAATTAGAATATATTTGATTCCTTTATCGACCCTTTTTGCAAAATTATTTTAAGATTATATATGAGTAAATAAATATTTGTGAATACGAAAAATAGCTGGGGCATAGATTAGAAATGGAGTTAATAATTTGTTATTAGCCAATTATAAAACTAGTAAACATTTAATACTTTCTTTCGACTCAATGATTAATAGAACATATAAATTTAGTTCTAATTTGTGAGAATTACAATTAGACTTAATATTATATATTTGTACAAAACAAACGGAACAAAGGAGCTCATCGAGTCAAAGGATTATTGGCATATAATTAAAGATAAACAACATTAATAAATCACACAATAAATATGTAAGGTTTAATATGCTTGACGTATATAGTGAAATTAAATTCATAAAAATTACACTAATATTTCTTAAGGCTAAGCGCTTTCAGAGCATTCGACTCCATATTCATAGCCTCCAATCTAATAATTTATGCAAATCTATGCAAGCTCATTTATATTGTCCATCTCTTTGATATAGAAAAGCATGTATCCTTCCTGTTTATTGCCTTCAAGTCTCTTGTTATATACCATGCTTCTTTCACCTTCCTTTTGATGTCATTTCTCTCAGTGGAAACTATTTCAGCACATGCAGGTTCAAATTCATGATTAGCCTCTTTTTGGTGGTCTACAAATATTGATCTGCCCTCATTTCTGTTTAATACTCTTTTGTATAAGTATTTGTGTTGAGCTACTCTATTGTTCATAGTGGCCTGAGTCTCACTATAGTATACTGCTCTGCAGTTATCCTGAGTGCATGTCATTTTGTACACCACATGTGGGGTAGTTTGTATATCAATCTTATCCTTAGAGTTGTTAATAATTCTATTATAGTTAGGAGGGGTTCGAAAACCTACTGTGAATCCAGTCTGTAATTTTTTGACTAATTCTTTTGCAGTATTAGGTATATATGGCAGACATATAAGTTGTTTTTTGTCCTTTCTTGGTTTATTTATGTTTTCATAAAATGTTTTGATTCTTTTATTGATGGTTATAAAATCGTAACCACCATTCATTAGATCACTAATATACTTGTTAATATTTATCCTTCTATTCTCTTCATATTTGCATGAATGGTAATTCCTGAACAAGAAGGCAGAAAGCCCTTCCAATTTGTGGGCTTTGGGAGTTTTGGAGTTAGTATGGATGTATCCTCTAATGTTTAGTGGTTTTACTTTCATATTGTAATTAAAACATCTGTGCCTTCTCTTAATTATTAAGTCCAAGTAAGTAATTGTATTCAACTCATTTTCTTCAGTGCAGTTAAATATCAAGTTGGTGTATGCCTGCATTTCATCCAGAATGGCTGTTGCAAAATGACATGCCCTCAGGCTAACTGCGGAGCAGTATACTACGGTGAGACCCAGGCCACTATGAACAATAGAGTAGCTCAACACAAATACTTATACAAAAGAGTATTAAACAGAAATGAGGGCAGCTCAGGATTTATAGACCACCAAAAAGAGGCTAATCATGAATTTGAACCTGCATGTGCTGAAATAGTTTCCACTGAGAGAAATGACATCAAAAGGAAGGTGAAAGAAGCATGGTATATAGCAAGAGACTTGAAGACAATAAACAGGAAGGATACATGCTTTTCTATATCAAAGAGATGGACAATATAAATGAGCTTGCATAGATTTGCATAAATTATTAGATTTGGAGGCTATGAATATGGAGTCAAATGCTCTGAAACTGCTTAGCCTTAAGAAATATTAGTGTAATTTTTATGAATTTAATTTCATTATATACGTCAAGTGTATTAAACCTTACATAATTATTAATAGTGAAGAAAAATCTGAAATTACAATAAATATATATAATATAATAAATGAACCACCATAGTAAGGAAGGAAAGTTAAATTTAAAAACCAAAGATTGAGAGAATTACTAACATAAAATAGCAAAAATAAAAGATGTTACACAGAGTATTACATTTATAAATGAGAAGAGCTCTTAAACGGAGTGTAAAATAAAGTTTGGAAACTGGCCAGAAAGTTTAAGGTTCATTATGGAAATATATTACCCATTTCTTCCAGGCTGGTTCTTTAGTTTACATGTCCGGATTAGTAAAATGTAGGCATGCATTGGGTCGATTACTTGAACAGCATTTTAATGGATTTTCATGATTTTAGCAGCATGATTGGTCCAGAAAAAATTTAGCAGCTTCATTGAAGATTTCAGGGGACTTCAGGAACCGTAGCCAGATTCCTGACATTTTAGCCCTTCACCATGATTGAAGCACTATTTAAATTTATAATTTTGAAACGCACAGAATTTTAGCACTTTCTGCAACAAAGATGGCTTCCCCCTCTCCAAACTTTTCAGAGCTATATATACTGTATCTGATGCCTTCGGGCTAGTGCTTCTTTCATTATCAATCTCACAAAATCTACTAGTTGTTTTTAGATACATTCCTTCGATAAGGCTTTCAAACTCATTAACTTGAATTCATTTTCTAATTAGAAAATGAATTCTTAAAATCAGAAAAATGATTTTAATTAGGAAATCCTTACATTTTAAATACTTATCTTTTTTTCTAATTAATAAAACTTTAACCATTGTTTTGGAAAGGAAAAATCTGAAAGCTTATCAACAGAATGTAGCTTTTAATCACTAAAAATGTTAACAAATTATTTAAAGTAAAATCAAAACATTCCCAACACAATGAAACTTTCGAACAATTATATATATTTAAATATTTATAAATATATACGCATAATCCACGCATTTGTAATATATATAAATTCATGAATAATTTTATCATGAATTTATTAATAGCATTGATTAATTTAAACTCAAACGAATTAATTTTAATACACATTTTTAAAATAAGTTTTTCTTTATGGAAATTAGTGTGGATTGAATGTATAAAGCCCCATTGCATTGGAAATTTAAGGTTAGTACTAGGGTTTGAAGTGGGCTTCTGGCGAGATGTCATGAAGCTAGGATCGAACTCAGATCTGACTGCTTCAATATATATATATATATATATATAATTTATTTATGATTAAATATATAAAGAAATATTTCTAAAATACATTTCATTTTATGTAAAAAAAAAAATGATTCAAACTGCTATATATAATGAAATCAAATAAATAATGTAAATTATATAGAAAGAAAAATGTTGATGGAATAAAATTGAAAAGTGGCAACATCTTTGTTTATGTAATGGTAGAAATGGAATAGGATTGATGATGATTTATTGAAAAAAATAATCAATAACTTGAAACAAATCTACACAATATTTATGAATATTAAAAATAAATTTTTATTTTGAACAAAAAGTATAAATAACATCATCTCTCAATTTAAGATATAAAACTACATTTGGAGTTATTTTTACATTTTATATATAAATATTTGTTACAACACATTATAGCTATAAACAAAGAAGAATAAAGATGAACAAATTAAATTACATTTGTCAGTGATTTTTTTTAACGTAAAATAAACTTTATCACAAATTTTAAATGAATATTAAATACAAACCTTGCTATTTTAATTATAAGCATAAATACTATGCTTAATGAAAAATATATGATCATGAACTGTGACTTTCAGAATTGAGAACAAAAGTATTTTAAGAAATGAATTTATATAAATTTAAAAAATTACATTAATACATAACAGGGTATAAATGATATGTTAAACATCATATATTTAAAAAAAAGAAATAAAATAGATTATATTTACTTTCATTTTATAATTTATATAATTTAATACACTTTACAGACTTATACACACCTGCACATATATAATGTAATATATACGGAATTCAAACTCAGACTTTCACATATTCTCATACTCTAACAGTTAAATATTGTATGACGCAAAAAAATAATCAAATTTTTAACAAATGTATTAGTATTTATAAAAAAAATAAAATATCCATTATATAATTATTGTAATAAAATATAATAATGAAAATGTATCTTAAAAGAAGTATTTTCAGTTGTCTTCATTTGATTGAAAATGGCTTTCAATTATTATGAAAACAATTGAAAGTACTTCTACGTTTTATTATAGTTATTTGTAATATACATTATCATTTTTATATTTTACTATGGCTAAGTATTTTGAAATATATACTTTATTTATGATTAAAATATATAAAACTACTTATTAAAAAAGCAACTGTATTATCTTTCTTATTAATGAAAGAACTTTATTCACAAAATGAGAAATGCTTTCATTAATAATAAAAAAATACAATGGTTTGTATTTATAAGTAAGTATGCAATATTTGTAAATGGAGAAACATACTAAGGAAGTTTAATTAATCATGGTGATATTTTTGCAGGTTATATAAAGAAACATTTCTAAATTATATATTAGCTTTTCACACAAATTTTCATAATTTATATTCACTATTATTAATAAAATCACAAACATAAACTGGTATTATATTTTTAAAAATTGTTAATGTATTATAGATATTATGAACTGATTTTGTTATATACTATTAAGTTGTAAATGCAATTATTATAATTACTTTCAGCGTAGTTTAAGTTATTAAAGATAATAAATTTGTCATTAATTGAATGCAGAAATTGCATTTGAAAAGTTAATATATCTATAATATATTAATGGTCTCATGGTGAGCATCAAAAATGCATAACATAATGCAGAATGACTTAAGCATACATCTTAATGACAATAAATATGTGCATACATATATGCTTAATAAATCATCAAAGTATTTCAATTATAATTTCAGGTGTATCTACACTCTAGACATAACTACTAAATTATTACATCCACTTGCTTTTACATTTTTGTATCCAATCTGAAAAACTTAATGGAAACATTTGACTCTCATTTGACTCTCTTCATCTTTAAAAATGTAGTTCAAATCTTAGTTAATTATCTTATTCATATATAAAAGGAATATTAAATCAAGAGCAAAGAGATATGATAATATTTAAGAAACAAAAACATTTAATTAACAACAATACTTACTTATTAGACAGGTTGACAATATATATGGCACATATTTTCACCAAGTATTGTAAGAGTTATTAGACGTAGTAAAAAAATAGGATTAAAGATAAAACTAAAAAATCTAAATTAATGTTCAATAGTTTTTATCAGAAAAAAAATAATAAAGATTGATAAACATGAATTAAAATAATTTAACAATTTCAAATAACTTGATCTGATTATTAATATAGATGGAAACCTAATGGATGAAATTAGTCATACAATTAAACTTGGATGAAATGCTTCTGTTAGAAATAATTTAATATTAAAACAATATAGATTTATATGCATGATAAGAAAGATTTTTGATTCATATAGTTTAACACTTCATAAGACTTGGGAATTTAACAGAAAAAAACAATTCAAAGACTTCAGACCACTTGAGAAAGTATAGAAATGTATGTTGAGAATAATAAAAAGGTATAGGAAGTGAAATACTTGGGTGAGATAACAAGAAAGTATCATTGAAACAATTAAAAGACTGAAATAAACTTGGGATAAACATGTTTCTAATAAAAGTATTAATAGATGGGCAATTAAAATCTGAAACCTTAAATGGATCCCAAGAGGTCATTAAATATTTAAAACAGGATCACATATGATATGGATAGATGAAATAATGAAGTTGATGTGAAGAAAAAACACTTTTTATTGAGAAAACTGGATTAAACTGGAGAGAACATCTTAAATGATCAATAATGATTAAAAATGATGACATATACATATATTTGATTAACTTCAATATTTCTATTAATTTCCATAATTAATTAAGATTTTTAACAAGCATAATTTTACAAATGTATGTCTGAATATTTCAGGAATATTAAATATATCGTTTAATATTCATCTTTATTAATAATAATTAAAATTAAACCAAATTAGTTTAAAAGAATAGAATATATATATATATTATTTCCCTTTCTTATTATAGGTTTACTTATTAATTTTGTACTTTTAAAAAGAATTTTTTTGCTTGTTATAATCCTAGAGGTTTTTGTTACAAGTGGTTTGCCTTTAATCTATTTTTTGCTTATTTTTAATTATTGTTTTCAAAATTATTAAGTATTTGTTTTTCTGTAAATATTTAATGTTTATATTGAAGCTTTAATTCCAAAGAGCAAAATTTTAAACTAAATTAATGAATTAAATCAACAAAACATTTTTAATATATGGAATGACCTACTTCTTATCTAACATCTTCTGATTACTATTCTTTTTTATCTGCAAAATTAATATTGTAAATTTTAGATAATTTTTATTTTTGAAATTACAATTTTGATAAACTTTAAAAAAAATCAAAAGTAATTATTAATTTGTTAAAAAATAATCAGGAAATAAACAATAACTACTTCTAGCCATGAAAAATTGATAATATTTAATACAGAATATTAATTTATTGTTTCTATTTTATATTATTTTTTATTACTAAGTATTCATTCATCCTTTTTTGTAAATATTATACCTAATATTTGGTACTCTGTCATCTTTTTTATTTTATTCCCCACTTGTATCAAATATCACATGTCCATTTATCCATTCTAGTTTATACTCATTTAATATTGGGGATTCATTAATTCAATCTATTACATACATATTTTATAATAAATTTTATATATCAATTTTGTATTTAAAAACAACTTTGAAATTGTAAAAACTTCACAGCTTCAATTATTCAATTATTATCATTAGAAATTAATGATAAATTTATAAACTATTAAAAATTAATGAACTATTCAACAAATATTATCTGTTAGAAAATATGAATAACTAAATGAATAAACATAATTAAATTTTTAAGTAAAATATTAGATTTTGAAAATATTTTTAAATAATCTGTTAACTTGGAGATCACATTTAAAACAAAAACTAACAGTTATTGTCAGATAAAATACTTTTTTAACCTATCTAATAATTTAATGATGAATATGTAATATGTTGATAAGGTGAAAAATTCAACTTTGTACCTATTTCATAGAATATCATTTTCTAAATCATTTATTTTAAATTTTATTTTCTTTTGTAGCACAGTAGTCTCATTCTGTTATTTGAGTATATTTGCAGTATTAAAGTATATGCAAGTTTTCATGAATCTGGGCATATGCAATATAAAATGGACAAATTGAATTTCTTCCATTTTCTTTCCATCAATTCCAGTAAATAGAAATGGCTCTATATTTTAAAACTGAGAACTAAAAAAATGATAAATCCTACCTAATACATTAAATAAATGTTGATTTAAAAAATCAGATGTTCAAAATAAATTATATAAAACAATGTGGTATATTA
This sequence comes from Epiperipatus broadwayi, assembly GCA_028023455.1. Classification (NCBI taxonomy): domain Eukaryota; kingdom Metazoa; phylum Onychophora; class Udeonychophora; order Euonychophora; family Peripatidae; genus Epiperipatus; species Epiperipatus broadwayi. The sequence continues at coordinate 150,909 of JAQFVV010006990.1, read as the reverse complement.
ATAATTTTTATTAGGCATTCATTAGAATAGAGATTATCCAATAATAAGTAATAATTTTGTAGTGTAATTTTCACTACAGCACTCACACATTATTATTTTAATATTTTATTTCTTAATTAATTTTTATAATTGTTATTAAATCAAAATAAGACAGAAACACACTCATAATTTTAATATGCATATAAATATATTATAATAAATAGACTTTTTAATTGCTAATACATAAAATATTTAGATTTTCTTGATCTAATTTGTCTTTTATTTGGAAATGAGGATGAGGCAGATCACTTTAAGTACTTCAACAAAAACTTTTAACATTTCACCAATTAACTAAAGTGGTTTTTTAAATAAAAGGGGGGGGGTAATATTTTATTGTTGCATTTTAATGATTTTTTGCTGTTATTGCAAATACAAAAGTTAATCTTACTATTTTTTTGTGAACAGATTTTATGATATTAATCTGTCTTAGGTTACTATTATACAGATAATTTTTTTCTTCTAAGAGAATTATTGATCATTGTTAGGTGATATTTTTGCATTACTTATCATTCTTTTAACACAATTTATTCCAAGACCTCTGCTTAATATCATCTTATAAATTTTTTTGAGTTTAACATTGATTTTCATCATGCAACAAATAGTTATTTTTATGGAAGATATTTAAATGGCAGAAATTTATATCATAATGCAGACATTTGTACTAAAACATAAAAATTGAAATTCAAAAACCTATCAATAGAGAAAAACAACAGTTGCACTTCTAAGTGGCAGATGTTTATTTAACTTCACTTTTTACAGTCCAATAGGAGGTGATTCTTTGCTTTCAGAAGGCAAAATTGTCTCTTTTAAAGTAATTCCAACCAGACATTTTAGTAATAGTTTTCTAATTTATGTAATAAAATCAAATAAATGATATTAGCCCATTTTAAAAAATCATAAGAACTGATTTATTTTTGTTGTAATATCTTAGATTGTTGACTTTTGATATTATTAATCTTTTAAACTACAGCATATAATTGTTCTGTGTAGTTCCAGTAATGTTATAAGATGTTTTTTATCTTTGTTAGGTGTTTTACTTGAAGCAGGGTAATATCTAATAAAATTAGCATTTTTTAAAGTATGCATATTTGAATGTTTTTTTTTTTTCAATAAATATTTATATTAGACCAATTAATACAGCATGAAGATTTAGAATTCAAAGTAATTCCTTTAAAATAGAGTAATTTACTTGTGCAAACATTGTTTCAGAATAATATTAAGATCTTATTTTAAGAGTCCTTGGTAGTACTGATTATTTTTTCTATTATTGAAAGTTACTATCAAAATTCATCTTGTATTGATTGGCAACTGTTTTAACTAATTTTTTTGGTGGAACTTTTACTCGGGTTAGTGCCAATAAATATTGTTTTTGATTTATAATAAAATATTGATTAGAGCAACATATACAATTTTTTAAAATAATTTTTGAATCTGAAAAATTGGTTGTGTTATTTATCTTAAATGAGTTTGGTGAGTTTCTAGAATATTTTTGATAGCATAGAAAACATTTTAGTTAAAAAAACTTAATTTACAAATACTTAATTTTATAATTAAAACTCATTTTAAATAACAATCATTCAATAAATATATAAAGAATTCTAGTCATTTTTATTATGTTAGAAATACCTTTCAAATGTCTCGGTCAAGTGTTTTGTAATAAATTCAGCAATAAAAATAATTTATGAAATTGCAAAAACTTTTCAATCATTGGAAATTTTTAATTTCATTTAGATTTTCCTATAACATACACTGTAATCTCATATTGTGTAGCTAATAAATAATTTACTTTTATAAATAACATTTTAAAATTATATAAATTTTCTTTTACAAAAAGTTTTTTTTTCATATGTCATAGCATCGGCCGGGAAGTGAACCCGTTAACCCGGGACAACTGCTTGTAAGGCAGCTGTGCTGACCTCTCGACCACCAACGCTTGACTACAAAAAGTCATTATTATTTATTCATAAATATATATTATCAAAACATTTTGAAAGATAAATCAGTTTAAAAATGTTTTTTAACTTTAAACAATAACAACAATGAGAACCAAATATGATAAATATTTAAAATATGTACACACATAGGTTTCTAATGAAATACTTACATATATATAATACTTCACTTTGATGGGTTTATTGATTACATAGTAGATATATTAATTTATTCTAACATTTTTAAAAATACTTTCTTTCAATTTGAATTGTTAAAATAATTGGTGGTCATTTTATAATATGTCAGATTATTTGTAAGTACTCAATTATTTTGCAGACTTTTATAAAGTAATGTCAATTATTTTTGATTTGAAGTAAAGTACTTCAGTCTTTTTTTCCCTCTCCTTCAATAAAAGACAGACACACAACTTCTCATTAGTGTCCTTTGAAGTAGATTACTGAAAAGAAAAAGAATAGACACTAACCACCCATAAAAAATAATAATAAACTAATTAAACTTCTATTAATTTCTATTAAGTAATTAAATAAATAATATAAAAAAGTTAAAATACATTTATAACTAATTTTTTTAAAGAAAGTTTAAATCAATAATACGGGAACTTTATTATATTGTGACTAGCTCATGATTTATCTTGCTTTATTGAAATTGGATCCAAAAGAAGAAGAAATATACTGCACAGTTTTCAGATATTATAGTTTTATATTATTATAAAATTTAAAGATGGTAAGAAGCGTTGGTGGCCTTGTAGTTAGCATAGCTGCTTTCCAAGCAGCTGGCCTGGGTTCGCTTCCCGGTCAACGCATTGACATATGATAAAAAAAAATTGCTTTTCTTGAAAATGCAAGTGTGTTTTTACATTATATATATAAATAAATAATGCTAAAAGTAAAATTATGAACTCACTGCTCTTACACGAAATGATACAAAGTGGTGAAGACAGCATTGAATTTTGTTTTATTTATTTTTTAATCTCAGTATATCTATATATATAGAACTTCTGTCTGAGATCTGTTTAATATAAAAATAATAATATTGAACAAAAGATTACTTAATAAAAATATTATGAATGATGAAAAATGTAATAGAATGCGAATTTGATGCTGGAATAAGTATAGGATTTTTATTGGGTATGGATAAATTCCAGTAAGTAAATACGATACTAATTAAATATCAAAATATAAATTGATTACTTCTGAAAAAAAAATAATAAAAATAAAAATGTTTTATGTAGTATATATGTCATCATCATATATCACATTAACTTTCTTATTTTGTCTATTCATCCCACATGTTGTTTCTTTCTACATCTTTTACAATTTACAATCTCTTTTAGCAGCATGACTAGCCCAGTTCGATTTCAGTCTTTAAATATTTGAAAACCAGGCACTCTTCACAAACCTGGAGCTTAATTGTAAATATAGGGAATTTGAACTCAGCCTTTCAAGAACCCTTCAACTATCCACACTATCTCATACAACTGAGCACTGAATATATATATATATATATATATATATATATATATATATATGTGTGTGTGTGTGTGTGTGTGTGGGAGATGATAATCTAGACCAACTGATGAGTGCTGGTTAGCACAAAATACAAATATTGGTAATTATTTATCTTTTCTACATGTGTGTGGTCATGTGTATCAGTTGTATGAGATAGTGTGGGTAGTTGAAGGATGCTTGAAAGTCTGAGTTCAAATCCCCTATATTTCAGTCTTTAATGATGTCATGATACATGTTTGTTTTTCCACCCAATTATTCTTCTTTTGATTAACTTCTTGTTGTTTTTAACATATGTCTCTCCATATTTCATTAAATAGTCTAAAATCTCGTTTTCTCATTTTTTTAAATGCCCAAGACTCAGATCTATAAATAATAGTTGGCAGAAAGCATATCTTAAAAATCTTATTTAAAAAAAGTTATTTATTTTTAATATTGTTATTCCTATCAAAAACACTCCATTCAAATTTAATTCTATGATTAATTTCATCCATTATGCTTCTGTCTGTATTAATAATTTGATCAAGATATTTGTAATTGCTATTTTTTTCTACTTCATAATTATCAATATTTATTTTCTTCTTATAAGAAAATTCATATATATATAGGTATTTCTTTATTGAAATTGTAAGTGTAATTTTGAGCAAACTCAGAGTATGCTTCACATGGTTACCATATTTAAAATCATAAATATTATTTACATTAGTTTCTTTTATTGGAATGTGTTTATGTTATTCAACAATCAGTAACAATGGTTTTTGTAAAAAGAATAATTCTCAAATCAATATATAAATTATGTTTGCATTATTATAAAAAAAAAAAAATACAATAACTTTTTAAGAAATCTATTAAATACTGCATATAAACTATAATAAGTATTAGTTCTTTCTAAATCAATAAATAAATTTATTGATTTATAATAAATAAATTTACATTAACATTTTAAATTAGAAGATTAAAATAACAAATAAAGTTAGTATTAATAAATTTTTATTTTAATAGTCAGTCTCATATTAGCTTTAATTCTAGCAAGTTGGGTTTTTTTTCAGTCTGCCTGTATATTATTAATTTTTTTTATACTTTTGTTAATTATAAAGTTTCTAATCATTTACATGGATTTATAGGATCCTCATGTTAGCTCAAAGATTTTGTACTTGTATGATGCCATTACTATTATTATTTAAAAAAAATTAGTTCTGAAAAGAATATGAATCTTGTCTGTCCAGTAAATTTTTAAAAACTAGAAATTTGAAATAACAGAATAATTTAAATATCTTTGTTCGTGTTCTAATATGATATTTTATTGAACTAACGAACTGTCTGCTTTTAAATAACCCTTCTTTCAGTATTAATGAAATTAATCTGTAGATTTTTTATACAATTATATTCATCGATGGATATTGAATAAAACATGCAATACTATGTATTTTGCAGGATAAAACCTTCCATATCATGTGAGAATGTGCTTTTTGTAAATCATATAAGAAGAATAAGCACAGCAATAAGCTTTATTTTATCAGCATCCTTAGTAAAAGAGATATTAGCATTGGAACTGCTCTGTTTCAGTGACTGTTTAGATGCAGATATTGTTTTAGCTCAAAGATACATAGTTTAAGACAAACATAGGTCATTAATAAAAAAAATGCTATCAAAAATAATTCTAGATATTATTTTGTATATAGTTTGTCAGCCTTCTGATTCAGTCATTAAATTTTAAATAAATGTATGAAATTGTAAATACTTTATACTTGAAACAAGTTATTTATAATTAGTAAAAGTTAACTGTAGAAGTAGCATCAGAGACATGACTTTTAAGTTCCTGGATTATTTTCTGACAAGTGTGAATCCTGTTGAATACTGAATAAAAATGGGTTCTTTCTTTTAAATTAAAAATAAGATAAATTTAAGGATTAGTAAAAAAAAAGTTTAAAAAAAAAAAAACATTAGATATTGTCATTCATTGACTAAACGTCTGATTTATTCCATCATTATTTTCTTTACTATAACTTTTTTTGATATGAAGTTTTACAAATTAAAAATTTTATATGCTGTCTAAAGACATTTCACTAAATCATCTAGCAATAATGCATGTTCATCATCATTAATGAATTAACAGACTCTTCACATATCTTATTTTAGCATGATATTATATGTTAAAATTTGAATATAAAATTATTTGATGGAATTTTTATTTTATAATGAGATTATATAAATCTATATTTATTTCATCAAAGTTATTTTTTATTATTTTATATGATTATCTAGAATTTTAATTTCATTTTATTATTTACATAAGAAGATTATTGTTTTTCCAAAACTTGTCATTTTTAAATAAAATTGCAGCTATCAATAATGATACATAAATTGTGTGAGTGATTCAACTTATTATTCCAAAGATTGATTCATTTTGTCTATAACTTTTCAAATATTTTCTGTCACTTTTAACTCAAATTTATTACATTTATAAAGCTTTCTTTTTTATATTGACCTATCAGATTTTAGTAACTATTAAAATTTTGAGTTTTATTTGATTTTCTGAAATCCAAAATAAAAAATTGTATTATCAAAAAACTAGTTGATATAATAAACATATATTATTAGTATTTATATGTTGCATAAATCAGTGACATTTTAATATTAGAGGGGTAAATAGAATGCAATAGTTCAATTTAATTGATGAAACTTCTTTTTTTTTCTCAGTTAAAAATTGATCAATAAATGTATTTACAACCCTTATGTCATTCTTCACTAAAAAAAACTTCTCTAATTGAGAAAATGTTTGAGTCAGTGTTTAAATGAAATAAATTCTTCAGAAACCATAATAGTACTTTGGGAATTTTTAAAAAATAAGCTAATATCTTTTTTTTTTTAAAAAAAAAAGACTTTTATGATTATTTTCTTCAAAAAAATTGAGTATTGTCATAATAACAACTTGTGGAAATTTTTATTTTATTTAACACTGCCTTGAAATTTTGATACATTAATATTTTGTTAAGCATCAGTTATTTCATATATAATATAGAAAAAAGTGTTATTCTTGATTTAGAGTAATTATAGCATTGCAAACTTTACTCATGATGAAGTTATCTTACACATGAGGACTTCATATCCTTATCTATCAAATATGTATACACCTGGGTCTCATTTTATGCAGTAGATAGGTACCACATAAGACCCACATTAAAAAAAATTGCACAAAAATAGACTTAACTTACCTTGAAAAATGGGGGATAGGGTCTGTAATTTTCAGAATTCGCATAAAAGCAAAGCAACAAGGAAAAATTATTTTAAAAATTGCATTAAAAAAATAAGCAAATAAAGTATGACTAATAAAAAATTTCAAATATTTGAAAAAAATTAATACAAGACGAACCTTTTTTTACGTTTTTTTATTAACTACAGTATTTAATTTTACATTTTTCATACATATTTTAATCATTACCGCTAGCGTTTGTTTGTAAACTGGTAAGAAATCAGATTCGAGGTGATGTGATGTATTGTAGCTTCTTCTTAAATGAAGTCAAGAATCTCTCAGCAATTATGCCCAGAAAAACCTGTTAGCCACTTTATTTTTATTTGTGATGTGATGTACAACTAGTGCCAGTTTCAGACTTGTGTTGTGTTAATGGTTTTCTGTTTCTATATTAAAAAAATGAAATCACAATCAAAACAAAAAGATTATACATTATCATTAGAAAGATTATTTTCAGTTTATAAAATCTTCGTTTTTTATTTTAAAAATCTAAAAGATTATTTATTTTTGTTATATATAACAAAATACATTTTAAAAGTTTAAATTTTTTGAATATTTATTATGATATTTTTATATATAAGTATAAATCTATTATTATTATTTATTCATTAGTATAAGTAGGTTATTTACATAGAAGCTAAGTTTCTAAATACAGCTTCAGGCCATATTCACGTTAGCTGCTAATATAACGTTATATTTTTGGGAAAAAAAAGTATTTCAAATGAAAATAAGTTATTAATAATTTAAATTTCTTGATATCTAATAAATACAGTGAAATATGAAAGATATTAAGAAGAAACATGAATCGCATAACTTCAAAATCGCATTAAAATAATCTATATGAAACGAGACTCAGGTGTATATATACATTTTATTTATAATAAATGATATATAAATATTCTACAGAGTAATAGTTTTCTAAATATTTTTTTTATTTTTATGACTTATCTTTCCAATATATATATATTTCTTTAGTTTATTTTTAACAACTATAAGTACACAGGTTTTTAATATTTCTTTCTTTTATTAAAATGTGTTATAGTACTACATTTTTAATTACTTTTTTTCATGATTAGTCTAATTTCATCATAAATTACTGCCTATTGTTATATAACACAATGAACTCATTTTTTTACAATTCTTTTCAACTTTTCACAGCCCTAGACATATTAGCACATTGGTCAAGTGATGGAATCCAAAGATAAAATCTTTTGAATCAAACTTCAGTCTATCCCAAACATTATCTGATCTCCTGATTGACTACCCATTTAATTATTTTCCTTACTATATTTTTTTATATAAATATTTACAGTTCTTGATGTGCTTCATTGGTTTATTTCTAATTTTTTCTTTGTATTTGTATTTGTCATTGAAATCAACCTCATAATCTTTGTTTTTATCATTTACTTCACATCAGAACAGTATGTATTTTTAAATTTTTCTGAACATTTTTTTTAAAATTTCTCTCGATATCTAAAATACATGATCCTCAGTCTATAGGTTTTTTTAAAATAAAAAACAAGTTTTTTTTTTTTCAATTAATAGGCATTGTAATCAAGTCATGGAAATAGTTGATCATTGTTCTAGTAGATATATGTCTATATAAACTACCAGGACACACACACACATATATATATATATAATTTATTTATATCATGATTGTAGTGACTTGATTAATATTTATGATAGTTACTGCCATTTTGTAACTAAAGCAACATAATGACAGCCAGTTTGCAACTATCATAAATATTAATCTAGTCACTACAATCATGAGATAAATAAATTATCTCATTTCTAAACGAACAAAATAAAATGAAAATAATCACTGACATAATTTAAGATTTAAATTATTTTGCGATATTGTGAAGTCATTGTAACTAATAAAATATACTAGCCATTGTAACTAGATAAATAAATATTAGCTATTGTAATTGAAAAAAATTACAGTGAAATCCATGGAGTGCATTACCCCTCTCTCCAATAATAGATTCTTTCAACAAAGAATCCTTCCTTTTCCTCTTTCCGCATATATAAGACCATTCAGGATCGCACACACTGGCACTATTTATAATTACTTAAAAAATATCAGAGAAAATTAATATCAAAATATCATCAAGTTGAAAAAGGGACTTAATCACTTTTATTCAGTTTAGATAAGTATATGTGTTTTCCCTGGCTGCCACTAGATTGTTTTAAACTTAGATAAATATCATCTGTTCATAGTGTACCAGGTTCAAACCCACTTTGTACATTCTTTACAACACATGCACTTGGATGAATGAAAATGACATTCTTATATTTTATCTGTGTTAATAAAAATATAAAATCCTAATATCATAAATTCTCAATAATTAATACTTTTACAGGTGTTAAACACTTTTATAGGTGTTACCAGCTCAGTTTAATTACATGATTTACAGATGCATAGATGCTCTTACTAATGGCTCACAAACAAACATAGTGATGACCATTATTTATAGATGTCCATTAAACTTATTTACTTAATTTATTTATTCATCATAATATAATATGATGATGATGACAATTCCAGCCACAGCCTTTGCAATTAACTCACAACAACAAATTTAGCTTTTATGAACCTATAAGCACCTACTTAAAACATATTTAAACTGGGGTTTAAATATTAATATTCACCAGCGATGATGACTCATCATAATGAATCTCATGACCTAAAAATCTAGCCTTTTATAAGTTTATGGTTATTTATTTAAATCATTATTATATTTAAAATGATAGCTTAATCATCAATATTTACCAGTGATGATGAATGATCATAACGAATCTCACCACATGATATCTAGCTTTTTATAAACCCCTATTTATGTAAAACATTATTATATTTAAAATGGGATTTAATTACTAATATTTACTAGTAAAGATGATGGTCGAAACCCCTCTCATAGCATAAAGTTTAGTTCTTATAAATTTATAATTATTTACCTGAAACATTATTTGCTCAAACGGTGGTTTAACCAATAATATCCACCGTTGATAATGTTGGTCAAAACCCATTGGCACAACATAAAATTTTAGCTTTCTGTTATCAATCTATAATTACTTAAAACTTGGTTCTATGTAAAGTGTGATTCAAAACATCATTATATGTAAATTACTATCCAACATTTAACCTTTATTAGTGATGATGAATGATTATAAGTAAATGATAAAATTAAATTAAGAAAATAACAATACTAAGAATAAGAACTCGAAAGTCAACTATGGTATAATTATATTTATTAACACTCTTCCCTTCAATAAATCAAATTGCTAATTATATAATTGACTGCAATTATTATGTCAATTAAATACATAATTAAAACAAAATCTTTAACACTGTATGCAGAACCAAATAAACTTCAATATATGTGTATGTTCCTAGCTATTTTAACATAAGCTGGTTTAAAATGAAACAAAAAAAAATATCCCACTGAATGCTTATTCAATATTTCTCCCAGCTTTATTATATGTGTCATAAAGGTAAAATTCGTTCACGCAATATGTGTGTATGTTTACGGCATACACGTGTGATTCTGCTATTAATTTGCTCCCTTAAACTAAAAATTATTGATCACTAAGATTTGAGTCTAACCTATTTTTGACTTGTTTATATAAGCAGTTACTCACGCGCACACACTGTGATATGTCAATATATATATAAATATAAGGGTTTCATTGTATAATAGCTAATGTTTTCATATACTACATTTGTGATTTTGTGATTAATGGCTAATAAGTGCTTAAGGATTTTCTATAAAGTTTAGAACTATTTTGCAATGTTGTTATCCTATATATAGTACTCATCATTCAATTATTAAGCAGTAAATTGACAACTGGATTTTCTATAAAGTTTAGAACTATTTTGCAATGTTGTTATCCTATATATAGTACTCATCATTCAATTATTAAGCAGTAAATTGACAACTGAATATAAGCAGACAGCCTATTAAGTAATATCTTGTTTTTAACTGCCTCTCCATGGAGAGAAAGAAGATAGTCTTTGCAATGCAATTGGCTAATTGATATATCCATTAGAAACCAGTCAACACTTAGACAATCCCAATATTCAAACACAGACAATAGATTTTTAGTAAAAGCACTAAAACTTAATAAAGTTTGTAGTAAATTATTATGAGTTTTCTAAACAACCATAATTAATGCTTTCCATATTGGTAATTCCAGTCTTATTGAATAGTATTTTTCCAGATAAAAATCTTTCTTATCATTATCACTGGCTGTATTTTTCTTATAGCAGGTGAAAATGTGCTGACGAAGTATATATTAAAGTGGCAGACTACTTGCACAGAAATATTATTAATATCCTGGGATTCTGGCATAAAAAAGATATCAAATTCCAAGCGAGCAAAAAGATATCAGTAAAGATATTGATAAAAAAACAGCAATATTTAATTAATAGAAGAGTCATAAATTCTTAAAAATTTATATTATATGTATTAAGATAAATAAAAATATTCACAATAAATAAATCATACATTGTTATTAGAGAAAAGCAAAGTTGAGCTATTGCATCTCAATAAAGTTAATTGAACCCATATACCTTTTAAACTTGTAATCATCAATTTTTATTTTTGACTATATGCCAAATAATGAGCTTTAAAATTTTAACTTAACCTATTCAAGAATATAAACTTAACTTTTTCCAAATTTAATGCTAATATATATTATTGAATTTGGGATTGTAACTTAGTATAAATCTAATAATGTATACATATAATATTATAAAACTAAATTCAATTAATTCATTTTTGCATGCATAATTTTCTATTAAAAACTATTAGCATATAAATTTATTAAGGGGATAATTAATTAAATACTAATTTAGGAATTTTAAATAATTTAAACATTTTTTTACTTCTTAGTATATACATAACAAATAATATTTTACTGTTAAATATAATTAAAAATAACAACCAGATCATATTATAATGTTTCAAAGGATAAGCTCTTTAGTTTATGCTCATATGATAATACCCTCATCCATGTTAATAAATATGTTTGCTTTTAATAAAATGTATGCGGCGCCTCAGATGAACTTATTGACATGAATGTGACTAAAGTCTATTTATATTTATAAAATATCATGAAATTTGTAATAAATGATGATAAAAAGTTAATAAAAGCTAAATCCATTTAAAAATTGTCATATAGAAAAGTAATTATTAATGACTATATTACTATAAATAATTGATGCAATAGGCAAAATGCTTTTTGTGTATTATATCATGTTACTGCTAAATTTTCCATAAAAATTGTTTGTATCTTAATAAGTTTGACTAACTCTATGCACAAAGTGAAATGAAGTAAATATAGTGTTGATATTAATGAATTGTGATATATATATAAATATATATATACAAAGATATATATATATATATATATATATATATATATATATAAATTTATAGCCTCTTTGTCTAATAATTTCAGATATTGTTTTATTAAACAATCAATATTCAATATGACAATCAATTTCTTTATAAATTATTGAACTTCATGAAAATATTATGGCATTTTGCTACATGCACCCCCACAAAAAAAGACAGTATTCAATCTAAAGAATTTATATAAATAATAAAAAACTTTACTCAACTTATAGTTTGGTTTATTGCTAATTTGGAAATAAAAAAGTATTGAGATTAACTTAATACATTATTTTTTTTCTTTTATAATTATCCAATTCCATTTTAAACTTTTTCAAAGTAAAGGAAACACTTTGAAATTGTGACTATATCTTCTTTTATTTTTCCAATGTCATAATTGTACTTTTTTCAATAAATTGTACATTTTGATATTAGTAATATACATATATTATGTCTTACAAATGGATTATCTCTAGATTAAAATCCTCTTGTGAATGTAATCTTTTTTTCTGTTATCTATTTTTATAATTGTATATTTTGAGAAAGTGACTCAATTTGTGCTTATTGAAAATAATTGTTACATGATGTTTATATATATGCTAAGGATATTATATTTAATAAAGATTTTTACAAAACACTATTTGAACAAATGCATTGTTGCCATGTGTTTTTAATAACTACAAATGAATGTGTGTTGGGGCATATTATTTCAAAACTTAAAAAATATATAGAAATACTTAATCAAAAACTGTAAATAAGTTTTAGTATAGTTTATAAATATTCTTTATAAATTTTAAATATTTTATAATTATTTTTAATTTTAAATCAATATATTGTTATAGTTAAATAGCATTAAGCTGTTGCACATGAGCTTTGCAGATTTTAATAATAAATGACTGAATACTAACACTTCAAACACATGATAAAGTGTTAGTATTCAGTCATTTATTGTTAAAATCTGCAAAGCGCATGTGCAACAGCTTAATGCTGTTTAACTATTACAGTTTATAAACATCACGCTATATAAAATATAATTGATTTATCAATATATAGTTGTAACTAATGATAATACAAAGATAGGTGTTATTATATTGTAATGATGTTTCTATTTTTGATTTATGTTAGTTTTGTAGATATGTGAGGGTATCATATTGTTAAGGTTTACAGATTCCACAAATAAGTATACTTTTTCAATCTTAATATTATATTATTAATCTAATAATTATGAATCATTTTGTTAGATGTTTGCAACATGTGAGAGATAGAAATTGTTATAACTACTTAATGTAGTAAAAGATGAGTTTGTGAGAATTGGAGAATAGATTTCTAAAGGGAAAAAGATTGTATTCAATATTTTGAATACTGGAGACTGTGATCATAATCATAAAAGCTAATTTTTTTTTTAATAAATAGTTGTTTTTATATGCATAGAGAAATGTTCAAAAAATATTACTACAAATATGATAATACATACTGAATTGGAAAGTTATTGCCTTATAGATTATAAATTTATTTTTATTGAAATAAAATTTCTTTCCCAATACATATAAAACTTTATGACTAAATTATACAAAAAATAAGTCTTTGTATATCATCATCATTATCATCAACCATTATCAATCCACTGCAGAATGAAGGTCTCTTCAAGTTCAATCATCTCTGATCTTTAGCTTTTCTTCTCCAGACCACCCATGACTTTCTTATTTCATCCATCCATCTCACATGTGGTCTCTTTCTGGGTCTTTTATAATCTATTGGAATCCAGTTTAAGATTTCAATTGTCAATCTATTACAATTTCTTCTAGTAATATGTCCAGCCAAACTCCACTTCAGTCTTTTAATTTTTTCTATGAGGGCAGTAATCTCTTCTTGTTATTACCAACATACATCTCTCCATACTTTTTGAGTGGTCTGAAGTCTTTGTATTACTCTTCTATTAAGTGTCCAAGTCTCGGATCCATAAGTAAGAACTTGTATATATAACTTAATTAATCAGTATCTCTAATTTTCTTTCAAAACTGGGCTATTAATTCCAATATAAAAATAATTCTCCATGTATTCAATTTCTTTTATAAACCTTATTTTATTTTATGAACCAAAAACTAAAATAACATAAACTTTATAAAGAAAATAAGCATGTGGCTAGTTACTTCTGTGTTAAATGTTTATTTATTAAGAATACTTTTTATATATAATCATATAATCATATTTTGATGATGTTATAATATATTTGAGCACCTATATGGTATACGAACATAACTCCACTCATTTAGACAAATTTGTTGTTTTTTTTTTTGCTTTCTTTAAATGAAATCAATCCAGAAACTAGTTCTATTATTATAGTAAATCAAAAAAGAAAAAAAAAACATTAGTTAAAAAGTGTATTTGGTCTGTTGGTATTATAGGCAAGCATTCTTCTGTGTTGAGCTTCTTTAAAAAAAAAATTGTAATTTAAAAAGAAATATGTTATATGTATTGGCACAAAAATTCTTTGGTTACAAAATAGACATATTGTCTATAAAATAATAGCTTTCTAATTTAGCATGTATTATCATATATGTGATGTTAGTTGTTCACTTATTTATATATATTGTGATGTACACATATAGCTATGCAGAGTTTCTATGTAGTATATAAAGATCATATGTTTAATAAAATATATTTTATTGTTTTGAATGAATCTGGAATAAGTGAATCATTTATTTATTAAACTCATAAATGAAATATTTTGTTTCAGTTATAATAGAATGATAACATTGCCTTATTAAAATTAAAAGAAAAAGAAAATCACATGTTCGGAGACAGTGTTTAAAAAAAGGAAAAGAAAAAGACAGATTTTTGTATTACCATAATTACAGAAATGATTTCAGCAAGGAAAATACACAGACTTTCTTTGGCTTAAAAATTTGTGTTTATTTTACCTTACTTTTATAAATATATTCAAGACATATAGCAAAGAAATATGCACTGTGAGTAAGGCAATTTAAAGAGGGAAGCATGAGTTCCCCTTCATTTGGTATCTTTATGGTTAAAATGAAATGGAATGATTAAAACAGCAAATACTATGCTTAACTGTTATGAAGCTATGAAACTATCAAAATTTACTATGGATTGTAATACTGACAAAGGAATAGATGAATTTCATTTAAGAATAAAGATGATCATGGAAACCTACCAAGGAAAACATCATGGGATAGTGGAATCTAAGCTAAAATTATATATAAAGCTAAAATTGGAAACAGACACTAAGAGAAAAATTTCTTTTAAATTATCTAACTGAAATAAATTTCATTTGTCAATAATGGTTAAGAATTTAATAGTGACTTAATGATAAAATATTTATCAGTCTTTTTTATTAATAATTTTTATTATAAGACAATTTTATCTTATCATTAGACATAGACTTAAATAATAGATTTACATAATTAAGACTTACATTAATTATTAACATATTAATTTTTTTGGTGGAAGAATTTGTAATTAACCCTTTTATTACTGTATGCTTTAATAATTTTAATCATAGATTATTTTTATTAATTGCAATACAGCTGGGGATAAATTATAAAGAAATATGTTATGATATTAGATTGCTGATGGTAAATTGATACAATGTTCTTTGCCTTAACCACCTCAACGAGTTAATATTTACTTCAATAAATATTATTATTATTATTATCCTAAGTATTTTGATTTGCATGTTGTATAAATCATTGCAAAACTATTTTATTACACAATTTATTTTACAATTAAGATAATTCATTATATATTCCATACTATACTTTATCATCAAGTCATCTTTATTGAATTTCCTTTTTTGCCAAGCATGATATTTATTTCTGGACCATTGGTACCTTACAAATTCATGAGTTCATTGTAAATATAAATCTAAACTACCATAAAACCATTGGTGGATCAACATATTTATGTGTCTATTTATTAATTATATATTTTAGTTTGCCTAAGTACAACATTTATGATGTATATTTTAGGTTGCTGAAATATTTAGTACATAATGGAGAAAATCACTTAGTTCACAAATTTTATTTACTATGTGTAGTTGCCCAAATCTATGAGGCACTTGTAGGCCAGCTAGCCCTGCTCAATTATAATATTTTTACTATATTCATGACTACCCAAATCTGCAATCTATTCAGTGAAAAACACATATTTTAACCTTACATTGTTGGCAGTCTTCATTAGTTTTCCTTTACATTTTGGCTTGTCCAACAAGGAAATATTGCTATTTATGAAACAATGGGGCTTCATTAGCATTGTTTTTATATTTTAAAATATTTTTCCTTCACAATATATTGTAACAGAATAAAAATGGGACCATGAAAGAATAGTCCTGGTTTAATAATGCATTATGAATTGTGATGCTATTTGTAACAAAAAAAATATAATACTAAGCTCTTATTTAATAATCCCACAGATCTGAGTGACATTTGTGACAGGATAAAATATATGATCTAAAGTTGAACACTATTTATGATGGAAAGAAATATGAGGATAGTATAATCTTTGTTATAACCTAATTATTGATAGTCATTATAAAATATGAACCAAGAAAGCTCAATTCTAATTTGATAATGTTCATAAATTACAACATCATTTGTAACAATGAAAATAATGAACTAAATCAAGATGAACATGAACCAATCAATAACAATCTAACACTTAATTCAACCTTTTATCAAACCATATGTTTGGATACCATTTATAACAAAATAAGACAATAATAATGATCTTTGCTATAACCACATAGTTTCGAACAACATTTGTAATGGATTGGAAATAAATATAATCACAAGTTATCCTAAAAATACGAGTATTATTTGCAACAGGTTAAAGATAAAGCAAAAAACTACATATCATTAACTTATAAATAACATTCTGTATCTATTAGATAAAGCACTTGTAATAGGATGCAAATAATGTCCAAGAGTGAGACAGATAAACTTTAATATTCCTCATAATTCAAAACACTGTTTATAACAATACAAACTTCTAAAAGTTAAACATTATTTGTATTTAACCCAAATGATTCATTAATGGATAAAATAATAACTTTAATGTGCTCTACAAATTTAGGAATCGTTTATAATAAAATATAAGTTATAATGATAAGAAACAATGACTTTAGCGTAACCTACAAACTTAAAATACCAATGATATGTAAATAAAGTATAACTCAATAATTGATCTCTAATTATAATTAAATTAAATAAAAGTAAAGTTAACTTAGCAATGCTATCCCATTAGTATTAATATACTCTTATTAAATAAGTTTATTATAATAAGATGAAATACTTAATAATAAGGCAATGGTTTTATTAGCTATAAATTTATGCATGTTAATCTATCCTCAACAGGCATATAAAACTTTCTCTTCTAGACTCCTATAAATTTGTAACATTAAATTGAAAATAAAGTAAAATACCTTAATTATAAACTATAATATAATACAAAATCAGTTAATCTAGCTTATCTTTTTACTTTCACCAACTTATAATACTATAAAATAAAATCATCCTCTTAAATAACCTTAAATTTTATAATATCAAATCATAATATATAAAATAAATTATAGATTTCTATTTGATGCTTACTGAAATTATTCTTTAATCTAATAAAGTGAGATTGTTAAACTTTAGACTATAATTATCAAAATATATAAAAGATTATTAATATTTTATTATGATCAAATATCAGTATTAAAGCTTCTAGTATTTAAATTAAATTTAAACATATTTAAAGCAAATCATTCTATATAATAGATTTCAAATATCAGTTTTAATATATACTACTTCCAGTTCTATAATTTAATAAGATTAAGATCTTTATGGCTAAATATTAACTTAGTATAATATTCACCTAATAAATAATAGTTTATAAGAAAATGCAAATATCTGATTGTAAATACTTTTATTTGTTTTCAATAATTATTATATTTGTACCTTTATAAATTATGAAATCAATTCAGATATAATTTCTATCTTAATATAACTGTTACATATAATGAATATAATAATTATAATAAACTTCTAATTATTATTAAGTATTAAAAAATACCAAATTGATTAATTTATTATTATATAAATATCTATATCTGGTCCAGATAATAAAATATTATATTCATTACAAAAAAATGATATGTGATTGTACACATCAATCATATAGTTTAATTTCTGAACTGTTTAAACCTACTTATAATAAATTATGTGATATAAGTCAATATCTGGATAGCATCTTGTCAAAATACTATTAATAAATAAATTTACATTAGAAAATTGAATGGCAGCTAAGCAAGTTCATTTGTTTTAAAATAATTCAAAATTTATTAAAAATGAATATAAATTTAAAAAATATATATGACAGATAAACTGTAAATGTTTAGAATATACATATATAATCAAATTATGTATTATACAGTATTCTCACTATTGAAATTTAATTTTAACTATATAGGTAGTTATACATTGAACTTCACCTATAAAAATACTTAATCTGAAATATGTATCTCTATGTAACACAAAACATGTTGTGATACATATACATGCTTTCAAAATATAAGAGAGGCAATGACATTCCTAATTTTTATATAAAAAATAATTAAGAAATAAAAATATAATAAACATGAGTCTGCCTATTTGGTCACAATATTTCAATAAAATAAAATAAAAATAAAAAATACTTAGTGCAATGTAGCTCTTTTAGATTCTTTATATTTATGAGTTATATATTCAAGATTAATTTATAATCAACAAATAAGAAGATACTATTTTTAGATGAAAATTATAATTTTTAAACTATGAAATATAAATTTGGATTTAGAAAAACTTAACTCTTATATTCCATGCATATAAAATAAATCTTTGCTTAATGTAAAATATAATACTGTTTATATCAATTAATACTATACAATTATATATCTAAAATAATAATAAGAAGAAAAAAGACATGTTAGTAAATAAGCTTATTAACCATTTTGTACTCTGCTAACATTTTGACAGATTTCTTTGTTCTCATTAGATTTAAGCTTCCAACTTTCACTTTAATATTAAACCATTATTATTTATCAGAATATAATAAATTTGTCCTCAGTTTATAGATATTTTTGTTTAGAAATTACATTTTTTAAAAATCACATTTGATTTTCAGAATTATTTTAAAAATTAGATTTTAATCAAAACAAAATGCTCTCACATGATCAAATTTCAGGTGGATCAGATTCAATTTGCAAAATGAGTAAAATCTTTGTTTGATGTTTGTTTTAAAAATCTGAACAAATTATTTTAAATAGCTAGTAAATCTATTAATTTATATTTTAAAAGTTTAATTTTTTTTTGTAATTTTTATGATATCACTAAATGTTATAACAGTTATTGAGTGACATCATTTTTAGATAGCTGTATTTTCCACAATCTCAATGATAACACTATACAGAAGAATATATTTTTATATTTAAAAATAAAACATTTCTGTAAAAAATAAATATGTAGTAATATATATTTTTGACTTCTAATAATTATTATGCAATAATGATACAAAAACAATCATAATAAACTTTTTGAAAAATCAAATTTTTAGACCATCATAATATTTTCTTGAAGTAATCTTGCAAAGTTTGAGATCACCAAATATATAATATATACCCATCATCATAAAGTTTAAGAAACTTTGAAAACTGCTTATTTGATTATCCTGCCATCTTTTGAATTTTTTTGGAATTAAAATATTTAAAAAAATGTATACATGAATTTTAAAGTTGTAAAAAAAAAACTTCACAGAATTTTTCAGCAGAATGCAAAAACACAAGTACAATTTCTTGACTTCCAATCTGAGAATGTTTTGTAATTAAAAACAGAATGATTAATTGTTCTCCAGTATAACATTTCAAAGTAATGACACAGTTTTAATGTCTATTTCTTTAATTATAATTTGACAAAATTTTATTACTCTAGTAAAGATAGATATATCATGAAAAGTTATCTGACACAAAACAAGATTTTTGTTAATTTCATTATGTTCCAGATATCCAAGTTATCCTTTCATTTAGCAGATATTTAATTTATAAGACATTATAAGTGAACAGATGCTAGTTTTTATCTATGACAATGTAATACAAAATAAACCAATTTATACCTATATGGAAATAATTCATCAATCTCACAAAACTAAAATGGTAGTTGAAAATAATCCTTATATACATTTTTATGTTGTTAGCATTTATATTTCATTATTGAAACTAAGCAATATCCATTTTTAGCAAAGAAATATTCAGATGATTTTTACCTCAATGAATTACTTTTCTTTCTTTTAATAAATTATCATTCCTTATAAATTCTGAATAAGTTTGTCCAGCCTTCTGGATGAATATTACTTTTCTTTCCCCATCATCTTATATAATTAATGATCAAATACTTTTAAGATAATAACATAAAATTATATGAATGAACTTAGGTTCATTTCTATTGAAGTCAAGATGTAAGAGAGTGGGTTTACATTGTTCAGTTCTATTTATATTTTTAATGGACATCATAAAAACCAACATAACATTCTTTTATAACTCTACAGTCAAATTTATTTAGCTTTCCAAAAGAAAAAAATTATCACACAATAATAATAATAGCAAATAAATAAAAAATCTCACAATTATTACATATAATAAATAATATTTACATTTAAAAAATACAAATAATATTCTTTTAATTCAATGCAAAGCACAAAAATTTATACTATACTCTTAACATACTATATTGGAAATATATTTTTGCACATATCTTTCCAATATAATGTTATACAAATAAAATAATAAACATACATAGGACATTAAATGTTCATGTGTATTATTTGTAATGTCCTATTGTGAATGCAATAACTAAAATTTATATAACAATGAAAGAATAATAACTTTATCAAAACTATAAACTATTATTTACACATTTATTTCTTTTTGAAATAAATAGTCAATTTACAATTTTTATAAAATAATTAATAATAAACAGTTATCATATCATAATAACATATTTCAATGCTCTCCAGGTTAATATATTCACTATTAAAATCAAACAAGAAAAAAAAACATTTTTTTATAATTGACATTTTACCACATATTGAAATTTATTTCAAATATCAGTTATATATATATATATATATATATATATATATGATATATATATATATATATATATATATATATATATATATATATTATAGCCAGTGTAAATAAAAAAGATATTTCAAGATTCACTTGACTTATTAATTAAAACCCTTAATCCATTGAAAACCAATACATTGGGCAAGTCAAAATTTCAACCTCAGAAAATATACAGATGGGTGAAAGATCTCAGCTCATGACCTCTCAACACCACCATCATATAGTATTAATAATAAACTCAATAATATTAATATAGGTTAAAATCGGAGTTATGTATATGTTAATAATAATAATAATAATAATAATAATAATAATAATAATAATAATAATAATAATAATAATAATAATAATAATAATAATAATAATAATAATAATAGGAAGATAATATGACTGCTGGATTAAAAATAGCACTATTATTAATAATAATGATAATAAGCTTAATATCATAGGCTAACAATAATAAGTCTTAAAAATTAAACACACAGACTAGCACAAGGATACATATGCTGATACAACAATAAGAGCTAAAATAATAAGCATTAATAAGACAAATGCAGAAACTCATAAAATTAAGAGGAGAATTCTCACACTCTCTCTTTTAAGAATATAATAACTTAATATTTTAAGCACATGGCACAGAAAAAGTTTGGTTACTTTCAAGTCCTCTTTCACCAGCACATCCTCAATATACCACCCAAATCTTATAATAAGTATGATTACCTTTCAACAATGATCAGACTTAATATAATGTTCTTTTTTATTAAATTAACACATGTATTCTTTTATTTTTGCCACATAGCTCTTTCTTAAAATGACTTGATTATGAACATAGCAATTTTTTCTCAAATCTTATAAATAAGTAAATCTCAGTTCTTTACGATGAATTATTTCATAATTAATAATTTTGTTCTTCTATTTATTTCTTGCAAACCTAGCAAGAATGTGATTATAGTAAAACAATGATATCAATAAGACATGACCTTACCCTTAAGATGAGATCTTATTGTATCAAAAATTATAAAAATTATAATTAATCTTAAACATGAAGAAACTCTTAAATTAAAATAATAATGGTACACTAGGATGACATTCATGGTATTATGAGCTGAACTGTGATTCTGTTTCTACCCAAAATATTGCACCAATTGGTTTACTCTTAATCTTCCACTAAAATAATATCAAGCAATCTATTATCTTAATTGGAAATAAATAAAGTTAAGTAATTTTTAACTTTATCAAGAATAAATAACATTGAGTAAAATATTCTTATACCTATCAAATAAAATGGTTTTATTATCTTTAAATAAGTAAAGTAATATTTTTCTTTGATGTTATCTTAACATCAGTAATATTATTTTAAATAATGTGACTTTTATATCATATTTCTTTATATTCATGCATTCTTATTGCATAAATAAACAGATATAGTTGTGTGATAAATATTGAGATTCTGAAAGATGCAGATGATGATAAAGGCAAATAGACATGAATTTAATAATAAAAATAATATTTATTAACACTAATAACATTATATAGACAAATAACAAGCTGTTTTATAATGTATGGTTTACAAAAATTATTAAAATTCCCCAAAACAAAATAAAATATAAAGAAAAATTATCTAACACAAGTTAGGAATTATACCAATGGTATTCAATGATGGCATCAATAATTTCAGTAAGTTATCAGATTTAATACACTATCTTATTATTATAAAGTACCTTGTTGAAAATTTTTAATACCTTAAGTAAAATATAATCTTATCAATCCTTAGTTGGTAATAAATTCTGAAAAAGATTTATACCATTTTGTTTAGCCACACAATTATAAATTTAATATTAAATATGTTATAGGATTTAAACATCTTGAGATACTATTTAGGCATGTTTACAAAACCTACAAATCAAAACACTCAGATTAACCAAGAGTATGACTGAAGGTAAGAATGGAAATTCACAGTGCCTCCAAAATATTAAATACTAGAATAAACTCATGGTAATACATTACATATGACTTTAGATAATATATATCAGTAAGAAAATTTACATTAAGTGATAAAAAAGCAAAGGTAAATAAGATGATGAGATGAACTGACTTACACATGAGGGCAATAATGAGTTAGGACTTTGTGTCTAATGTAGTCAGGAGAAATGAGAATGAACTATCAAAAGAAAAGAGATTTGCCTAAATAAAGCATTACATGTTAATATCAAAAAACTCACTGGTAAAATAATAACCCATAAGAGAGAGACTGTTATACTATCTCTTAAAACAATGATAACTAAATGATGGATAAAATTGAGAAAACGGTAAATGTAGCAAAATATAGCTAACTATAAAATTGTGGTATAATAGTTTAGCAATAAAAAATATACATCAGTTTCTGAACTCTTCAGAATTTATACACATTCAAAAATAACTTCAAAAGGGACAAGTATAATGCATTTAAAATATTACTCCAACAATATTTTGAGAACTTAGCATAAAATACCTCTTAAATCATACATAAAATTCTACTTAAAAATGCATAGAAATAAATACATAGCATTTAAAAAAATAAATATTAAAACTAATATTTATAGCCATTGTAAAATAAAAGAAAAAAAGTTCTTCATCTTGAATATTTTGTAGAATTTCCAGGATTTTGTAATAACATTATAAATTAAATTAACACATATATCAATATAAAAAAATATGAGCAAAGCAAATATTTGAAGTCACTAACACAAATAAAATATATAGCCATTCAGATTGGATAATTATAATAAATACAATAAACATTATACATTTCTTATAGTTCATTGTATAAATAAGCTTAGCTATTCTTTTAAAAACAGGCATTTATTATCTACTGATGATTATCATGAAGAGCAATCATTCTGAATGTAGCATGATAGGGTTAGGAGCAATTTAAATTAATATTTCAGTGACTAGACTGAGCATAGCAATAAATTAAATAATGAAATTCATGAAAAATAAACATACTTAATATCTTGGAGTCAACATGTTGAAAAATATATACTTCATTTTTGTAATTTAATGTGAATACAATAAAAATCATTTTACATTACCATTTACAATACCAATTAATGAGAGAAATTAACTTCTTGCAAGTATTAGCAATTAATAAATGAATTTTACATTTTTCTAAGTAAAGCATTTAAAATAATCAGACATACTAAATAAATTTATGTCTTTTATTAACAGTATGCTGATTAATATGCACAAAGCCAAAGTTGATTTTTATTTTTTATTCAAATAAGCAGATATTCTATTATGACATTCAACCACATAAGGTTCTTTAAATAAAACAAATACATAATAAAGTGTTTTCCATTATGAAACTTTTTTTGGCAATAAATATAGTAATTTTAAAATGTAGCAATTTTAGAATTCTTTTATAGTTTAACAGGTCTTGCAATTTTCATTAAATAGTTCTTATTCCCTATAAAAATTAAATTATTTATCAAAAAAGAACACACTTGAAATATGATAAACATATTTGGCATACATTAAATATAATGGTTGCATAAAGTCCTTTAAAAATCAGGTTAAAATATTTTTAATATTAGTATCAAATATCTTAAAAGTTTTTTGCATATATCCTAGAAATTATCTTTTCTAAAACAATGTTTAGATAGAATAAAGAAAGTGAAATTAACAAAATTTGGACAAAGCTGGGATAATACTTTTGATTAAACTCTATTATTGCAATAAATTTCCAAAAAAACAATTCAATAACTAAAATGTTCACTGTAGAATTTTCCATATTGCAATTCTTGTCAGAGTTTAAAGTATTGAGAAGCTTTCAGTTGTTGAAATAATCTGGATTGATATTATTTCTTAACAATGAATATTACTAAATTAACAAATAAAATTAGCTAAAAGTAATTTCAACTGTAGACAAATTAGTTGAAAATTAATAAGAAAAGAAGTGTTGATGTGTGTATGCACTAGTCTCACCACATCTTACTTTTTATAAAGCAAGTCATGTGATTAAATTTGATTGATATGATTAACAATCCAAACCCATCCCAGATAACCTAATTAATGAACAGTTAAAATTTTTCTGGTATCTGCTGGAAAATTTTAAAAATAACTGCAATTAACATAATTCCAGAACTTTCCAGAGTCAAACATCTAGATAGAAAATTTAAACAATCAATTTATTAATGATTACATCTTTTAAACCAATTATCAAATTATGTAGTAAACTGAAATATGTTACAGTAAAAAATAATAATAATGCATTATTTAAATACATTAAAGACCTACATTATTTAATAAAATAAAATTATATCAATAAAATAATAAGAATATTTATTTAACATTCTTTTGTAACATCTCAAAATATATTTCTATAAATTTAAAATAAAGATATTTTAAATATTAGCAATGCAGGTGCACTCACATCCCACTATTAAATTCTTTATTTAGGAATACTAACTTAAATATGTTAGCTAATTATTGATTTAAAAATTATTAATTTTAACTAGCTAAACATTAGGATTTTTTTAACTAAAACTAGATTACAATACTATGAAATTAAATAACAACTGGCAACTAACTTAAGTATTTAAAATCATTTTAAAGTTCTTCTATGATATTTTTAATTTAGTAAAAGTTATGACAACTAAGCTAAGTTTATTTTAGCTTTACTACTCTAAAAGATTAAATTCAACAATATCTTAAATTAATAATAACTGTATAGTTAAATACTTAAAATTATAAAAGTTACTTATTAAGTCTAAATATTATACAATTACCCTTATAAAACTGTTTTTAAGCTATTACCATCTTACAATATCTATTATAAAGTAAGTAATCAGTTACATATATTCTTTAATTATTATTTGAACATAAAATTTATTTACTGGAGAATTAAACTATTAAATTTTTTTAAAAATAATATATTATCACAAGACTTGACATTCAGTTTTACTGCAAAAGCTGAAGCTCTCTCTCTCCCCCTTCTCTCTCTCTCTCTCTCTCTCTCTCTCTCTCTCTATCATTCATTATGATGTATATCTTATGATTAAAGTTAAAAAATTATTGTATATATATTTATGATAAGTATTAGCATAGATTTTTGGATAAAATTATAAATAGATTAGAAATGTATGGTTTCATAAATTACTGATGGTTTTCTATTATGTTCAGATAAAAATGATGCAATAATTTACTCTTCCTTTTAAATTAACTATCTAATAATCAAGTTTATGCAAGATGATTTATAAAATATAAATACTGATTCTAGTATTTATCTGATGTAGCAAACTTGGTTCAAACTTAATCTTTCATTAGATTTAAAATGCAAGACTTTATTATTTAGTTAGTTACTTGCCCTCCCCAAATATATGGGTTTAAATAACTGTAAAATTCGCATTAAACTTAGGATTTTTTGTCAAGTAGCCAAACTAGTTAATTATGCAATAGAGGTCAGTGATATATAAAATTTTCTTTTTTAAAAGGTGCTAAAATGCTCATAGCTTTCTTCTATATTGAAATGCATCTTTTTTTTGCTCACACAATTATGTTTTTATTATAATTTTATTTTTATTTTCTGCATTCTTCCTGACAATTTTACCATTTCCAATGCACTTATTACACTTTAATAATTTCTATTTTTATGAGAATTGTAAGAGTGTTAAATATTTGTATTATATAAGTAGATTATTTAAATACTATTTCAGAAGAAATTATATTTCTTCTATTTCATTAATGTTATTAGGAATCAGCTTACTTAATTAATAGATACCATATGATTTAGTAAATAACAACCCAGTGCTGACCTATCTATATCTACAAACTAGATTCTAGATTGTGGTTTTCATCATTGAAAAGTTTTGGATTGGGATCTATTACATGTGAATTTTTTGTATCTAATGCAGATTTTTTCCATCAGACATCTTTTATCAGCTCAAAATTGAAAAACAACATAACCTTTTCATAGCTCAAAATACTTATTGACTGAGTGAATTAAAGTTCTAAACTTTTAATTGGTCAATTACAGAATCAGCAGTAAAAATATATTTATCCTTTAATATTAAATTCATTTTAGTTTTATTTGTAAAAAGCAAATTAATAATTTGTCAGATTATGAACATGAATAAAGGTTTTTTCAAAATAAATTTCTATTTATAATTATAAAAATATTCTACAGCAGTGAACCTAAAAAGAACATTCATAACCCATTAGAAAATGCTCTGTACATTATTGATTTCTTTTTCAATTTATATTTATGTAAAAGTAAAGAATTTTTATTAAAATCTTAACTATTTTTCTAAGATAATTATATTTTCAGCTATATTTTATCAAAATAATTTATAATATGTAAAAAAAAATACTTTTAAAATACTGTAAAGCATTTTTATTTTGAAAATCAAAACAAAGAATTTGGAGTGGTGAAAACTGTTGACAAGTGTTCCATTTTCTCCATTTTCTTCAAAATGAGAACAGTGTCTTTGAAAGTCCACCTTCTCCCATTGTTAAAACTTTAAATTTAAATATTATTTATTTTTTACTTGTAAAATATTTCTAGAGAGAGCAACATCTTATGGTATATTTTAAGCTTTAAAATGAGCATAAATTCACTATGATAATGTAAAAATTACCATTTTTTAGCTTATTCTTTAGCCAATTTGATTAAACTCAAACCTGACAGTAAAAAGATTAATCTAATGAACTTTCTTGAAAGTAACATATATCAGTCACTAGTTCAGTATTTATATATTTGGAGTCTTAAAAAAATCTAAGCACACAAGATCTAGATTCAAAACACTTTATTGATGAATGGCATAAGCTAGAAACTATGTGGTGATATGAAAATACAGAACTGTAGTACTATAATGTGGCATATATTGATTTCTCAAGTTTTGAAATTGTAGATATAGAATTTTTTATTAAAAAGTTTTGTTGAAATTGTGGGTTATGTGCTATTTGTTTGTTTTTTATTTACTCACAGCTTTCTCCTCTGTTTTTGCCTTTATATTTTTTGATATAAGTAAAGTCTTATAGTTGATATATTTGACAGAATTTTACATTCTAATTTTTTTTATTTTACTGATATTTAACCAATTTTTATAATCACATATTTTTCAAATTTTAATGCACGTAATTAACTTATGATTTAATTTATACATATTTCTCATGATCTATTTTTAATATATCTATAATTCAATTAAAATATATATTACTCTACTGTAAAAAATATTTACATATAATTTTTAACTTGTACTATTTTTTTAAAAAACAACTATATATTTGGCAGAGGATTTTTATTTTGAAACAATGATCTGGTTCTATAAAATCACTTGGCAATTGTTAAAATCGTTTATTGTACCATGAAAATCTAATAAATCTAGTATAAAAAGAAAACCTGGCATTGTTTAACAAGATTTCATTTTAAACAAGTTTTAGCATTTAAAATATAATTTCCTTTTTCCGTGACTAACATGTTGTTTATATAAAAAAAATTAAATTTATTTCTCATGGGAACATTGATTATGTGCATATATATTTTAAAGTATGTGTATACATGCATTCCTGTAATCAGGCCTGCCATGTGGCTAAGAAGTTCCTTTGTGCAAGATAATTTTAGCACCCCCTCCCAATTCTATGAAAAAAAATTTATAAATTAAAAGACATTTTTCCCAATGCTTTCACAAGAAAACTTGAAAATATAGCTTTAGTCATTTAATGTATTGGTAAATATCTTACATATGTTATTCATTTATTTCTATAAAATAAATATGTAGAATAAAACACCTACTAAAATAAAACATATTAATGTTTAAAAAAATAATTTTTGAAACAATAATTAAATAACACTTTAAAACAAAAATATTTATTTAACCTATTCATTCAGTATACTGAATGTTTTCTATATAAATAAGTAGAGGAATTTAAGATTTTTCTATCTATATTCTTCCTCTACTCCATTTCAAACAACTGAGATACATGATCATATACATGTGAAAAAGATAGATTATGTGGCCATGTGTGTTGTTTTTTTGAGATGGAGTAGAGTATAGACAGAAAAATCTTAAGTTCAAATCATTGATTACATAAATATTTATTTAGTAAATTTGAAACTTTTAATTGTTCTTTTTTCAAAAGTTTTCATAATATTTTTGGTCAATCCTGCAGAAATGCTAGTACAGGTAGTAAATATCTTCAAATAAGACATTTTTTTAAATATCTAAAAGTTGTTATTATATTTAAAAGAACAACCAACTTGACACATACCCACAAAACCATTTAACTGCTCCTTTCCCCTTCTCGAGTCAACTTTGATATTATAAAAGTAATTAAACAATATATAAGTTACATACCAAATGTTATGTACATCCAGAATATGAATGCTTTACTTCTGAAATCTATTCTGCATAGCAAGAAGCAAAGAGAACTCCAATTTCTGGTCAGTAATTCATTAAAACTTAATCCTTGTTTGTTTCAAAACCCATTGAAAATCTCTCATGCACAAACTTATTCATGTTTACTATTATCAAAATTATATTTATTCAGATAAAATATTTATATTATTATTTAATTTTATGTGGTATTTTCCACTATTAATAACTATTATTTATTATATATATAATGCGATATTTTAAATTTTCATACTTACATTGTTTATTGATCATGTAACTTAAATATTTTATTAGGATCACCAAAGTAGGTCAATTTTTAAAAAAGGATTGGTAAATGTCTTATATCCTATTTGCCTCTTCTTGGTAAAAAGTTCTTTGCTTTAAAAATCCTATCATTAATTTTAATTCATACAAAACCTGTTTATGTTTTCTAATAACAAAATTTTTGTTATTTATTTTCAATCAATAAAACATCTTTTCCTCATATATTATTTTATTTTTTAACTCTTATTAATAACTAAGTCATATTACATATATTACACTTTATTATGTAGTTTGACAATTAGAGATTTAGCCAGGAAAACATTTGGAATTTTCTTACTTAGATTGTTTATTCAATACACTTTTAGAAGCCATTAAAATGCCTTGTGCTTTATTTTATTTATTCATAGATTATGCTGGATAATTATATATATATATCAAACTTTTGGATTGTTCTACTAGATAGATTCTTTAGACTATGTCAAGATTACAATCATGTAGAAGTTTTTTTTATAAGAGAATTCTATTAAATAATATCATTATCATAAAATTTTTTAAGCATTAAATATTTTGGCATGCCAAAAAAAATATGGCATAATAAAAAAAAGAGGGAAAAATATATTGTTATTAAATTTTTTCCATAGAATCAAGCCAAGACCTTGCATTCAGGAGTTGGATATTCTACCATCAATTTAAATTATCTGATATCAAGCTCTACAGAATATCATTGATAAACTTCATTTCCTCATATACAAAGTTATTGTAATTATGAAGTAATATTTTTTAAATAAATTTTATTTTTAAATAAACTATTAATAGTAATGTGTTACTTTTTATATAAATTAGTTTTTGGGAAATCTCAACATTTTCATTTACATATAAATTTTATTAATTATCTTGGTGTCTTGGCACTATCATGATGAAGTACATTTCTGTCCTGCACAATATTCACACTCACTCATGGTGGCTTTGCATGTAATAATATGTCTATATTAGCAAAAATATGTGATATATGGATTTTGGCAAAGGCAGGCTTGTTGTTTTAAAATTGTATACAAAACAGTGAAAACAATATTTATAACTAATCTACATGCATGTGATTCATGCTAGAGGTAAATGAGGATTAAGGAAAATCATGAATTCAGACTTTATAAAACTATAATGCCTCCCACAGCAATGGTGAAGATTATATGATATTATAATCATAATTAACACTCATCTAAACAGATAATATTAAATTTAAACTTAGTCTTCTAGCTAATAATAACTAGATATTCATGTATCAACTAATATTGATTGTTGACTCGATTGGCTAATCCCTGAAAGAAAAATGCTACTCTAAAACATTTTAATGTTTATTTGTCTGACACTGAAGTCTCAAATAATGGTAATGGCAAGAATATGTTCTAATCATTACTTAATGATTGTAGGACTATATTTTATAATAGTGCAGCACCTCTTATATGTATTCATATTATACTTTTTCAGGTGTCAAACTAATGAATTCCATTTCTTAAAATCGATTTTAATATCTCAATCTATAATTGATTAATTCTTTTAGAGATCACATAATTTTTTTTAATTTTATTTCTCACCGGAATGTAGCAATTCTTCTAAGGGTTCTTTAATTGCAAAAATATATTTCAGAAGCCTTTTAAATAACTCATTTTTTCATAATTGAAGTATATAAAATCTGTTAGTAATATTTAAAATTTGGGTTGATATATTTGCTTTTAGACACATTGTTATATGTTATTTGTTAATTCAGAATCATTACAAATCATTAAACTCAACTTCATGATCTCAATATTTTTAATGAACAACTTTTTCCAAAGGCAATCAAAATGATAATCTAAGCCTGCTCACCTAATGCATTTTGACAGAACCTTTCACTTTAGATGCCCCAAATATTTATTATATTTCCAAATATATTTAATCATTTGCTGCCTTAAATATCAAAAATAATGCGTAAAATTTCTAATTATAATTATCATATTTTCAAGTGACAAATAACCAATTTTAAATATTAATATAATTGACAATATAAAAATCAGCAATCACATTTTAAAATTATTACTTCATTTTTCAAAGTACAATGTAGTACTTTTAAAAAATAAAATGATTATTCAATAACTCCATTTCGTGCAAAGTTAATTCAATTACTTTCAGATTATTTTAATCATGGCCTAGCCATATCTTTTTAAAGAATATTTGCTATCTAAACATTATTTCAAAAATTATTATGTAGTATAAGGTTTTGAGAACATGGTTATAAGAATAAATATTTAATAACCATGAAAATCTATTTTTTTATTTTTAATGTACAATAAATGATTAATAAAGAAGGACTAATTCTGCGATAGAAAAAATATATATATAAGAAATATTAGAACAGGGTACAAAGAATAAAAAACAAACAAAAATAATCTTCAATAAGATTAAAATACAATCACAAATAAATAAATCATATATTTTTATTAAGCTGGATAATTCAGAATATGTAAATCAAATAAATAGCTCTATATAAATTTATCTACAGAAAAAATATTATTCTGTTGCATTAGTATAATTGAT
Source organism: Epiperipatus broadwayi (assembly GCA_028023455.1). NCBI lineage: Eukaryota > Metazoa > Onychophora > Udeonychophora > Euonychophora > Peripatidae > Epiperipatus > Epiperipatus broadwayi. Next base: position 118,393 of record JAQFVV010006990.1, on the reverse strand, counting down.
ATCTAATAAACAAATATGAAGAACACATAGAGCAAAGCTCTAATAACGTTAATTAAGCATAATGTGCTTAGCATGCTTTTGACTTTAAAAAAAAGTCATAAATGTAGCAGTAGTTGGGATGGCAGTGTGGGCTGATATATGTATTGTGTGCAGGCTAATTTACATAATGTTTGTATTTAAGGTTGTATGGATTGTATAGTCCATTTTTGGAAAGGGGAATGCAGGACTCCCTCTTGTTAATAGCATGTTTGTTTCTTGGAATATGCCATGCTTCTTTGATTTTGCATTGGGCATTATTGCGCTCTGTGCGGATGACGTTGAAGTGAATGAGCTTGAAGGTATGGCCATTTGTGGAGAAGTGTAGTAGAGTTTAAACAAGTATTGATTACATTATATATATATATATAAATGCATCTGTATATATGGATCTAGATAATGCATATATATGCATAATAGTGCCAATAAAGATGCAATTATTTATTACAAGATTTAGTTTCTTCTTCTCACTTTAATTCAAAGCTATAATTCTGATACGTTTTTTTTTTTCGAAATGATTATATATATATATATATAATTATAATTGAAATAATATTTTTAAACGGTTTATAAACAATTCAAACAATCTTTAAATTTGCAGAAGTACTTTCGGTTACTTTCAAACCTGCCTACAATATCATTAGAAAATTTTAGACTTAAAACAAATAAAAAGCTAAATTATTACTTTATAAAAATGGAAATGATATCAAACACACATATAAAAAAATATAATAAAATTTAAAATTTTAGGCAGATAAAAGATTTCTTTTAAAAATTAAGTGATGTTTAAAATTACTACTTGCAAAAGTTTGCATTATATAATTAAAGTTCATTTAAAGCAAAAGTTTATACTTTCCAATGGTATTGGTTTATTGAAGTCCATCTTTGCAGTCCTTAATGCAATACACAACTATGTTCACAGTTTTGATATTGTCTTAGGTGGAGACAAATATATTACTGGCCAGTGTCTGGAAACTATAATTCTGGAGGCTGCATCAGCTGGTGCAAATATGGGAAATGTAATTTACTGTATGATCCCTACATTTTGGAGATCTTCAATACACTTACAAAATATGTTTCAATAACATGCAATCAGCAAGAGCAATCCAAATCTAAATCTCCGCTAAAAAGTTTTCTTTTTATATCATTTTGATTTCTTATCATCATATTCCAGAATCAATTCTGCCTGGCTTGGTACTGTTCTTATTGGCGATGATGACTTTTCTCTGTGGACCATGTTTATATTTTCATCATTATTGTCCAGCTTGCTTTATTAAGCAGGAATTCAAAATTTTATCACTAGTATTTTTTAATTGATCTCTTAACTGTCTTTATGCCCAAGGGCCTGTTTGCTATTATATCATTATAGAAAATCATTTCCATTCTAAGATTTAAAATAACTTTTAACTTTAACTAATTAACAGGTTTTTTTTTTATTCTTTTATATTAAAACAATTTTGTTTTTATATTTTTAACTTTAAATAATTATATAATTAGTTTGCCATCTGTGCATTATATATATTAATTTAAATAAAATTTTATTAAATTCGTTTATTTTATTTATATATATATATATATATATATATATATATATTATAATGGTCAACGAACCTCCCCAATCTAATCTGCCATACCAGGGCACCACCAGGCCATTTAAACCTGGAAAATTTATACAGTAGGCAGATATGTGTGGGAGAGGTTACCTTTTTATCAAACCGAAAGCAGCAGTCACTAGCCCTGGGAGAAGCTGAGCTTAATTAAAATATCAAACTTGCTTAAAAGAGGTATATTAATATTTTAAAAAAAAATGAAATAAGCCACTGCCAGTAATTGAGGAATAAAATTTATTATTTTAGATTTTAATATTAATTTTTTAAATTTAAATTACTATTTTAAACAGTCCACACAGATGGACATTTTAATAAATTTAATTTTAGAATGTTGAGTATAGATAGTCTACATAGATTCCACAGTTAATAATTTTTCAAAACAAATCATTCAATCTCAGACTAAAAGTTCATAGCCAACCCAATGCCTGCTTCCAGATATATAGTCACAACCAATTCAATATGAAGATGCTAGCATAAAACCACATTGACAGGAATGTGCATCTGACAGCGTGATATTATTTGAGGGACATGATCCTCATCCAGTACAGGAATGTGAATCTGTCTGGTGAAGGAATCATGTATATACAATAATTAAAGAGAAATGCTACATATGGGGGAGAACAGTCTATATGCCAACTTACAGTCCCTATCCATATAGCTAAAAAGGGGTCAATTGTGCAGGAAATACATCTGCATCCATTGTAACACCATAACTACATTTTGGGGTCATGCATTCAGTTGGACACATTGCCCTGTATGCTAAACATGCTTCACATTACATTGATAATATATCCCTCCACCAGCATTGACCTAACTATGAGACAAATAGCTTGAAATTAAAACCCTGTAAACTATCATAAACTTAACGAATCTATATAGCTATCCACACCCAACTTAAATTTAATACATTTTAGTTAACAGATAAAAATAAATAACCTAGTTAAATACAAACATAAATAAATAATAAAAAAATGGAAATGATTGAAATACCAAACTTATATAAAAATAAATATTTATAATTGATTTAAAGTTCTATTCTTGGTCAGATAAGAGTCCATTTATATTACTTTTTTATGGATTGATTACTTATTGAAGATATACTGTATTTATTTTAAAGAAAGTTCAGTTGCTAAAAGTTTATACTTTATGGATTCTGCAGGTTTAGAGGTCCATCTTTGTGATCACTTATGTAGATTGTTTGTTCTTTGTTTCTTTTTAAAAAATGAAGCCGCTACTTGCCATTCCTTTTGGTCCATAACTGTCATAGGGAGGTCTCATCTGGTTGTCAAGAAATAGTTGTATCATAGATTCAAAGTCAGCTCTCTCAGACAACAGCAACAACAATAATAATTCTTTTTGTCTTTTATATTTTTATTAACCCCTTATCAGCAAATCTTTGGATTCAATGAGCAAGACATCACTAATCCTCTCATGTTTCATTTATAGTCCATGCTGTGGTTTCATGCTCGCATTGGTCATTTAATTTCTTTTTATTCTCTTATCTGACCATTTAATTATTCGAGCGCCCCAAGGGATAGTGTGCTTTAGAACAATCATTTAATTAATAAAACAGTCATTTCCATTTTCTAAGATTATAGAAATCACATTATTTCTATTTTCAAAATATCAAGCTTTATATTTTTACTTTTTTACAAAAAAAAAAAATACTTTGAAAAACTTTTTTTCTTAAAATAGTTTAAGTTTTCCATCTTGCGACAATATATATGTTAAATATAACTTTTAATTTTCACTTTGTAAGTTAAGTTTTTTCTTTTTAATAAATCAATTTTTATTTATGAACTTAAGTTTTTATTTTAATTTTAAATTAATGTAACGGCATATTGTATACTGTTACAATATATATATATTTCTATTTTGAGGGTGATTTTATTTAGATTTTTTTTACTTTTATTTGAAAGGGATTTAATGGCATATATGTATATCATTACAATGTATATATATATATATATAAAATGTTGACTGTTGATTCCTTATTACCAGCTAAATTTCTGCCCCCTCCCTTCCAAGTTTCTTTTCTTCTACCTTTAACTATTACTTAGGCAAGTTAAACGATTAGATTTTAAACAAGACTTTTTTAAAAAAAAAAATTATGATTTAGATTTATTATTACGTTTTATTTATTAATTTTTATTCCTCGAATTTATCTTTACATATGTGCAATTTTTCTTACTGGCAGTACCTTTTTAAACAAAACTTCAAACTGCAACTCCACGTCAATACAAACAAATATATTTATACAATTTCAGAAAAAAATTTACGGGCATTGATTTATTTTTAAAATTCTCAGGGCACTCGTGATTTATTAAAGATAGAAAATTTCATCAACATCAATTCTCCTTCTCAGGGTCAATCTCTGAGGTAAGGCCCCACATTGGGTGCCAATTATAATGATCCAAACGAAGTGGGAGATCGCATCGCCCCACACCGCACTACCAAAGGGCGCCATCTAGGCATTTGAGCCTAGAAAAATGTATAAAGTAGGCAGATACGCGCTGTTAGGATTCCACTTTATTTACATATTTAGATCATTAGCCCATTGTCACTAGCTCAGCGGAGACGCAGAGATAAAAATCTATAAATCTTATATCTTAAATATAAAGAATAAAATAATAAAAGCCACTGCCAGAAATTAACACAGAAAAATATTTATTTACGCACATATAAAATCATTCTAAATTCGAAGAATAAGTTTAATATTTAGATTTTTATCTTAATGTTTAATTTTACATTTAAAATAGCTTGCTATAATGTTTAATATTTTATTTAGAGGGTCGAGTATGAATAGACTACATAGGTCTGCATTTGAAAGGAAAATATTCTTCCCTGATTTAACCTTAGGCAACAAATTTCGCAATCAACTGGCACCAATCCATCTGATACATTCATGTATTCAGTGTAGCATGATACGACAACACAAAATACTATATTGTCAGGAATGTACATCTGAACAATAAGTAGAAATAGAGAAGAGATTGATTCTCCACCAACAGGAATGTGACATCTGTTGGCAAGTAGATCAATAAACAAAAAAACTCCATAGGAATGGACTGCGGTCTTCTGCTGACTTACAAACCCATCCATAGGCAAACAGAGGGTGTGTGGCGTATATCTATAATCCTGCCCGTAGCGGACCTCATACTACATCTACTAAATACACAAATATATCCAATCCATTGAACCAATTCAATTACGAAATGAATAACCTAAGATTACCCTCCCTTAATATAACTTTACAAACTATATAGCCATTCACGCCCGACTTAATTTTAACATTTAAATACGTTCGCACAGATTTGTTTAAAAATGTTGGGTATAGATCGATTACATAGATTCCGCGGTCAAAAACATTTCAACATAAACATAAACGATCAAAATACAAAATTATTGATACCGACAATCGCAGAGGGAAACTTATAAGTAACCCAATAGTATTCACCATAAGATACTTGCGTTGTCACCAATAACTTAAAAGACATCCGAATAAGTACATTTTAGATACTCACCGTAAGGTATCATTATTTATCGAATGTCTATATATTTTGATCAAATATGAAAACCAAAATCTAATTAACTGCAAATGAATCCATGCAAGCGTCTATAGACAACTTAAATGTAATGCATTTAATAATTTCTACAATCAGAAAAAAAAATGGAAATGATGTTTATCAATCGAAAAACATATAAAATTAACATTATTAAATTGATTTAAAAACTTACAAAAGTCAGATAAGATTCCGTTTTAACATTTCATTCTTCTTGTTTATCAATTTGTAAAACTTGATGAAAGTTCTTAATTGATTTTAACAATTGTTCATTTCATATAGCTCATGGTAGAAGAGTCCAGGCCTCTGCTTTCAATTCCCGTTGGCAATTCCCACGGCATCTCCATTGGAAGAAAATGTTCTGGAGGTAGCATTAGCTGGTTTCTTTCTGGTATCACAGTCTTTTTATTTTGTTTTTTTTTTAAACAAACAAAAAAAAATGAGAGAGAACGGCAAGTGCGTCTTACCGTTGTCATCAAATCAAGTTGGAAAAAACTTCCTCAACTCTATATTTTTTTCCTTTTATATCATCCACAAGGATTCACTGAACAAAACGTCACTAATCTGTTTTTTCGCCATGGTCCGAGCCAAGGCCTAGTGCTTCCATTGGTCAAGCTAAAATTTCTTTCTTCTCTTATCTAACTTTCCATCTGACTTTTTAATTAAACAGCTTTTAGATAATTAATAAACAATCATTTCCATTTACAGATTACAGGAATTAATTAATACCTGTTTTTATTTTAACTTACATTATTTTTTTATTAAAATATTTTTATATTTCAAGCTTGTATTTTTTTATTAAAAAAAATTCGTTCAAATACTTTTTTTTTTTTTGTTTATGAAAAAAATATTTTTAAAGTTTAGCATCTGTGCGAATGTATACACGTTTAACAATATTTTAATTTTAGCGTTTAGTTTTTTACTTTTATTTGCGAACTTTTAAGTTTTTATTTTAAATTAATGTAACGACATATTTATATATCATTACAATATATATATATATATATATATATAATCAAAATTATCCCAAATCCAAAACTCAACCAGATTACCCCCCAAATCAAAAACACAACTAAAGGGTTCACTGCTACAAGCAGACTTCTCAAGTGCAAAGAACTACAAAACAACACCATATCTATATTAAACATTACCATCCTTAATATTAAAAGAACTTTTAAGTAAGTTAATTGCTTCAAAATAATAAATTTTCTATAATAAAGATTTTTTAATTTTTCTTATTATTTCATTTCTCTCAAAGAAGACAACCTTAGCTTCATCAAAATTATTAGTGTAGCCTGTATATTTTTCATGGACATACAAAGCAAAACTAAGATATTTATTTCTAACCCTACTTTTATGTACCTTTATTCTTCTATTTAAGCTTAGCTACTCTGACTGATATAAACCTTCTTATAAAAACAAGGGATAATATACACTATTTTTAATAGGAAGACTATTCCTGGTGTAGTGTATATTATCCCTTGTTTTTGTTAGAAGGTTTACATAGGTCAGAATAGTTTGAGCTTAAATGAAAAAATAAAAGTATATAAAAGTAGGGTTAGAAATAAATATCTTAGCTCTGCTTTGTATGTTCATGAAAAAGATACAGGCTACACTATTAATTTTGATGACGATAAGGTTATCTTCTTTGAAAAAAAAATGAAATAAAAAGAAAAATTAAAGAATCTTTATTGTTGAAAATTTATTATTCTGAAGTGATTAATTTATTTAAAAGTCCTTTTAATATCAAGGGTGGGTGGTAAGTAAATACAATTGTGGATATTTAATATAAATATGATGTTGTTTTGTAGTTTTTTACACTAGAGAAGTCTGTTTGTAGCAGTGAAACCATTGTTTGTGTTTTTGATTTTGTTTTCTTGGCTAGCCTGGTTGAATTTTGGATTTGGGTTAATTTTGATTATTTATTGACTAGTTTAGCTTTATGCTTGTAATGTTTATATATATGTAAGGAAAGCAGATTTAAACAATGCCAATTGTAAAATCTAACATTTAATTTTACAGGCAGAGTAGAATCTTAACAGCCTGGTAAATTGCTAAATTCATCAAAAATTTGCACCATTAAAAATGAAAGAGTATTGATTCATATATAATATTTTAAGAATGATTGAACTTTGCAAGAATTGTTTAAACTAAATTTAATTATTTTTTAAAAAAATCCAATTAAACATTTATGCAAAATTGAATGGTGAATCTCACAATTGTTATTATCTAAATTTGCTTTTCTTATATATATGTGTGTATATATATATATATATATATATATATATATATATATATATATATATATATATATATATATCCATTTGTTAGGGCTAGTTGTGCTATTGTCTTGACAATAGATTGACTACATTATATTGTTTAATTAAGTGTGGGACCTATGGCATGTGATAATAAATTAGCTGTTGACACATGCTTTAATATATATATATATATATATATATATATATATATATATATATATATATATGAAATAATAAGTTTAATGGTTTACAAACAATTATAAACAATCCTTAAAATCCGCAGAAGTATTTTCGATGAATTTTTTCAACCTGCCTCAACTGCCATTAAATTCAAAATCAAAAGCGGAAGCAAACATCATCACTTCAAATTCCACGAATCTTGTATTTTAATGTTAGAAGCTTGTCGATTTATTAAATGCATTTTATTCCTGTTTATAAAAATTGCCTCTTTAATTTTTCTTTTACAATGATTTCTTTTTTCATGAAGAATTTTTACATTTTCAAAATCAAATTTAAATTTATATTTACATGTTTTTTTATGATCAAAGAAAACCGAAGGAGATATTAAATCATCATTATTTTTACTTTTTACATGCTTATATAACAATTCATGCTCCTTCAATCTTTTATCAATACTGCACCTAGATTCACCTATATATGATAGCATACAATCACAAAAAATTTGATATATGACATTACTTTTCTGCTTGACAGGTATGTTTGTAAACCGTTAAATTTATTATTTCATTTATAATTACAATTTTGTTTTTAATTAACGGACATTTTATTTATTACATATATATATATGTGTGTGTGTGTGTGTAAAAATTGGTATATTGCTATTTACATGTATGAAATATTGTGGAAATCAACTACTTTTCACTTATGTGCTACAAAGTAGATACACACTCTCCCATCAAAACAAAACATTTATTGATGAGGGAATGTGTGTGTCTACTTTATAGAACATAGAACATCTGTGAAGAATAGTTGATTTCCACAATATTCTATGTGTATAAATTATTATATAATCAATTATTGCATGTATACCAACTAATAAGATTCAGTATAACAGGTAGTTAAATATGAGAAACTTTATCTTCCTATGATATAGAATCTGAACTTGTGCAAGTAGTAGACTAATATAAAAATCAGTCTGACTATAAAATCAAGTTTTTAATTCATGCACAAATAATAAATATTGGTTTATTTAAAGAATAATCTCTAAGCATAGGTTGGACCACCTATGCTTTTAAAACATTAATGGATATGGTTTAATTCTAATATTATATATGTATGTATTTTAATATACAACTGCTTAAGCAGATTCATATTTATACAAAAATGTAAAAGCTCCATCAGATCTAAAGCTCCAAAAAGTCACATTTTGAAAAATACTTTTATTGTTATAATATTCTGGTTGACGACATTCCAACCTAATAGTGTCTCAGGTCTTATAATCTTTAAATAGCAGTCTGTCTTTAAGCATTAGAGATGCAATGTAAATAATTTCTTGAGTTTTTAATTCAAATATTGTCTTGCATTTAGTTCAAAATTTCATTAAAAATTAAGAAATTTAACAAAATTTCACAAAATTAGTTTTAAAATCTTCATTTTTAACATTGTTAGATTTATTTATTTTATTTTTATTTTCGAGTTTATATATCTCATCCTTTAATATATCATAATAGAATTTAATTTACATTTTAAAAGGATTTTTGTTTTAATTTTTCATTATATATACAACTGGGTTAAAGGATTAATGCATTACGCAATTTGGCGTAGCAATAGACTTGGGATGGAAAGTCCCAGGATTAATTCTGACCCTCAAATTTCTTATAAATTTCTGAGCAATAAAGGCATTAGCCTTTTTTTAAAGGAGGGGCATAGATATTAAATATGAATGTATTTATGTTTTCTATTTGATTTTTATGTTCGCAGCATGACTTAGATTTAATATTTTGTTATATGTATATTTCTATTTTTATGGCATTTTTTCCCTTTAGAACAGATGACTACTAATGATAGTAATGAAGCTGATTGTAAATTAAAAACTTCTTCGGAATTTTATTCTATTTCTATTGTATATTGTAGACATTATATTTTCCTTTTTGTTGTTCATGTTTGTTAATTAAGTGTTAATGTGATCTCTAAAAAAATGTTCATAAAATACACATTTATTTGAATTTCACAATACATTAAACTCATCATCTGTGGATGTATTTTCTGTTTTTAAATATAGATAAATAAGAATACATGTTAATAGTAATGACAGATTTTTGTACTTGGCAACAGTCAGTCGGTTACATGTGAAGAATGTCTGATGCCTGCCAAGACCACCTTTATATTCTCATAATTCTTTTAAAAGAAACTTTAAATTAATAGTAAATTGAATAAGTCCAGTCAAAAGGAAAATTTCTTTTTTAGTATAAAGTATATCTTCATCCTGTCATTGTTTTGGCAATATACAGAAATTTATTTATATTATTCACATTATATATATATATATATAAAATTTATGATATATTATTCACATTATATATATATATATAATCTTGCCATGATTTTCAAAAAGTGTTATTTGTAAATAGATAAACTGCAATTCAATTAAAGATACACTGTTTTCAAAAAATATTAAACTAATTATTGATTTTTAATTGTTAAAAATTGGCACATGTTTTACAAATACTCCAACACAATATAACTATGTTGAATATGCTATAAAGCAGGAGATATCCATCAATTAAATAAGTTAAAATGGTGTTTTTTTTTTGTATTTTTAATATAACTTCCATTTTTTAACTAATTAGAAGTTTAATACAGCAAAGTTAAGATATTTCAGATATTGTTTATCAGCACATTAAAATCGAATTTAGTGAGGGTTATCGATCTTGGTTATTCGGTCTTTATTAATATTGAAGTTGGCAAAAAGTTATAGAGTTGATGAACAAATTAAAGAAATGTTTTCATTGGAAAAGAGTCTGAAGTTTGGTTGAAATAGAATACTACTTTGGTTAACATTTCTCTCTCATATATATATATGTCCAAAAGATGGCGCTATACCAAAACCACCGAACAAGTGTAAGATTTGTTTTACATAAACGAAAAAAGAGTCAGAAATTAACTATACTCTATCCCCCACTGAGGATAGCAAACCAGCTTGAAATCAGCTGATCTGGGGGTGAGCAAATGAAAGAGGTAGTTAATTTCTGACTCTTTTTTCGTTTATGTAAAACAAATCTTACACTTGTTCGGCGGTTTTTGTATAGCGCCATCTTTTGGACATAAATAACAAGTGATAGCAGGTTACGTGATTAACTTGTTTTTTGTTTTTCATATATATATATTAAAGCAGTGTTTTCCAAACTTTTTTGAATGACAACTCCTTTTAATAATAGCTAAATGGTTTTAAGTCTCTCACTATAATTGAATAAAAAGCCATTTTAGTAGGGTAAAGAAAACTCATTATAAATATATTTTTAAAAATATAATTCTCTTTAATATTTAAATAACAAAATAATATAAAATGTTTAATATGTATGAACATAGTTGGTTTTTAATATTTTTTAAATTTTTGAATCATTTTTATGATTTATCAAAAACCAATGTTATAACCAGTAATAGAATAATACAAAGTAGATATACTGAAACTAAATATATTAACTAACTAAAGGAAATATATAAATAAATAAAAATAAAACAAATACAAACACAATTACTTCTACAGTTTTGTAATTGAAACATTAAGAAGTAATTGAAATACTAAGAAATAATTGAATTTATATTTAAAGTAATTATATTAAAACTGATATATTAAAAACTTTAATATTGAAATTTTGATTTTTACATATAGTTCATTTGGTCTTTTTATGGAAGCTTGCCAGGCATTTTTTTGGTCAATTATCATTTTTTAGAGAATCATTCACAACATTTAATAAATTATTTTTTTGCTTATATTATAATGCATAAACAGTTAACACATTGTAAACATTGTTGTGACATTTTTATGTTCACCATAGTATTTTTGTTTGAGTTGTTGGTTAATTATTTTTCCTAATCTTTCGCAACAATGATTAAAATTTGGAATGTACCAGGGACAGAAAAAGATGCATTGAAGTATTTTCAAAATGATGAAATAATGCCTGCATGAAAAGTGTATGCTAATGGTAATAATATGAAACTTTATGTGCAAAGGGAGATAATAGTGGTGTAATCTCAAAATGTGTTCGAAACAAGTATTCTTTCATCATGTTTTTTTTTTTATTACAGTTATATTAAATTTTATTTAATTATAATTGTTTGGAGTTTTGTGTAATTTATTGTGTTTTTATAATCATCTTAAAAAAATAATTCAACAAAATATTTAATATGATAATAATCTTTGAAAAACAACAGCCATATTGTTTAAAACATGTAGCCCTTGAAAATGGATTATTTATATCAAAAAAATTTCTGACAAGCTTCCAGTCAAAAGAGTAAAAGAATTATACTAAGTACTGAAGTGTCCTATAAAAAATTAGTTGCAACTAAAAATAACTATAGCAATTACCTGAAATATCCTTTATTAGTAATGTAGATGTTAAAGTTTCTTTTTTATATTTAAATTATTCAGCATTAAAAAAATATTAAATGGGTAAGTTCTCAGGACATCATATGATGTTTGGGCATCAAAAATTCCTGTTTCAGTTTCTGTTCAGAAACTTAATTTTTGAAATTGATATTTTACTACTCTGCCAAGCCACACAATGCATTATCCAACAAAATTTAAAAATGTAGTAACAAATATACAAAAAAGTTAAAGTTACATATCCTGATGTTTTGAAATATATTATACTGGAATAGTTTATACTGATCTAATATGATGTGAGTGATATATCTGTGTGTAATATTATAAATTATGCTAACTGAACATAATTGATATTCCTATCAATATTTTAAAAAATTAAAATGAGAAATTAGCAGACAAGAGTATTATTTGGAAACTTATTAACATTAACAGTCCTAAAAAATGAAATGTTATTCATCATTTCATAGTTCATCAGCAAACATAAAATATTAATATTTCAATAGAAGTAGAATTTATATACTTGGAGGTTAGATGTAATATAGGGGATTTAAACACAGACTTTCAAACTCCCTTCTATCTCATATAACCAAAATACATGATCACACTCATATGAAAAAAATAATTAATCTCCAATATCCAGGATTTTTAATGAACTACATCATTTGATACTACTTTCATTTAATTTAATATTTTTTACCTTTTAAAACTGCAGTGATTAATGATCTTTATTATTAAAAGACATTTATAAATTACTTTATGAATTAATCAAATGAACTTTAAAAATGCAAACAACTTTATTATGAACTTATAAAGAAAAACAATTTATATTGGTATAATAAGCCTGAAAGATTCTATAATGATAATATGTACCTCCTCTTCTCCCTCCCCCCTTTTTTTTAATTTGTGGATAAATTGTATGGAAAAAAACAAGCTTAGTTTCCTCATACACATAAACTATACTATTTTTTTAATTTTATGAATGAGGTTGAATTTTTATTAATTTCTTGAAGAACTTAATAGATTTTTTTTTCCAGTCTCCTAAACTTTTAAAATATTAATCATTACTTGTAAGTGGTCCATGTTAGTAAAAACCATGTCCATGATTTTATGGAAAGCACAATCCTTTTTTAAAAAATCTACATAAATTTTAATGAAATTTTATAAAAAATGGATCTGAATTAATTAGCCTATACTTTCTTAGTAGTTTTGTGATAGTATAAGATAATTGATTTAGTTGTTGAAATGCTTTTATATGTTTTATAAGCAAGTGTTATAATATTTTGATCAAATCCTTATTATTGGTTTTAGCCATTTTATATTCTTCTGATGACTTTTCATTTTTTACATTTAAAATTGCATGTTAGATATACATATATTGGCAACCAAAAATATTAAAAATAACATAAAACTTTTGTTAATAACAATAAAAAGTTTAAATTTGTTGACTAGTATTTTATTTTCTGTAGTTTAGCAATACTAATATGCAAAATCTCAGCTAAATATATTCTATACATTTTACCAGGTTTATACTGCATTTATCAGTTACCAAGATAAAAAGCAGAAGAAAATTTATGAGGATTTTAACCTCTAATGATGATGACATTTTTATTTCAAAATGTTGACAAGTAATTTAATGCAAACTAGAAATCTGGTTTAATGATATATTCTATATGGATGTTTACATTTATGAAAAAGAAATCTAAAATGAAGAAAACTGATTAGATAGATCCTATTGATATTAACAAGTGAAATTGATTTTATTTTGTCTACTAACAAAATTTAACAATTGTTAATAATTTAATGCCAGTAGATAATAGAGAAATATAAACTAATAAATAAAAATTCTGTTTATATAAGTATAAAAAATCTAGTACAAGTATAGCTATGATTATGGTAGACATTGTTCTGAAAGCATGCTCAGCCTGAATAAAACTAATTTCTAAAATAACATATCTACCTTTTCTTTATAAATATCTGAACATTTATATGTTTAAAATTACAAGTATATAGATAAATCTCAAACCAGCTTGTAAGTAGCTCAACAGTTAATAAAGAATAGTCAGAGATTTTACAAGATCTAATTGAAACGTCAACTTAAAATATATTAATCAGCTCTAATCAAGTAATATAGCTATATCAAATTTTCCTACACACATATATAAAAAAAAAATGTGTTTATTTTCTTCATATTTGTTAGATAAAAGCCATTTTTGAATTTCAGTTTTTTCTACTCATATATCCATAAAAGTTATTATTAATTTAACTCCTTAATCATTTTTTTAGTTATTTTTAATCCTATAGATTTTTTTTTATTATTATGACAGATATAAATCTTTCATGCAATCATTATACATTCATAAATATGTATATCTAAAAACTCATATTTTTATAAATATTCGTTAATATGTAAGTTCGCCTATATACAATAAGCATGAGCAGTAAATATACTATAAAGATTTCAAATTTTACACACAGTTAAATATGCAGGTAACATAAAAAAGCAAACAATACTCTACATACATTTCTAACAAAACCAGTTTTCATTAGTCAGTCCAGATCTTTGCTCATTTGCTTTCGTCATCATAGTGTTAGTATTTATCTATAGCAAATTACCATAATTTGTAAATTAATTTATATTAATATGCATGAGCCTTCAATCTTTTTTTAAAATCTAAGTATAATATCTATTATCATCATCATCATCTTTAATATGTCATATAATCTCAATTTCAAATTAATAATATATATATATATAGAGAGAGAGAGAGAATAAGATCACTCTTTTGAAGATAAGTTTATATCATTATCTATTTTTATGAGGGAAAGTGTTGAATTTTTCCCAAATAGCAAACAATCAGATCCTCATTAAGATAATTAAATAAACAAACATGTATGTGCTTAAATGCACATTTTCTTACGTCAGTGATATTATTTAAATAAAATTAAAAAGTGTTTTATTTAAATGTGATATGTATATATTACTTAGTTATTAGGAAGCAGTAAATATTAAAATGTAAGTTAAAATTCATTTATATGCTATCAATCGTTGATACAAAATTGTATAATATAAAAGAATTCATTATTATCAAATATCAATTAACTCATGTTAGGAAAAGGAGGGAGCGTAACCAGATAGTCGGTCAATCAAAAAAGTAGTTATTAAATATTCTCTAACAAATATATACTTATTTTAATAATAACTTTCAATGAAATTATTCTAAAATAAGTTAAGTCTTTAATGAAAGATTACAATCAATAATAGTTAACTCCTTGTTTTGAGTTATTCCATCCTGCCTTTAAACAGCTAATTTAGCATGTACATATTATATAGATACAGTAAAATAGCAACAGTTTTAACCTGATTAAAAGATATATATATATTGTAACAGAAAGTGAATAAATATAATTGAGAAAATTAATTATTAAAATATACTCATAATCTGTCATTTGTAATAGTATAAATAAATAAAGATGAACTGATAAAAAGGTTGATAAAAGGCTGTTACTTTTATAACTGATTACAATCTATATATTGATGAGGGATATAATGATAGTTGCTATAATTCAATAACTAAACACTAAACATGATATATGCTATGCTCTAGCGGTTCATCATTTGTAACCAGTAAATTAAATGAGAAATGAATTTACTGTGTTAGCTAGAATACAATTTATAATTAAATAAGGATGACGCTAACATATAAATAAGAATATATGCATATCATGCTCTATTTGGGTGTCTATTTCTAATTAATTAAATATAACATTATAGTCCGTTTGCAACTATCCTAAACATTAATTCTGTTACGCTAATAATGAAATAAATAAATTATCTCATTTTTCCATATAAAATAACCAAATGAAAATTAAAACTGTCATCATTAAAGATTTAAAATATTTAGATATTGGGGAAGTCATTTGAACAATAGAACATACTGGCCATTGTCATCAAATAAAATAATATTAAATATAGCAACTGAATAAAATTACCCACTGTGAGATCCCTGTTGTGCATTATGCTTAACTCCAATAATAGGTTCTTTTAACCAAGAATCCTTCTCATTCCTCTTTCCATGTACATACGACCATTCACGGTTACACGCACACACTGGTGCTATTTATAACAACGTATAAAATTATCATATAAACTTAATATCTTTAAGTTAGAAAGGGATTAAATCACTCTTTATTCAGTTTAGCTAAGTACATGTGTTTTCCCACGAGCGCCACTAGATTGTTTTAAATCTAGATAAATATCCGTTTAGAGTGTACTGAGTTCAAACTCATTCGGTACATTTTTACTACACATGACTTGGATGACTAATGAACAAAAAAAATGACATTCTTATATTTTACTCATGTCAATAAAATCATAAGATCCCCATATCACAAAATTTATATAGATCAAAGACTCTTATAGATATTACTAGCTCATTTACGTATATTGATGAACAGACCATTATATTCTATTAATGGCTTCTAAACAAGCATCGTGAAGACCATTATTGATATTGATGGCCATTTAACTAGATTATTTATCACAATATAAAGATAATAATGATGATGATAATAATATCATAATAATAATGATAATAATAGTGATGATGATAATAATAGTGATGATGCTGATACCAGCCATAGCTTATTAATAAACTCACAACAATAAATTTATCTTTATAAACTCATAAGCACTTTTTTAAAATCATCCTATTTTAAACTGAGATTTAAATATAACACTCATTAGTATTTATACATGTTTATATTTCTTTATTCCAAGTACCTTTATGATTAAAACTAGGATTTAATAATACTAGTGATGATGACTGATCATCATGCATCTCTCCACATGATATTCAACTTTTTATACACCCCTATTTACTAAATATATTAATTATGTTAAACATTAGATTTAATGATTATAATTTATTTAATCAATGATGATGGCAATCATAATTCTTGTATAGTATTATTTGAAACAGTGTTTTAATCAATAATATATCCATCTTTGATGAAGATGATCAAAACTCATGGACACAACATAATTTTAGCTTTCTATTATTGAATTATAATTATTAAAATTTGGTTGTTATCAAGCTTAATCCCTAAATACCTAAAGGTAAATCAATATTCTAGCTTATTTAACATTTTGCGAGTGCTGATGATTCTTAATATCTGCGAATGGTGATGATCATTTAAAACAACAAAATCAAGACAAGAAAAACGGAAACCAGTTAAAATATATAATTATATTTTATTAATACTATTCTTCTTTCTTTAAAATCAAATTTACTAATTAGATAAATCGCTTTTTATTACATTGATTAACTATGGAACTAATACAAAAATTTATGTAAGCATAACCAAATTAATGTAATATACAAGTTTGTCATTTTGGATATTTTAAAATAAGCTGGCTTAAAATGACATTAAAAAATATATTTCATGGAATGCTTACTTAAGACTTTCCTAACTTATTATATCATAAAAATAAATTCCATATGTAACTTGTGTGTTTTATTTCACTTCCATTCAAATGTGAATCCCTGCTTTATAATTTACCATATTTAAACTAATTATGTATAACCTATTCTTTTGACGTGTTTGTATAAGCAGTTACACATGCACACACACCCTGTGATATGTCAACATATATTTCTAAAATGTGTTCCTTTATATTAGAGATTAATACATAAATCACATATATAATAAAAAAAAATATTATTGTAACTTTGAGCAAAAGAAAATAAAATACATTATATCAATTTTAATATGCAACAAGATAAATATAAAAAAAAACATTATAATGCATATATTTATAGGTTGCTCATTATCATAACAAATGAAGAACAATAAAAAAACATTTTAATATTACAATATATAATAAATAAATAAAAAATAATAATGAAAATTTAAGTTTAAAGATTTAAACTGTGTTTGTGTTATGTTATGTGATATTGAGAATGACTATCGGTAAACGAGCCTTTAATGTTTCTGTATCAAAAGAAAAAAATGCCCTTACCAGTAAATTAAGGTTTACTTTTAATAAGTAATAATAAAAGATCTGTTAATGAAAGTTCATAGTTACCCGATTATTTTCACCTCTTATAAATGTCTCAAGTTTGAATTTTCAGACTGCTTGTCTCACGTATAGCTTTACTAAATTGATTTGCTCCATTTAAAAAAAAATTCTTGCAGATACTTTTAAGATAAACATGAATTAATTGACTTGCTTGTTTCCACAATTTTAAAATTATTTATTGTTGATGCTTTTAATAACGCTGAATTCGTTGACTGTCTTGCTTCTACCATTTCAAAAAGAGTTATTACAAATACTTTTAGATAAGTATGAACTGGTGGATTTGCTTGTCTCTTCCATTAAAAAAAAATCATTGTAGACACTTTAGCTGACTGAGGGAAACTTTAACAAAAATTTGATTCATAGCTTCATCAAATTTGGCTATATATGGCTTTTATTCATCTTTCCTTTCTTCTTCTCTTGTCCAAGATGATTATTAGATGATGTTTGTGGCTGGTTTAAAATTTGTCCATTCTTTTGGTTACTATGGACCGGTATATGAGTCCATAGTAGATTAGTGATTTTAACCCATTCTGTCAGATTCCAGGAAGCAGAAACAATGGTTTTAGCAATGCAAATTCATTGTATTATGAACAGCAAAATATATTAACCAAAAGACTGTTTTTTACGAGGCTCCTCGTAGACATCTGAAGTCACTCTAACTCAGCTGATTCTTATGCTAAAAAATTCGTTCGATACGTTTTGAAGAGATTTTTAAAAGTTCTGTACGATGGTGACCTCTTCCGACTTATTTTACAAGTAAAAAATAAAAAAAAAACGCATTTAAACCTAAACAAAGAAAGAACATTATTTGTGATTGGTTCTTAGCAAGCTCTCAGCCGAAAAAGACATTCTGATTGGCTGGAAAGAACAAAGAAACCGCCTGATCAAAGAAAATAAAGAAAAACGCTGAGATTTTCATTTCGAATCCAATTTTAAGTATTATAAAATTATATTTATGGAAATTAAAATTATTCTCTGAGAGAATAATAAAAAAACAAAATTATTTTCGAAAAATATTGAAGATTTTAGTACAAATATTGAAGATGTAGTAAAAAAAAATATTTACTTTTCTATAATGTAAAAGTCGATCTTTTTGTTTATATTATAGCTTTTATGTTGCCGAAATTGAATATTTTAGAATAAATAAATAGCAATTTATTTTTGAAAGAACTTTCGTTCTCTTCATAACCTGAAAAATTAATAATATACTTTTTATAAATGTATCTGAGTTGAATTTAATATTATAGGCGAATATGTTTTAACAATAGGCTTTGTCTTCAGTTTGTGAGTTGGCCAATTAAAAGATTTGATTTTTACCTCATACAACCAATCATATAATTAGCGGTTAAAAGGTTAATATCATTTCATAAAATTGTTAATAACTTCTTCCAAGAAATTCAATTTTTTTCTCTTTCTTTCTCCTTAATATTGCTGGGAATTACTTATATATATGCATATCTTCATCTATACTGACTTTAAAACAAGAGTCATTTTTTCTTCCTCATTTTTTTTTTAAAAAAAATTCAATAGCTCACCCTCTTTTGAAAAAAAAATCAGAGCTTACATCTCTTCTCTAATCATATTAAAAAAAACTGACTGTTACATCTTTTCCCTTAATAATATTGAAAAAACTGAACTTTCTTTTAAAACTACATATTGTTAGATCACTCTCCTCCCAAACAAAAATTGAACTGACCACTAAATATTGTTTCATTCATTTATATTGTGAACCCTTCATCAAAGAAAAGGACCACCTGGATAATCTTATCTTGAGATAAAAATCAAAGCTTCACAAGTTTGACAGTCTGTCGCAATTAATAAAAAAACTTAGGATTAATTGTTACTTTTATTACATCCAAGCATCACTTCCTTATCTATATCTACAATCTAGATAACACAAAAAAAACAAAGCCTGCAATCTAAGTCATTAAAAGATTTGTGTAAAAATGTCTTATATTTAAAACATTCATGCTCACACGTGTACATTTTCACATCCCAATCTACTAATTATACAATTGTCCTTTTTTACACCTTCCTTTCTTAATGTTTTATTTTACAGAAATAAAACTAAATAACTGAATATATTAATTATTTAATAAGAAAAATAATATATTAAAATATCATCTCTTATAACATTATATTCATTCACTTCTTATTAATTTATCAACTATAAATTATACATATAACATACGTACACATAAATCCCTATATAAAAGAAGAATTTTTTTTCTAATTAAAAAATATATATGTGAGAAATGAGATCATACATATATGTACAATATATATATATATATATATATATATATATAGGACATGAAATAAAATGCTTAAAACACTGATTACATAGAACTTTATTTTTTACACGGTGTAGCTTAAAAATTGATCTATATACCAATGTGATATTCTATTTTTATTTAACAACTAGAAAACCCTAAAGGGATAGCAAGGAGTATTTGATAAAAAGTTGGCTTTTTTTACATTTTTTAATCTGCTACCATTTTTCAGTAGTTGTATTGCACTTTACATAAAGTGTTAGAAATGATGCCATTGTCTGTCATTAGTTAATTAAAATGGCAGTCACTTTAGTTTTCCTATTCTTTTTTTTCACTATTAATTGTTTTTATTGAAATCTTGTCCCACTTCTTTTCTTCATCACTAGGATAAAAGTTAAATTATTAAGTCTAATGAGACAATAAATAATTACTTGATAAATTTGATCTGGATTATCAAATATTATAAATTTTGTTTTCTTCGTTTTAAATATTATTAGTGCTGAAAGTATGGTCAATAATTTTGCAACCAATTACATCCGGTTTCATAATGTAATGTAAAACAATGAGCCCACTCTTAAAATATTTATCTGATAGTATATTTATACAATCATCCAGTAAAGTCATGGTCTCTAAATACTATTGAAATCTCATTCATCAAAGAAAAAAGTTAAGAATTTTCTAGGTTATTTGATGTTTCTGCTATTCTGTGGGATATAAGAATTAAGTTCAATCCTAATTATTGTATTAATATTTGATATAATAACAAATATAATTTTGATTTTATATTAAAGAAGATGAATGTTATAAATAAAACTGACAAACTTATAGCAGGCACACTTTTTTTTGAAGGTTTAATTCTTCCTAAGCATTTAGCTATCTCATAAGATATTTGTATATACATATTATAATCATCTTTGTTATAATGAGATAAACAAATAAGACCTTAATACAAATATCATTTTTTTCATTACAATGAACTAACATTTTTCAGATGCCTATGCTGAAATATTTAAGAGTACTCATGTTAGAAGAACATCGTAAAAATTCCATTTAAAAGAACTAATGATTTAACAATTTCTTAGGCTGTTTCCTGCTCAAATATCACTTAAGAAAATTTTTTATTTACTCATCAGCAATTATACAAAGACATTATATCTTGATATTACCATTATTAACTTAATTACAATAATTTTTAAATATATTTAAATTATTTAATAAGGATATGTTTTTGTATTTGAATTGCTGCTATTTAGTCACTTGTTATTGGAAAAATGGCTTTTTGTTAAACATAAAGCAATTAATTAGATATACAGTGTAAATCAGGGGTCTCCAGAGTGATACTCTCAGAAGTTGATATGACAGTGAGAGAGAATGATTGGGGGTTGATAGAAAAAGTAAATTAAAAATCAGTAATATAATAAATAATTAAATTATTTAATGATTTAATTTTAAAATTAATGTACATTATATATATATATCAGTGACGAAGCGTGACTTTTTTAGGAACAGAAGCACACTACATCTTTTTTTCTTTTTTTTAATGTTTTTATTTTACTTGCCACAACAATTTTCACATATTTAAAAGATCGTATATAATATAAAATGCGATTTAGTTTAAGTTATAAATCAATTTTATACTTTATTTTGCTTAGATCGCATATGTATAGATATATTTCACGCATCGCGAACATATATATATATCGTCTTGGTATTAAGTCGTTTGCTATTTTTTAAATTATTTAAAAATAATCTGTAAAAATTATATCACGTCACACCTGCATTTAGTATGGCGAGATGATGAAAGCAACATTTTATTAAAAACAATAAATTTTTGTCGAAATATATTTTAAGTTGTAAATAAGATTTAGCCAACGCTGTAGATTGCTAAAACCTTGTGGGAAAGTACATGGCCAAATATAAGAAAACATCCTGTTCGTGGATTAAAACAAAAGTTAAAAGTTATTTTGGTCTCTAAAAATATCAAATTTTAAAGGTGTTAATTGCTAACTTCACTGGGAATATTTTGTTTATTAAAAATGTAATTTCATCATGAGCAAGTGTAAATAGGCTCAGTTTCTTGCGACATCAAATTTTAGAAAGATCTGCAAGCTGAATCCATGCCCATTTGAATTTGAGAATGGCTGAGTAGTTAGGTGGATTGTGCTGTTCCTCATGCCTGAGGAATGGTGATCTTTGTCTCCATCTTATGTACTGAATTGGTAAAACTAACATGGCGATGGATAATTTTTCTGCCTATCCAGAGAAGAAAACCAAGAGATAAGCTTCTACCCAGGAATTAGGTAATAACCATCACAACTACCGCAAGAGCTCTCAAATGAACTTTAATTATTAATTTTCAAAACTATAACTATAGTAAATTTAAATAAATGCCCAGTTTCAAGTCTACTTCAACCTTTAAAACCAATAATAAATACGGGCTTGATTTACTGTAAAATAGCTCTGTAAAATCTACTATCGTGAGCCTGTTAAAGAGATAAGCTTAATAATTATTTTGTTAATTAAATTCTGTTTTACTCTTGTATTTGTGGTGAAATCTATGTTCTTTTATATATTTAAGTTCTTAATATTTCACTTAGATGTGTGATGATATGCCAAATATATTTTGAACCAGTGAGTGGATATATTTTAATAATTTTATCCTGAAGATAATATTTCTATTTTCAATTTAATAATTATGATGTAATGCTTTGTTATATTACATCTGAATCTCTGTTTTGAAATTAAAATTCATTAATTAATAACTGATCGCCTTGTGATCATTGCAGTAATTTAAATCCACTCTGAATTCGATTTCATATATAATTATTATGGTTTGCTTTGTTATACTGATAAATTATGATTTTAAACACAGTTTTACTTAATTAATAATAGAATTCTGGCCAGGGAGATATTAATAAGGCATATTTAATTATTTTCATTAATTCCAATTCTCTGAAATATGCTTTTTGTCCCTTTTTATTAAATCTGATTAGAGATGTGAATTAATTGTTTGTTAAACGAGGGTATTAATATATTTAAGTAACCCCTCTCTTTTTATAGCATATTTTAAGTGCTTATAGTGAATGTATGTAAGGCAAGACTAGTTTGACCCGTTCTCTCTATCATATATGTTATTCTGGATTTATCTAAAACTAAGATAACCTTTAGTTTAATGGATGATGATTCACATCATTGTCCAGCTATATTATTAAACTCAAATATTAGAGAAACTTAGAAAACAGTCGCAATATTATCGCTGTAGTAATTAAATTATATTTCTGGATAGCATTGATATTTATCACTTGGAAAATCATGATATTAAATGCAAATTATGTTGGCATATTAAATTCTTATATGTATAGATTATTCACTGAGCACAAAAGTCAGCTAATACATTCCAATGATTTGAACACTGTATTACCCTGGACTGATTACATTCCATTGTATAATACCTGCATGCATCTATTTGATCTCAGTGTGATCCCTAAATAGTGTAATTTAATTTATTTTGTTTTTCATTACTAATAATTTTAATAAATGTATTTAAATTTATTCTGTCTTCATTATTCTTTTATCATATCCCAATCCAATTCACTTTCTTATTAATTATATTACCATATATTATTATACAAAATGTCAATATTATATTAACTTAGCCAATAATAGAAGTCTAGTCCATTTTTATGCAATGCATGTATGGTTAGCCATAGGGTCTCATGTTTCTTCCTATTTAGAGCCAGCTCACAATTAAACTTAAGGTCCATGTGTATCCTCAGAAATATAACTCATATGGTGTTAAATCATATAGTGCTGGTCAATGAGTTGGAGCTTGGTTTGGACTCTGGATCTTACCATCCCATTTTGATTGGCTTTTGTATATTGGACTCTGGATTTTGTTACATGAATGTACAAATATGACCATTACAATATAGATAATACATTATCAATATATTTTTATCTAACAAATACTTTTAACATTGTAAACATCTTACAATAAACATATAATGCATTGGTCAAACTCATTCCTTGCCATATATAAAAACAATTCAACTGTTGGTAAAAAATTGAAAGTTAACAGAAATTCCATTCAAAAAATAATGAGTTTGAATTATTTATTCTTTTTTTATGTTAATCAGACTATGATTAGTTTAAATATAGATAATACATTATCAATATATTTTTATCTTACAAAGGCTTTTAACATTCTTGTTTTAATTGTAAATTAGATTTTATCATTGTGTGAACTTTTTATAAACAACATATAATACATTGGTCAAACTCATTCTTTGCCATGTATAAAAACAATTCAGCTGTTCGTAAAAAAGTTGAAAGTCAACTGAGATTTTATACAATAAAAAAAAAGTTTGAATAGTTTGTTCTTTTTTTATGTTTAGCAAAATAGTTAAGAATTTTTTTTTTACATTTTGCAAAATAGCTTATATACACTAATGTACTTATTGTTCTTACTACACTATTGTATGTGCAACTTGTTGGATCAATTTTGTGAGGTTGAATATGTACATATTTTAGTGAATTTTTTAAACTGAATTTTAATCAAAGCTTTTGAAAGTTTTAGTGATTTTTTCTATGAAAGCATTCATTCTGTTCAATACATGGATGCTCCATCCCTGACATATATATAATTATGTTGCTCAGATACTGTAAATAACATTTAGAAAACCACCCTCTCTTAACAATCTTCTAAACAATATTAAAGACAGAAATCTATTTAAACACACTCCTCAAATAGATTATTAAATTTCATGCCAATATCTTGCTTGTAGAGCAGCATTCTATTGAGAGTCTCAAGCTAATAGTTCTACATCAGTCACCCAGCACTTTTCTTTTTATAAAAAGGCTAAGCAAGACTGGCAACATAAGTTAATTTTCCTGGATCATAAGCTTGCTAAAGAATACATGTTTTCCTCTTCTAACATTAAGACCTCCTCCATAGAGGGGTATGATCATAAGAGAAAGTTCAAGGAGGCATGGGTTATTGTAAGAGATCCAAATTCAATCAACAGGAAGAAGTCTTGCATCTCTTTGTTAAAAAATGAAACATCTGACATTTGTAATTTACATTTCTTGCAATAATTTGCATACTTTATAAAATACATATTTATTCTGCTCCCAGCATAATTAAAATAATTAATTTTGCACTATAATTCTGGTGAGAATTCACTGAAAGTTAACTCAGTATCATTAAATGAGAATATATCTATATAGTTATACTATTTCATAGTGACTTGATTCAGCTCAAGTTTTTTGGAGTATAATTATTTCTTAGTGTTTTTTTATACATATGAGTGATAAAAAAGTCTGAAATGGAATTAGAGATTTTTTGCAGTAAATTTTTATTCCTTTCTAAATTTTGAGTTATATGATTTGTTCAACATAATAAAGTTGTGGTCAAATGTAGTATTGGAGTCAGAATGTTTTTGTTTGATTTACATAAAATTTGGTGTTTTCAATTCAGATAATTTATTATTTTCTTCATTTCAAAGAATGTTGAATTAATGTAGAATTTACAAAATTAAAAAATGTTTTATTCAAATTATTTGTGATTTAGTTATTTCGAAATGAATGGTTATCTTTGGATTTCAAAATAATTTATAGTGTGACATTTCTTTTCACTTACTAACTTTAATTTTAATTATTTTGTTATAGTTCCAGTACCCACAATGGCAGCTTTAGATTCTAAAAAGAAATGCAGACAATATTCATTTGAATATTTGAATTTTGGATTTATTTTTATTAACAAATTAAATGAGCACTATGTGTCTTTTTTGTGAAAAAACTTTTAGTAAGACACAATGAAATCAGAAAAAATGAAAGATCATCACCAAACACTCTACCCTGATAAGAAGGACAAAAATCTGGATTTTTTCAACAAACTAAAAGAGAAACAGACACATTAACTAAATATAAAATCATTTATGAAAGCACTCACTGAAGCTGACAGTGAATGAGGATTAACAAACCTCATATATATTTCTGTTAATATAGCAAAAAATAAGAAATAATTTAAAATATATTGAAAAAATACTCTGGTCCTGTTTTAAAATGCATAAACATGGAGTGTGAATGTCAAACAAAGGCATATTGATGAGATAGCTGAAGATGTAAAGAAGCTTTAATATCAGAGTTCATACATAGTAAGTTCTCCATTTTATGTGATAAATCCATGTTGGTATTTTTTTCATTTTTATGGTTTTTGTAAGATATTTTAGTAAAATCAAACATCAAATTATTGATGAATTTTTATTTGCAAAATATCTTGAAAGTGATGAAATAGGATTGATACTTTTCCAGTAATTGAAAGGATATTTAAATAAGTCCAATATTCCATTTACTAATATAACATCAATAGCAACATATAGTGCATTGGTGATAGTGTGTTGTTACTGCTGTTTATTGTCTTTCTTAAAGAAAAAGTTTCCAGTGTACATACTACTTAATGTGTCTTTCACAGCATCTGGTGGCAAAAATTCTCAGGGAAGAATTGCATGATACCCTAAAGATGTGTATTAAATGTATTAATCAAATTAGAGCTTATCCTCTTGAATCATGATTGTTCATCAAACTTTGTAAAAAAAAGATGTATTATCAAACTAATTACTCTTTCATATTAAAGTAAGATGGTTGTCTATAAATGCAAGTTTACAAAGACTTCCTGAATTGTTTAGCTCAAGTATAGAGTTTCTTACAGGTATTAATTGGCTTTTGAGTGATGAATTGAAGAGAAATAAAAATGATATTTTATACTTTGCAGACTTATTTGCAAAATATAATGATGTTGTGATCTATCTACAAGGATGTGATGTCATGATTATTCAAACTCCGACAATTCTTTCAGGCTTCCAAGCTAAATTAGACTTGTTTAAATCCTCATTGTTGATTTTAAATCTACAGCAATTGAAATAAAAAAAATGAAGATTTGAAAATATACACAAAATATCTTCAAAAATTGAATGATTTTAAATTGTGCCTTGAGGGTTTGAAAAACACATTCCAGATTGGGGTCATAGTACTATTTTTAAAATTGAAAATATCAAATATAACTTACAAGATTCATTTTTTGAACTTCCAGTTGATATTGAAGCTAAGATGCTTTTTAAAAGTGAGACCTAAAATTACTCTTGGACAAACATAAATATTGTGCAAAAATAATCCAAACTTTCTGAAGTGGTAATTCCATTTTTGCTTACATTTCCAAGCTCGTATATATGATTGATGCTGGTTTTAGTCATTCTAATTCCATTTTAACACAACAGAGAAATAAGTTAGATATAAAAATCTTTGGGGATTTAAAAGTAAAACTCACTAATCTTGAACTAAATATTGGTTAATCTTGCAAGAGTCATCAAGCATACCCATAACATTGTTAGTGACGGTCAATTCTACTAATTTTATAAAAAAATTATTGTAAGGCATCTCATTAGATGTAAATATATTAGATATATGTGATCTAAAAAATAATAAACATGAATGAACAATCTAAAAATCATATTAGCATTTTTGTCTGATCATAATTATGTAATAGTAAAGTAGAAGGAGTCGATAAAGAATTGAGAAATTTTTGAATGGGTCGATTATCAAAAAAGTTGGGCGACCTCTCCTCTAAATAAATTTTCTTTATTATTGAAAATTTTTATATAAAACTTTTTGTAACTTGAAAATTTAATATTAATATATTATGTTTATGTAATCTATATTTTAAAAGAATTTTATAGCTAATCCTACATTTTAATAACTGTTATTATTAAATAATAATTATACTATTAATTTGCTCATAAAGTTGCATCATGTTTGAGGGATCAATGATAGGATAAGCATAAGAGTTTCACTTTTTACTTGTTTTCATTGGTTAATATTAAAAAATAATAATAATATCAATTTTCTCATTCATATTTTATATTAAAAATATTTTATTATGAATTTAGTGTTGAAATGTAGTTTAAAAAGTAGGTCTATTAAACATAATTGTAAACTTAATTTTTTTGACTCCATAAAAATGTTTTAAAATTTATTATAAAATTCAAAAATTAGTTTCTTAAATTTAATTTTAAAGTTCTCTTTTATTTGCATTCTTTTTAAATTTATAATATTTTTTTTCCTTGATCACAAAATATTAATTATCATAATGTTTCAACAACTCAAAGTTTATCTAATGTCAAATTACGACATTGTTTAAATTGCATGATAATTTTCGTCCATCCTTTGTGTTTTCTTATTGATTTTAAGAAAATAATTTGAAGCTTCTTTCTGAGCCGTGTGGATGAGGACACATCTCATTAGAAATAGTTTATTGGTTTTAACACAAATGCATTTAGAATTACGGTTTGAACATAATGAAAAATGATTTCATTAATTGCTTCAAAGCTTTTCAATTCTATATCTAAATATAAAATTACTATTCAAGAAAATTAAATTTTCTAAAAATATTATGAATAAACCTAATAACAATTTATCAACAACTTGTCATATAAATTATTAAAATTTAAAAAAATATACGAATTTATTGACTGCTAAATCGATATATATATATATTTTCTTCTGTTTATAAAAAAGAATATATTAAATCTTGTTTTTAAAAAAAAACTGGTTTTAGGAGAAAAGAGAAAAGTAGAATAGAATCTTGTTAATGATTTCAAGTTATTTTAAACTAGTTTTAAAACAATCTAGCCTTTTTTTTTTTTCAAAAGTTAAAATTTTTTTCGATAGAGTTATAATTTATCACTCGCAACTTTTAAATTACTACATGATTTAAATAAGTTTTAAAAAAATTCCGTTCATCTTTTTCAAAGAAAACAAAAGTTACTCTTTACATATATAAATAGAAACATCTTTTTATGCACGTACATACAAATTCATGTAAGTCAGTGTTTTCAGTATTAATAAAATAATCATATTATCAGTTTCTTGGAAGATCGTGTAGCGTTTGTGTATCAAAATGCAAAATTGATTACAACAGTTTAATCCAATTGGCAAAGTAAGATTTTTTTTTTTACTTTACTGGGAACCGATGCATTAATCTTTAGGACATGAATTCATCTCTCTGCACCTATGTTAATTCACACAGGATTATTTGGAACTAAAAGATAGATTAAAAAATACTATTATAAATAACCGACACTTAAGTTTATTATAGACTTTTATAACAATTGATTATAATTTACTTCTCAAAATGTTTTATATTTAACTATAAATAATTGTATCCTCTTACATAGTCTTTTTTACGTAAACATTTGCCTAAGTATACATTATAATGTTATCGACTCTTCTTCAAAACATCAAATAGTTTATCATGATTAAAAAAAAAAAAATTAATAGCTTTATTATTTGGAAATTCATAAGAAGTTTGCCCCAGAGCCTGTCAGTCTATTATTGTATCCAGCATAGCAGCGCTCTAACCATCTTAATATCAACAACTTTATTTTGATTCTTTATATTTATGAACCTTATTACTTGGACATTAATCTTTAGAAAAGCGTAAAATAATTAACTAAAAAGATTTCATTATTATAGAAATTCCTCACATTAATATTAGAAATTCATCAGACTCTGCTATTAATTGAAATTTGTCTATAAATGAATTAGCATTTTTCTCTTTCAGGAATTGATAAAGAAATAAACATAATATTACCATTATATAGCATAAATCAAAAGTTAGTTTAAACACATTATTTTATTCCAATAAGTATTTATATTTCAGTAATTACTATATATTATTAATGCAGTTAATTAAATATTTATAAAACAGATTTACAATAAAAATAATTTTAATTATTTTAATAATAATACTAGTATATTTATAAATAATGGGTTATTTTTTAAATTTAAAAAATCAGCTTTGACTACTAATACTTTGAAATATGTTGATGCTATTTAGTTTTGCAAAAGAGTTGGCATTAATTTGAGGTTAGTTTTTTTTTTTTGTTTTTGTCATGGAATTGCATTAAGTTAGTTAGTCCAAAAGTAGTAATTGTTTTTTGTTCTTATCCCATCATTTTATTATTATGTGAAACTATGGATATCTTTGTTTCTATATTAATATTTTAAGAAATTAATTCTTTATAAATATTCATTTTTTTTCAACTCTTCTCAATTGCTGGTTGTGATTTTTCACTGCTCCATAATATTTTTTTCATTGATATAATTATTATTTTTGTCTTTGGTTTTCATAATGTTAATATTAATTTCATGAAATTAGTATTTTATTGGTTTTATCTTAATTTAGGAGCTTTAACGGTTACAAACTTTTTTAAAGATATTTTAACAAATGGAAACAGATTTGGTGAAGCCATTCTAAGCCATAACCATTTAGATATTATACATTGATCATGTTCTTCACATTTTTCACATTCTATTTAATACTTGAATATTTCTAATCTTGATCTTAAGTAATATTTACTAAGGCTATAACCTCAAGAATATGTGCATAAAAATGCGATAGTAGGGATCTCTACAGGTCTTAACCACAAGCCTACATTTTGGAAGAAAAGAAGAGAACTCTCTTTACTTCAACCTACTTTCTATATAAATAGGTGAAGCTGAAGCAGTTAGATCTGAGAACAATCTTTTCATTGACTCATTATAAATCAAAAGATTTCGCAAGTATTAATGTGTAATAAGAAATGTGGACTTAATAAGTGAAGTATTGAATAACTTCATGCTCTCAGATCTAACCGCTTCAGCTTCACCTATTTATATAAAAAGTAGATTGAAGTAAAGAGGGTTCCCCTCTTTTTTTCCAAATATAAGCTTGTGGTTAAGACCTGTAGAGGTCCCTACTAATGCATTTTATGCACCCATTATTAAGGTTACAGCCTTAGTAAATATTACTTACATAATCATTGAGCAATTAAATAAATTTATAATTACAACTTGATCTTGTAACTCATTTTTGTATTCTTTTTCAAGTACATATCTAAAGAGCTTCCATTCTTGTTTTATCTATTTTTTTTATTGTTCAAGTCTCTGTTCTATTGAATACAAAAACCTAATTCAAATGTTTAACGTTAAAAAAATCACAAAATAACAGTAGTCTTATTGAAATTCTCTCTTTTACTTATTTACCACTACTTTTTGTTATCATTTAATTATCTTTCAAGTATTTAAAAACCTGTTTGATCAATAATATTCAGTCAAACTATTACTTTTAAATTTTTTTATGAATTCTTATTTTTTATGATTTTTTTTAAAGCATTTATTTTCAATTTGAATTTATTACAAAATCCATTAATCCTGTTCAATTCAGCCTCACTATTTTGAAATAGAGCCAAATTATTAGAAAAAGTAAAAAAAAAAAAATTGTCCCCTTAAGATAGCTGTATTTTTAACAAGGCAAGGCATATTAACAAATTCATCTAAATAATTTATAAACAAACAGGAGATAAACAATCCTTATTTTAGATTTATTTAACTTTATAAATATTTGATGTAATACAGATTTTCTAATACTTATTTTTCTTCTAAATTTATACTTTTCATCTTTAAAATATCCAACAAATTAACACAACTCAGGTCATCAAATGTTTTTTTTTTAAGTTGAATAAAATAAACACCCATTTCATTTCCTCTTTTATTCATATTTCAATAGCATCTCAATCATCACAATTAGACTCTTTATTCTATTTATTTAACATCCAAAAACTACTCTTCCTATAAAAATAAATTTCAAACTTTCAAACATAAAAATTCCAAATACTTAATCTGTTTAAAATTGAACATCTCATTTATATACTATAGAACCTTTTTTTCTACATTATCATTATTGAAAAAATAATTTATTACAAACATTGATCAGTTTTGCCTATGATGTTATAGTGATTTTTCAATATTTTTTATTTTATTTTTCAATAGTTTTTAGTAATTCAACAGAATTCTCATCTGTCTTCTATTCTTTTAAATTATATTATATTTATTGCTATTACAGATTTTATTTTCAAAACCTCTTTTAGCTCTTTCTACTAAAGTTTCTTTTTCAATTAACATAAATAAAGATCTAGAGTTTCTATAATAAAATTCCTTATTTTATTTTCATTTTTCAATAATCCTGCTTCTTAATTAAGAGTCTTCCATTTCTATGTTAGAAACATTAATGCATCCCATATGTGATTTCTTTAATACTTCTTTAACAATGATTCTTCCCCATTAAAACTATTTATATTACTACACATTAAACCACCTCAACAAAATTAATCTTTATTCATAATTCTCTTTAGTAGAGTCTGCTCTAATTATGCTTGTATATATTTATAAGTTTGTGTTTCAGTTCAAATTTAAGATTTCACATACATACATTTATCAATAGTATATATATTACTTCATAATTAACAGATGTGTCATATAATTTTTTTAAATAATTCTGATTTTTGTGTGAAATTAATTCTATTTATATTTCTCTTTTTATCTATCAGTTATGAAAAATTTTCGTTCATTATTCTTTTCAATTTAACAGTGGCCCCCTTTTTTTTAGATCAATGCTTTTTATTCTTTTAATTAAAGGATATTAGTTTTACTATTGCTAAACTGTGGTCTAATATATCAGATCTTGTGCAGAGTTAAAACTTTTTAAATTTATGTAGAATGAATTTATAATCGAATTACTATTTATTTTTATTATCTTATTGTTTCCATATGTAAATTGTTTTGTAACTTATTATAGTATTTCTTTTCAATTTAAAAATGCTAAATGCAGTTTCTAAGCAAGAATTTGATCTTAGCAAGTATCATATATTTTTTATAGACAACACATTCAGAACATTTCTTAAATTTTGATAAATCAAACTAATGAAATAGGCTTGCACTGATTGGCAATACTATAGAGTTTTTGTCTGTTTTAATAACAGTTATAAGCAAGCATAAGAAATGGTGATCATGTGGTGTTTATTGGCTTAAAACCAATCCTGCCTAATAGGACAGTGGTGGCAATGGTTATTAAAGAACCATAGACAGCAAAATGTATGGGTACTGAACTGAGTTCAGATCTATATGACTATATAGGCTAATGAGCTTGGCTTGAAAATATTTTAGTGTTTTCAATTTAAGACTCATAATTTTGTAGACAAGTAGAGATATAAGGTGACTGCTGGAGGGTTGCATTAAATACTTAGATCTAGGTGCAGCGCTCTCAGATCAAAGGCTCCTCACTGATGAAGGCCACAAGCCAGAAACTAGTCTGTGGATATTAGATGAATAGGCACTAGATGGATAGTTTATGAACAAGCCTTCTGGCATCCATTGATTACTCTGGCATACACTGAATGGCACTACTGTATGGAGAGTTTTTGCCTGTTTTAAAATCTGTCACTGAAATATATAAATAAAAGATAAAATTAATACTGTAAATTCAGTAAAAATATTACCTTAATGCATTAATTTTAATTTTTCATGAATAAAAATAAACTAACAAAATTTGATCTCTCACGAAAGACCTTCATCAAGAAAATTAAGGCCAAGAAAGTCTTCAATTGTTTCTTATTCTAAGTAGTCTTGAATAGAAAACTGTGAATACTTTCAGTTAATTAACAAAATTTGTTTTATAATTTTAAAAATAAATAAATGTATTTTCAATTTAATAGTTTTTATATATTTAAATGAAACCATTAATTATAATGTTGATTCATATATATATAAATTTTAAAGATAAACATAATATTATAGTTTAAATTCCTTTGTAGCACTTTCGATTATGTGGTAATCCTCTTCAGCTTTAACATATATATATATAATATAATTGGTTTTTTTAAAATATAACGTGACATTTTTTGTCTTCTGCTTTCATTATTTTACAGTCACTTTGTACCAACTTTTATGATATTCTACTAAATCTAATATATAGAATATTGGTCAATATTTGATGTTTATTTGTAAAAAAAAAAAAAAAAAAACGATTTACTTTTTCATATTTCATTATTATTTAATTTTAAATTTGATAATTTATTTAGTTTTATATAATATTTTTGTTTATTTAGTTACTTATTAATATTCTGAGATAAAATTAAGTTGTACACATATTTTATTTTTAAATTAGTGCTATTTAAATTAAACTAAATTGATAATTGCAAGATTACATTAAAAATTTTACCATTTGAATTTAAACAATTTATGTTTTGTTGTTGTAAACATTATAATTCTCATTATATATTGAATTTATAAATGAAAACTGAATTATAAAAATGGAAGTAAATAGACACAATTTTGAAAAAAAAATGGTTATATTTCTACATTGGAAAATATAAATGAAAAAAAAAAATTTAAAATAACAACCCTCCAAGCATTGAATGTATTAATGCAATGCTATCTAGTGTAAAACCATTCGCATTATGAATCAAAAAGAAAGCTATTTTTGTTTGCTATCTTGACTCAGTTTATATTCAAATTTACAAGACAAAGTTAATTGTTAAGCATTGAAACTCATTAAAAAATTATGAATATTGCATATATATATATCCATAATTATTTATATTTTATTATAAAAATTTAAGTGAATATTTTATATAAAATATATTATGAATTATATTAAAAGTGAAACAATTTTTACTAATATGATATATTTACAATTTAAATATAAAATTTCAAGCATCAATATGTTACAAGAAAAAAGAAAATCATGTTGATACCAAAAAAAAATCTATCATTTTGATGAAAACTTTCTATAAGACTTTTTATTACTAAATTGTTAATTATTTTAACAAATGTATATTTTCAAATAGTAGTAAATTCTCAAGATAATAGTGTCACCAAGTACAAGCTATAATAATAAATAAATGCTAGAAGGTTTGTACATCCATTGATTACTATAGCTTGCACTAGATAGCATTGCTGTCTGGAGAAATTGCTGTTATTTTAATAGCTTGTATAATTATAGGAAATGGTGCTCATGTGATGGCTTAGTAAATTTTATTTTAATACAAATGGCATTAAAATTAATTTAAAGAAAAATCTACTAATGGCTTTTAAATTTCTCTATATTATTTCTATATTTTTTATAATATTCACTAAAATGATTTATTAAATGAAAATAATACATTACATATTTTATTTGTGTGCATGCTTGTTTATAAAATGTTTATTGAAAATTTGTACTGCATATAGGTAATAAAATTTCCAAGATAAAAAATGTTCATTGCAAGATTATTATATCTAAATTGAGATGCAACATATAATTATATATGTATGCACACCTTATTTGAACCACATTAGTATTTATTATTTTAACTATCTGAGCATGAATTTTTGATATTTTTTTAGCCAAGAACTGTTAAAATTAATATATATAATATTTAAATACAAGTGTATTGTCTATACTGAACTTATTGTAATTAGAAGGGATTTGATCTCAGACTTTCAAGCACCCAACAGATATTCACTCCATCTTATATAACCAATACCCATAACCACATACATATGAAAAAGATAAATAGTCATGTGTATTGTTTGCATAAAATAGAGTGAATATCTAGCTTCTACATAAGAAGCTCAAAATTGTAACTAAAAAAATTCAATTGCAGCTTAAATCAGTTGCATTACAAAGCTGCACAGTTAAAAAAATGTTTTATAATAAACTTTTACAGATTGACTAATAAATGTATAAAATGTTGTGTGCATATATGTACACACATACTAGATATAGTATTGTGTAACTTAAATATACTGATTTATAAAATTGTAAAAAAATATCTACAAATTCCATAATTTTATTAAATATTTTTGTAATGAAAGTATATTATGTAAAATTACCAGCAATAAAATTATAAATCATATTATATAAAGAAAGTAAAATTAGTTTTAGTGCATGCAAATTAATTTGACACGTGCAATTTATAAAATGTATGGTATTTTGTGACTCTTTTAGATTTTTATGCTGGATGGAGTTTTTGAAAAAATAATTTACTTTTTCTTATAGCAAATTAAATGAAAAATCGAAATATATTATTGATTATTATGGAGTACTAAAGTTAAGAAAGTTATAGATCAAATTTTAAAAGTCCGTAATCATTTTTCCTTTCTACCACTACCATATATAATGAAGACAAAACTATTTGTTCTCTCATTTATAAAATAATTATATAATATAAAAATATATGTAAAAATATTTGTTTTACATGTTGTGAAATGAATATTGTTCTTGTAATTAGATGCTGATGGAGATATTTTTGAATAAAACTGATAAAAATGTTTTTGAAAACATTCTTGAGTATGTGGTAAATGTAAAAAACAAAAATATACAAAATATAAATAAATCAGAAAAGAAAAACAATGGCAGTTTAGTCTAATCTAATCGAAGCCTTGACTCAAGAAGCAATGCAGAGTGATTTCATGGAGATCTGGAAAAAATGCTGGTTTGAGCAGCTTCCCACAAAATGGTTTGGATAGTCCTATCTTGCTGACTGTTTTAAAATATTTTTCAATACTCCACTCACCACAGTAAGTATGATGTCATTATTTAATGAAAGACTATTTACTATGTGTGACTAAAACCAAAAAAAACTATCCTAGTCAAAAAAACCTGAATTATGCTATCAGATCTAAAGAGAAACATAGAAGTTGTATGCAACACAGCAATGCTTGCTTTAATGAAGAAAACTATGTAATAAGAAAAGAAATAGACTCCTCCTGTAAGTGTTAACCAGAGCTACTGTACACTCATCACCAATACCCAAAGAGCAAAATCATTTTCAGGGATGGATTACTAAAGTTTTATTCTTAAATATAGTAAAATAATGATATTTGCAGAAAACAATGGTTTACACCTTTACAGATTTTAAGATCATTGCTAATATGTCATTATTATAGTTATCATAAAGCCTTAAGTTTTAATATTTATACTTATTATTATTTTTTATTTTCAATATTTAGTATTATATTTATTGATTATAAATAAATTGATAGTTATTATTGCTACCAATTTAGTTTGTGTTTGCTTTTCAAATCTCATTCCAAGTGTATGCTATTATATCCATGAATCTTGAAACATTATGCAATATACTGAGGGACTTACAGGGATAGTGGTCATAATTTAAAATGATAATGATTAGCAATATTAAGATTTTCAAAAGTAAAATTTTTATTTAGAAAGTTTGATATCTTAAGATTAATTTTAAATTGAATCTAAAAAAACAAACTAAATATACTTTTGGAATACTTATTTAACTTAACCTTAGATTATAAGATTATATATCACCATCATCATCAGAATAGTGATTACATTAAAAGATACATATGTGTGTGTGATTTTCGAGTTTTGTTAATCATATCTAACTACTATATTGACTTCTTAATTACATTTTAGTTTATTGTATATTTATATTACATCATTTTATCTGTGGTTATATATATATATATATATATATATATATATATATATATATATATATATATACACACACAATGTACTTGGGGGTCTGAATACTGTCTAGGTAAATCAATACAATAATATCTCACAATATGGCTTTCTCTTAATGGCTTTTCTCAGTAAAAGTAAGCCTATGCAATCTTTTCAGAAACAATCATTAATATTACTATTAAGGATCAATTTGTTAATAGCATCTATACACATAATTAGAGAATTCCCCAAATCAACAATGTTGTTAAATATTGGGTTTAAAATATTAATATTAACTAAATAACCCTATATCTAATAAAGCAAAAAGGTAAAAATACATTTTTAATAAATAGCCCATTCCCAAGGCAAAGGCCTGCTCCATAGCCTCTCATAGAGAATTAGTGAATGAGAAGAAATTATTCATCTAGCTTTTTAATTTCTAGATAATGAGAATTTTTTGAATAGCTTTTTATACTTTTTGTCTTCTAAGAATAATTTTAAATTGTTATGTAAGTTGGCTATAGGTAGCTAGTCTAAGTATTTGTGTTTATGCATGGATATAATAAACACAGACTCATAAAAATATGATTAAATATTTATTAATTAAAACAAATATACAAATAAGTGTTTATGATATATACAGTTGCTATACCTTCATTTGCTATCATTGCCAAGATATAACTTCTAGTTACCAAGCAATTATTAATGTAATACTATTCAAAGTTTACCTATCATTTCCAGCTGTACCATGATAGCTAATCTCATAAGAAGATATAGTCACACTTCCAGTTGTTCAGTAACAGCTGGCCTCAGGTCTAATTTAGGTTTTAGAAGCTCCCAGTTATAATGTGAGCTTGTCCCACAGCTTTAACCATATAATGGACAACATGCACACTCTCATTTAAGTATGACAGTAAATTGTTGTTGACTAATTTACCTCCAACTGGTCTGACTATTTACAACCAGATCCCCATTCATAATGAAAGCAATCACATTTATTGAGCATCATTACCTATTGGACTGTTACTGCTATTGTTTATATCTTATCTATATGTATAACCATTGGTCCATGGCAAAAAAAGCTCAATCCAATCACGATAAGGTGGAAATCAGACTAGTCCATTAGTTAAAGGTATGTTGAGATGTAACACTAAGCCTCTTGAAAATAATTTCATTTGGCATAGATTTGAACACTAAATTATAATCATGGCAGATGAAGATGTTATCTCTAAACTATGAGGCTCTTCATATATAAAAGTAATAAAATGAAATCAGGACTAATGTAGATTTTCCACTACACATGTGTAAAATAATTATAATTATAAGTACTTTCTAACCTGACATGATCACCATTCTTTATGCTACACAAGCTGTTTTTCACAGAGGCAAAACTCTCCATACAATAATGGATGAGTAAACACTAGTTAGGGATTTTATGCACAAACCTTTTTGCAACAAGCACTGAATAGCACTATTGTATAAGTCCTTTCTTTACAAAAAAAGATCTCAGTGAAGAAGAATAAAATAAAATAAATACAATCATTTATTTAAAATAAGTTTATTGATAAAATTTTTGTTTTGATTTTATATTTATAAAATTATAAGTGTTTATATTATTTCAACAAATACATAACTTTCAACTTCTGTTAATAAAAGGTTTACAAGCCTCTCTCATAAAACATTTATCATAAATATGTCTTAAATTTATTTCATTATTGACACCAATATTATTTCATTCAAACAACAGGTGCTACTATTTCTAAGATCATAAATTGATTCTTAGAAATCCATTGTTCCTAAGTAAATATAAATGAACTATAGTGCATTGTATAATTGGTGAATGCAATTTAATATGATTTATTATTGATTGAATATAATAAATTTATTGTTAAACATGTTGGAATCAGTACCTCCTTATTTTGCATAAATATATTACTGCAAATGAAAAATTAAATATAAATTAAATAATCATGACATATATAAGCCACAAGCTAGTATTAACCTGTTAACTGGACTACTGTTAACAATTAAGAGAATTTTATTTTAAAAAAAAAGTGAAAGTGCTATTCCTGTAAATGCTAAAATGGGAGTGTGGTAGCTTATTATACAAATGAATGGGGGGGTGTATTTAGGGATGGATGCACCAAGTCAATGATGCAACAGGTACAATGTACCCAGGTGGCAACAGTAATAGAGCAGCAAAAACAAATAATATCCATTTCTTAGTATATCTTATATCATAAAATTTATGATGCAAAGTCATTCTGGTTGTATGACAATTGTAAAGAAAGAGGAATACAGTAAACATTTCCGACTGAAAAATTAATTTTGTTGTCGTTTTTGAGAGCCATTTTAATGATAGCAATATGCTTTCATTATTATTTTCAACAATGAAATTCTTCAAATTTTCATGAACCTGGATTTTATTAATTCTGCCTATAGACATCATAGATAATGACCTTTTGTTATTTTAGAAATCTATATTAACTTTTTGCAGATCAAAAAAATATTGAGTACTATATACTTTTATTTTTGCAAATATATATCAGTAATCTGTGTTCCAATTTAAGTAAGTGTAGAAATTATATCACTACTAAAATACTAGAGGAAAGGCAAATCAATTTAGATATGAGAGATATAATAAATGATTTTGCTACAAAGAAATCATATCAAGTAAACTTTATATAAATGCATGTGCAATTAATCTTTGTTTATATTTAAGAAACACTTTTTTTTTATTTGTTTTTGAAAAAATAATTATAAAAAACTATGTATTCTGTGTTTTTAATAAATAAGATGAAATTTTTGTTTTGTATAAATTATTTTATTTATGGTAGTAAATGTTATGTGCAATTTTTTTAGTTATTTTTTTTTTTAGGAGTTGCTGATAAAAGTTTGTTCCCAGAGGCAAATATTCTTAGTGTGCCCCTGAATATACTAAAGATATAAGTGTATAATGTCACTTAAGCTAAATTATTAATAATAACAAGTCTTCTTTAAATTTAACTTCAAGAAAATTAATAGAAAATGTGAGTTTTAAAGCCAATCAGAATTAGTTCTTTTATGCTTGAAATCAAAGTAATGTTTAATGCATGGTGAATCTGAAAATGCCAAAAAATTACAATAGCAAATTATTAGATGAGGACTTTAAATTTGTTTTTTTTTTACCCATTAACTGAAATGATCATATTGTATAAAAAGAATGGAATAATTTTATTGTTCAATTACATAAAAAATTGAGTAATTTTTTTCATCAAGTACATTTATAGTATGTTTCTATTTATAAAATATTAATCTAAAATAAATAGAATTGTTTTAATTTAGTTTCTAAAAATAGAATAATTTTACATTCAAAAATGCTTAAATATCACGAAAAATTAAAAATAATGTTAATAACTGAAGAAAAATATTAAAAAAACATTTGAAAAATAGCCTGAAGTAAAACAAAAAATATATATTTCAACTAATCATTATGTGAATGCCAGTGATTTCTTGTGTCTTAGAAATTATGATCTCTGATTATTCACTTCTGTTGTCTTTTTTTTGTCTAAAATTAAATATTTTAAATAAAAATCTAAATCTAAACACATTATTAGTCAATGTAGTTAAAAAGTAATCATAAAATCCATAAATATTTATGAAATATAATTGCATTTTGCTTCTTATTACTGAATGTCATTGATATTCAAATAGCTATCAATGTTATACATTTGTCTTGAATAGCGGTCAAGCACTATTCACTTTCCCTTGATTATTTTTCTTCTAAAATGTAAATGTTTCACATCAAAGTTTACATTTATGTAAGTTCATGTAAAAACTAATTATAAATGTAAAAAATTATGAGAAATATATTTATTTACATCAAAATCCATTGCAAAAGCATAAAACATTTTGGTTTAATTTCTGACTTGGACAGTTAAAAATGCCTGGAGAACAATGGCCAAAGTTGACAATTATGCTTACCAGCTCCTTATAAGGAAAAAGAGGCTGGGCTATAAACAATATATGGCAATGGCAAATTGATTTTTTTTAAAAATCACTATCACTGCCAAATGCATTTTTTTTTAACAAAAATTTTAAATATCGAATTTACTATAAAATAAGAGTAAAATGATAAATATGCGACCAAAACTGGCTGATAGATGGTACAATGGCAGTTAGTAACCATAATAAATGAAAAAGGTATAAAACATGATGGTTTGTAACTGTAATTAGCATATGAAAAGTTAACTATTTACATGAAATATTTAAAAATGTGAAGACACTTTAAATGTTGATATTTTCTATTACTCATTTTATAGATAAATCTTGGATGAATTTTTATTTTTGTTCAGCTTTCGTATTTAGATTACATTAAGATTATAGGTAAAGTAAATCTAATTGGTAATGTTAATTACATTTCCCTTTTCCTCTCAAAGGATTTTTTTAGAAATTATATTTTTAACAGCAGGATAGAAAAGCAGAAAGCCTAATTCAAATGTTAAATGTAAATAAATCCCCTATGTTTCTAAAGACTCATATCCTATCATTTCAGAAAAAACAATACATACTCCTTTACAACTTGACTAACAAATCTTTTCCAAAGATTTACTAACCATTTCAGCTATTCTTGAATTAGAACTTGCAGTGATTAAAGTTGGCAATGACACAACTCAAACAAAGAGTTCCAATTTTCATTTAAATCTGAAAAAATAAAACAGCTGCAGATATACCATACATATTCATGATCAAAAGATTTCTATGCATAGTGCATATCAAAGGAATATTATCTGGTTATTTAAATGCTATAGACAATGGCATATTATATCTAAATGTTCAATGAATTAATGTAAATGATATAGACTCTTTGACAGAATTGGCTATAGTTACTTTATTTCTCTTAATTTCAATCAGTCTCAGACCATGACTGAAGGAAATGCCAACTTAGAATCTCAAATTGAGGACATTGATCTCATGGTATTAGAATATTGTGAAACTCCAGATAAATTTGAATAAGTCAATAGTAATAATTTGTTTAATGTTATTTACTTTATTAATTGCAAATTCAAAAACATAAATCAAAAGATTTCAAATCAGTATAAATCCATATACCTCCATAGTCTAATTAAAGTCAAAGAAATAAACAGACATTTTTAGCAAGTCAAATATTTTATCATAAATGAACTATACTCTGAGGATGAGGATAAATCATTTTCAAAAGAATAACAATTCAATTCTATAAAAAAGAAGACAAAACAAAATAAAAACAATAAGAATTTTGCAATCCAGATGGGAGATAAAACATAAAAATAAGTCACTAAAAGATATATGATGTGAGAAAATAATTTTCTGAAGGGTATAATTTTCAACAGCCCACCCAATGGTCAGAAGTTATATAAAATTTGAAACCTTAAATGTTATGGATCTAAATGCATGGTCAAGAGTGAGTTAATTCATGTTTAATAGGATACATTTGGATGTATTAGAGATTATCTAAAGAAACTTTTGTCACTACTAACACAAATATTTTTAAAGTGTTATTAATTGTTGGTATGTCATTCTTTTATGAAAAATTATCCTGCAATGTTTTGCTATCTAAATCAATAACCACACTTGAAATAACCAAAATATATATAATCATTTTTTGGATATTTCAAAGATTAAAATTCTTGTCTGTGCATATTATTTATCCTAGAGAGAATAAGAAATTGACAAAATAATTAACCAAATGCAATACTACTAATTAATAAATCATATCCTATGTACATAATATGTGGTTTTAATTACTAAGTGTGCCACTTCTCAAGAGAATTAAATCAATACCTATTATCATGTAATGGGTATATTTCAGGAAATTATTTATGAAAAGTTCAGTTTACACTCATTTTCAAACAGCAGTTCATTAATGGGCTGAATCTTAAAGTCAGAACCACATCAATATTTTTCACAGATTATAATATGGCTAAAATGAGTTTAGTATCAAACATTATAAGAAAAACAAACTTCAATGCATATTAATTTACAATTGATGATATGGCAAAAATTATTATTAATGACTTTAATTTAGAAGTGTCAACAACTTACATTCATTAAATAAATTTATGAAAGATTATAGTCTAGAAATAAAATCATTTGCGAAGGATCATCAAATCATACTTCATGAAACTTGCGTGGAATTTTACAGAATAAATCTCATATTTAAAAAGTTCTTTTTTTTTCAGTTAAACATAGTGAAAAAAATAACACACTAAAAACTATTATAATAAATTGTATATATGTTGCGCAATGAAGACCCTTAATTTCAGAAATATAGAATTTAATAAGCTGAATATATTCTCAATCATGATTATATTACCTAAGAGGATTTCACACAATAAATAAACAAATTGGTTACATTCTATTTGAAATCAGCTTAATTATGCAATTTGGAAATATTTAAACATCTATATTCTGACAATAAGCTATCTTCATAGAACTAATTGAAAAATCCAGAATTACCTCAACCATTTTCAATTTCCCTTGGAAAGGTGATTGAATAAATAGTTAAATTAAAACCTCCAATATCATTAAGATTTTCAAATATAACATTTTATTAAAAAAATCCTTGAAGTATCTGATAGCTAATCACTTGACAAATTTGTTTAAATCAGTGCCTATTGTGTATGTGGTTAAACCAGATGTTAACAAAAAATATTATTTATGCCAATAAACATTATATTACCATTACTTATGCTTGCTCATAACTGTTATTTAAAACTCTCTATACATATTGCCACTCAGTGCACCTGGAGTAATCAATGGATGCCAGAAAGTTTGTGCATAAAATCCCCATCTAGTACTTACTCATCCAATATCCCTAGACTAGTTTCTGGCTTGCAGACTCAGTTTTGTAGATAAGAAAAGATCAAAGGTGGCTACTGGAGGGTTGCATTAGATACTAAGATCTAGGTGCAGTGCTCTCAAATCCAAGGCTCCTCACTGACGAAGGTCACAAGCCAGAAACTAGTCTGGGAATATTGGATGAGTAGGTACTAGATGGGGATTTTATGCACAAGCCTTCTGGCATCCATTTATTACTCTGGTTTCACTGAATGGCAATATGTATAGAGAGTTTTGTCTGTTTTAAATATTATTTATGATCGTGAAAGAACTAAAACCACCAGTCCCTTTATAGTTTAGTTAAACAACTGTGAAAATTGAAAATATATATGCTAAAATATTTACTAGAATTTTGTTAGATAAATTCTAGC
The DNA here is from genome assembly GCA_028023455.1 of Epiperipatus broadwayi. Classification (NCBI taxonomy): domain Eukaryota; kingdom Metazoa; phylum Onychophora; class Udeonychophora; order Euonychophora; family Peripatidae; genus Epiperipatus; species Epiperipatus broadwayi. The sequence continues at coordinate 73,443 of JAQFVV010006990.1, read as the reverse complement.
TCTTTTAATAAATAAACTACTGTCTGTTCATTATTCCATATCTGAAAGACCTATTGATCTTGCAATATTGGTATACTATGATGTTGTAAACTTATGTAAAATAAAATTTCCTAGATAATGTATTCACAGTAAAGATTGATTTTTAAAATGTTTTACATCTTGCTAACCATAATTATCTAGCTAAACAAATGTCTAATATTATTTCTGAAAACCTAGCCCTTGTATGTGGCCTAATAAAAAAAGTAGGTAGGCAGCAAAAAATCTTTATAAAACTCACTAATATTTTAAAATATAAAAATCATTGCTTTAAGGATCTCTTCTTTTTTCTGTTTCATTTGTTATCCACATTACTTCATACTTAAGAGAGATCACTGGACCTATTTTGGAATAATTGCTCCACATCTAAAAAGAGAAATAAATATATTTGCCTTTGTTATCTCTAACACTTATTATTGAGAAATGATTAAAAAAGTTTCCAAAAATAACTGGATCAATTATATTAAAAGACAAATATTTAGTGTGGCAGATATTAACTGGAAAAAGTACTCTAACAATGTTTACAGTTGTTCCAACTAAATTTTTTGGTATTCCAATATATATTTCAATGACCAAAACCAATTAAAATATTAATTTTTAATCTGATTAAAAGCCACATAAAAACATAAATTAAAGTAGTTAATTCTATTCTCAATGATCTTTTGTTTTACTATGGATTTTGGAATTGCATAAGCAGTATAACAATATCACACAATATATATATATATATATATATATATATATTATGTGATATTGTATATATATATATATATATATATATATATATATATATATATATATAATTATTTATAGGGAAAAGGATGAACTTTTATAATACAAATACTCTATAAGAAAGTCAATTAAAAACAATAATCTTGGATTAGTTAAAGTTAAGTTGTTTTGATTTGGTAAAAATAAAATTATATGGCAGAATAAGTAATAACCCTCTACTTGACTTCAACTTTTTTGCCATCCATCTGATTCACTAAAATTGAGAAAACATACATTTTTAGTGAAATAGAGACTATCCTATGTAGATATAAGAGATCAAATGAGAAGACCTCATATAAGTCAAATGTAATATAATGATTTATAAATGATGATACACCCCAAAATTCAATCATAATGCCAATTGAAAGTTCATTCATTTATAAAAATGTTATAAAAATATATTATTAAATAAATTGTTGACTTATACTGACATCAAATTTATGTCTGGTGTATTTTCAACTACAACATTACTCAACAAGACTCAAGTTGTAAATTATGTGATAAAATGAAAAAAAAACTTTTCTACATATTATTGATTATTGTCTCTTTTTCAATAACTTAAGATGACATTCAGTCTCTTGAATAACCCATTGAGCAATTTTTACATCAAGTTTTTTTATGTTAAAAAGACTATAACAGCTGCATTATCATTTCTGAGATTTATATGACTGTTGAGATTTAAGACAATTTTACAAAATCAACATTATTTTCTTTTCAACAGTATCATGAATTTCACATGAACACCATTTCTTATCACATGTTCACTATTTTTTATGCTTGTTCATAACTGTTATTAAATAGGCAAAACTCTCTATACAGTAGTGCCATTCAGTGCAATCCAGAGTAATTAATGGATGCCAGAAGGCTTGTGCATAAAATCCCTACATAGTGCCTACTCATCTAATATCCCCAGTCTAGTTTCTGGCTTGTGGCCTTTGTCAGTGAGATGCCTTGAATCTGCAAGCACTGCATCTAGATCTTGGGATCTAATGCAACCCTCAAGCAGCCACCCTTTATCTCTACTTAACTACAAAACTATGAGAATAATATTGAAAACACAATAATATTTTCAATCTAAGCTCATTAGCTTATATAATCATATAGTTTTATGAATTATAATGGAAGTAACATTATAGAGTTATAAAATAGCTTACCAAATAACAAGATTTATAATTCAACCATAAATTAATCCATTTGATCTTTTATTATCTATGTGAAATGCAGATTCACAGTTACATCATCATCAGTCTGCTATGGAATTATATATTAAGTACTTATGTTGAGAGTCATACAAGAAAAATAAAAAGTAAAATAAATGAATGTTTTTTTAAATATAATGTGTTAAGTTTTGACTTAAATATGAAGCACGTTTTTACTTAACATATGTAATAGAGCAAACAAATTTTTAAAATAAAAATAAAATAAGAAAAATAATATTATATAACAAGAACTGGGTTGGACATAATAGTTGAGATCCAAATGGTAATAATTATAATATCTGCTACTCAAGAAATCATTTGTCACTCAGCACCAAAGTGAGTGCCCAAAAACAAGAATTCAGGTTAGTGTTTTCCTGAAGGTTTGTGATGGTGTTTTAGCTGTATTTATTGTTTGGACTGTTTCAATCATCTAATGAGTATTGAATATCATTAGAAAAATTTAATTTTATTTAAATATTCCAAATACATTCAACTGTTAGTAATAGCACATTAAACAGGTTAGTATATGCACAATGTTTTGAGAAATATTATTCTTCTCTCTTCTTCAGGTGTTGCTGGTTTGACCACTGACAGTACTAGCATGATAATCAAACCTGGACCTTAGATTCTTGAGTATTGAATTTTAAGGGGACACTCTAACCAACTATGCCATCCTGTCACAGGCAACAATAAGTAAAATTTTCATATACTTATCTATGAGATTCCTTTTGATTTCTCCACTTTTTCTTTTTAAGAACAAAGTTGATTAGTGGTTTCTATACATAGGGTATAGTCACACTAGATTGTCTTATGGGATTATCTGCCATTAGAATGTGAGCAGCTTCTTTAAATTTTCTTCTTTGTACCTTTTTTTCTCTATCCAATATTTTGGGTTTTTCCCAATTGAATATATGTTCATTGATACATATATGGTCTACTACCTTTAGACACATGTTTTCTTTCTTCTAATCATCAATTTTTGTTCTTGCAAGTGCTTTTTAATGAGATAACTGGTCTCACCAATATATGTTCTTCCACATTAACATCATATTTCATAGATGCAGTTTTTTCCCAGCATTTCAAGTTTAGACTTTGTAGATGTTAGAATTCCTCATAGTGTGGTATGGCTCTGGAAGGCTGTTCTGATGTTATACTGATTGCAGATTTTTCTCAATTTGTTTGCTATTTTTGGTATGTATGTGTAATTCTATTAGTAATAATTGAATATATTTGGAATATTTAAATCTAAACATATTCAATTGTCATTAGATGATGGAAATATTCCAAACAACAAATATAAGAATTTAGCTCATTTGATCGATTATAGACATTTTCTTCTATGAATAATTGATCTAAAACTCATTATAACTTAAATAAACTTATAGATAGAGAAATTACAAAAGACATGTTAGATCAGCCTATGGAGAATGATTATATATTTATCAATATAGTTTTTAGATAAAAAATGGATATAAACTTTTAAAAATAAGATCTGTATTATGTTAAATAACTTTAATGATAGTAAGCTATTAAACAGAATTTGAATACCTTTTTATATAGTTATTATCACTGCCTTAAAAATTTTACTAATGCAAAAATAGTTGTGTATACTGAAATAAACACACAAAATTGTCTAATTAATGATAGAATAATTAATTATTGAAAATTATTTGCAGTGTATTCTTCAATCTGGTGGCAGAATGGATAGATTCAGAATTAAATTTCAAGATTATTCTCTAAGATCTAATCCATGAATGTCATATGAACTCCTGATTAGAAAAATCATTTGATCATTTTTATTTCTTATTAATATCCTTATGCACAATGACTACTTTAATGATAAATATATGTTTAATAGCACCCATATTTTCCATCTCAATTTTAGAAGACATTCAATAAGACCAAAACACAAAATCTTTTTAAATCTATTTTATATGAAAATTAAATACTGCCTAATGCTATACTATTAATAATAAATTTATTTAAATGCACATTGATTATGTAAGTAATATTTACTAAGGCTTTAACCTCAAGAATATGCATGTAAAATGCGAATATTAGGGATCTCTACAGGTCTTAACCACAAGCTTACACCTTGGAAGAAAAGAGAGGAACCCCTTCTTTACTTCAACCTACTTTTTTATTTTATTTAAATAGGTGAAACTGAAGTGGTTAAATAGAAAGATTTCACAAGTATTAATGTGTAATAAGAAACATGGACTTAATCAATGAAGTATTGAATAGCTTCATGCTCTTAGATATAACTGCTTCAGCTTCACTTATTTAAATAAAAAATAAAAAAAAATGTAGGTTGAAGTAAAGAAGAGGTTCTCCTCTTTTCTTCCAAGGCATAAGCTTGTGGTTAAGACCCGTAGAAGTCCATAATATTGCATTTTTACATGCATATTCTTGAGGTTAAAGCCTTAGTAAATATTACTAATAATAAATAAAATAAAAATTTGTATAACATTACAATACTAGCCAAAAAAAAAACTAAACTTTAGTAAAATTCTTCCACAACCATGGTTTTATCTATTAGCAAATAGACTTTTGTTAATAGATGAAACCATGGTTGTGCTAGAAAAGTTTAGTTTTTTTGGCTAGTATTATAATGTTATATGAATTTTTATTTTATTTTATATGAAATACTATAAATATCAAAGTATAAATGAGTTGTGATAAGAAAGATGAAATCTTTGAAAATGTTTATTGTATCATTTGTTGAATATAGTATATATAATTTCCTAGTTTTCAAGAATTACTATATGCAGATACAAATTATCCTAGTCATTATAATTCATCTATAATTGACTATCATATGCTCATGATGTTAAATGATCACTATTTGGTGTATACAATTCTAGCAACAATTTACAGGAAAATGTTCATTGCATTAATTTAGACTTAATGGCTGACTAGCCTTAGATACATCATACCATCATCTTGATGGACAATGAGATTTTGACTTGATGTCTGAGTGATTTTTGTCAGAAAACATAAATACATTCATGCAGATAAGAACAATTATGTAATGTATTGTATTAAAAAGTTTATATTTTAATATTATTTGTGGAAATTATCATATTAATAATAGATTTATCCATTCATATACTTTATGATGTTTATAGATATTTTTAATAATTGTAAAAAATTAGAGGTTAAGACTCCGAATTTTTTAATGATTGGTTAAGCCTTTAGTCTTTATATTTTCCAACATTTTTTTTTTTAATAATCTATTTTTTTAAAGAAAGAGTCATTTTAGTTGTTATCATATGAAATTGTTTTATGAAAGTTTCAGTGTTTATATATATATATATATAATTACGCATAAATATAAGTATTGTCTCTATTTAATCCATATAAGTAGGTTTTTAGAAAATAAATTAATATTTGCAAAATTAAAAATAATACATAAAACAATATTTGCAATATTAAAAATAGTACATAAAACAATGAGATAAATATTTCTCTTAAAAAAATGAGGCCAAAGAAAATTCATTTTTTAATTATTTTTTTTCTGAATTGTTATAAATTTTCATAAAGCACAAACATAAAAATTCCAATAAAATAATCAATACGATTGAATTGATCTTTAAAACCTTTATGACTTGATAATGAGATTAGTGAGGCATTATTAATTGATCATGTTTTTGGTTAAAACTTACTTTTAAACAAATTATATATATATGATATAGATGGAGAGAAAGAAAAGTTGAATATTGATAGAGATAATCAAATATGGCAGATGAAAAAGTGTACGGGGGGGGGGGGATAATAAAAAATGAATAGTCGTAAGCAAGGAGTAGATACATAAATATCTAAAGGTAGAAGCAGAAAATAATATAAAAAAGATATTAGAATAATATCTAGAGTTTTTTTTGATGATCTATTTGCATAATAATATACAGTTCCATACTTTATTTTATTGAAATTACAGCAAAAAGAATTGCATATATATTAGATTGTAAATTCTAATTATTATCATGGTCTAATATGAGAAAAAATAATTATCTCAAAGATTGAATTTGATACAGACCCAAAACTCTCTATCCAGTAGCATGCCCATTGCAAGCCAGAGTAATCAATGGATGCCAAAAGGTTTGTGCATAAAATCCCTGTCTAGTACCTATTCATCCAATCTCCCAGACTAGTTTCAGAGCTTATAGCTGTCATCAGTGAGGAACCTTGGAACTGAGAGTGAGGAACCTTGGATCTAAAAGCACTGGCACTAGATAGGGATTTTATGCACACATCTTTATGCATTTGGCTTGCTCTGAGTAGCACTACGGTATGGAAAGTTTTGCCTCTGTGTAAACAGCTTATGTAAGTATAAAGAATAATGATCATGGTCATTCAGAAAAAAAATCATTTTTTTATTTTATTTTATTGTTTAACTTTTAGAAAAAAAAGTATTTCTGTTGAAAAAATCGTAAACCAAACCAGTTAATTCAGCCACTCTGAAAAACTTTCAAATATTATTGAGTCCATATTCAATCAACATTGTAGGTGTGGAAGGCAGATGTATTAGTATTATATTATGAGGTTCTGTTTAGAAAAATGGTAAAGTAATTTACCAAGAGCTAATGATTTTAACCAAAGCTTTAGCTTTTTCTTCTGGTGTTCAAACATCAAATGATTTCCAGGACAATTAATCATTCGATTATTATTCTTGCTCAAATGTCACATGACTTTTAAAGGAATTAACTGTTCACTTATTTTATTATAGTTCATGATTACCTTCTCTTTTATACAATAAGGTTTATGAATTATGACATAGTTCTATCATTTATGGAACTTTAATGACATAGTTTTATTACTTCTGGAACTCTAACATCTTATGAACTTCTAACAATTAATCATTCACTTATTATTGCCTAAAATAAGTACACTTAAAAGGAATGTTTTTTTATATGTCAAAGCAGTGACTGGGAAGCGAACCCAGGGTTGGCTGCTTGGAAGCCAGCTATGCTAACCGCTAGACCACCAACTCTTGACAAGAAATGTTTTAATGTTAATTATTTTGAAATAAACAAAAATATGCTTTTTAAAATAATTAAGACTATAAAAATCTCTTAGGGAGTTTTAAAAAGCAAAAACAAAAAAAGAAAGTAATTATTTATTTAGTACTTTTTACAAGTAAAGAAAAGTGTAAATATTTCATTTGTATTTGTACAGTATAATAAAAAAAATAATTGAATGATTTATTGCCTGAGAATTTATAAGAAGTGGCACTAAAAATAACTGAGTCAGGCTGTAATATATGATCTTAAGCTTTATAATCTGCCATTCTAAACATTGTACCAAACCATTTAGGATATACAATTTAACAGTCATATGGGAATCACCCCAACGCATGCAGGATGATTCCCTTATGACTATTACTAATAAAACACAGCTAAATAAATAAATAATTAGATATATAATTTAATAAAATATGTTTAGAAGAGTTTATTCTATTTTAATTTATATATAATTACATACATAAGCTAAATTCATTTTTCTAGAAAAATATATATATATATAACGTCAAATCACCCACCCCCCGCAAATCAACCCCTCCAAATCACCCCCCCCCCCACCAAATATGTTTTGTCAGCAATGTTGCCTTTTAAATAAAGGCAAAGTCTGAATTTGAAACAGCACAATGATATGCATTGTATCTATTTCTTATTGGCCCAATAGTGTAAAATAATTAACTTAAAAATTGTTATATATATATATATAGTAATATCAGTTTTCCATTTATACTATGTATAGAAGTTTGAAGTTGTTAAGGGAGACCAAGATGGTGATCATAGTTAAAAAATTAATACAGAAACATGTTAAATTTTAGATATTGCCGTTAAATTTAAAATGCAGTAAAAACATTCAATAACAAAATTATGTTACTCATCCTACATTGTACTGAGGCACATTTCATTATTAAACATACGTTACTAAAATAAATAAACTAATTACAACATAATCACAAATTCAGTAATTTGTAGCCAACTTAAAATCAATCATAAACAAACTTTTTTTTTCTCAAAATATGATTTATTAACATAATATTAATCTTTGATTTTACATGTTATATGTAGTGATATACAAGATTCAAATGTGATTTACAATGCAGAACTTGATTTACCGAGTGAACAGAAAAACCTTGAATTGTATATGCATATATCTTGCCATTCATAGCTTCTCTCATAGTTTACTAAGTAACCTCTGGCCTTAATGGCAACTTGGTAGATCACAGCTGCCAAGAATCACATCACCCCCACCATCCAGATAAGAAAGTAAAAACCCGTAGCACCCATGTCCCAGCCCCCCCTCCTAAGGACTAGAAACCAGGCCTTGGGGTATTTCCAAAGCTCAGACTCTCTTATTCAATGCCCTTACTAATCCCCACATCATCCAGATCCCCTCCAAAACCCAGGCTTGTGAGACCTTCCAAGCACCAGAACCTGCCATCCAGATGGTAGAGACGAGTGGTACAGCAGCCCTGATTTGAAGTTTAAACCATAGTAGAACTCTCTGGCCTGAGTCACCCAAACATGAGATTCTCTCATCTTCACAGCCAAGACAAGCAATGCTGCAGCACTAATCAAAAATGTAAATCTCACATGCTTATATCAGATACCATCTACAGATTATCACATAGTCTAATAGCCAACCTATGAATCATATATTGAACAAAGAGACTAAAACCACAATGCATCACATCATCTCCACTGTCCTGAAGATGAGAAAGATGAAACCCGTACTAATCCCCATAGCACTTCACATCCCAGCCCTCCCCCCCCCATAAGAACCAGAGTTCAGGCCCCAGGAATCTTCCCAAGTTCCAGACTCTCATATGAAGCCCATACTAGAACCCAATATACCCACATCCCAGCCCCCCACCAAGACCAGGAAGCAAGCCCTGGGAGCTCTCCAAGCAACAGACTCAGTCCTCAAGACCGCAAAGATGAGTGACACAGTAGCCTCAATCCAAGGTTCAAATCACAGTTGAACTCTTTGGGAACATTAGTTTTGTCCATCATGTTTCAGCTTCCAGACAATTTATAAAAAACTAGAAGTCTTAATCCATGAGGTCCTTAATTATTGGTAAAAATCAAATGATAAAACTAGAAGCACAGTCCATACGATGAGGTATAACTGTTAACAATCCAATGTCATAATAATTGCTAAATTTAAAAATCACAGTGCAAATCTCCAGGATTTCCAATGCCTTGCATAAAAAATTCATCATTACTTTCCAAAATCAAGAACTTTAATGTATATGTAGTAACCAGATGCTTGCATTATGTGTTATACCATAATATAATTCTAGATCTATAGAGCAATCAAAGATTTACATAGAGTAAGGTATCCATTAAAATCGCATATTAAATAGTGTCAATCATGTTTCAGCACCCTGATAACCTGTGAAAACCAGAAGCACTAATCCATATAGCCAAATGTTAAAAGTATCGATTTGTATAGTTCAGCATTCAAGCTAGAAAAAAAATGTTTAATATAGAATGTAAGGTTGAATAATTAAGCAACACTTGAAATCAAATGTTCAGATACAGTTTAAAACAATTCACCATAATAAAAAAAACCAATCTTACAAGTCAAATCTCAGGTCTAAAATGCAAGCATAAAACTGCAATCAATAACGTTGTCATTTTTAACAAATGAATGAGCCATCCAAATGTGGTAAAAACGTCAGTGATTCAGCATCAAATGCATGGATAAAAGATAAAGCAACATTTGAAATAAATAATCAGGTACAATGAGAAACAATTTACTATTGTGGAAAAATTCTTTCTTTAAAATAAAAATATCAGGTTTAAAAAGCAAGCATTAAAGTCTAAATGAAAAACGCTATTATTGCTAACAAATAAATGAGCTATCCAATTCTGGTAACGATCCCCACAGCACTTTTTCCCAGCTCCACCCCATATAAAAACTAGAATTCAGGCCCTCAGGGGTCCTCCCAAAAATCAGACACTCTCACCCAGTCAGCAAAGTTGCCTTGAATCAAAATATTCCCTGAAAATTAAGTCTTTCAATAGAAATCTCTAGAAAATTTACATGGCTGTCAGTTATTTTTAACCGCACTCCAAAGAAAAATTTTAACCATGCTTACTTGGTGTCTGATGGTGCCATAATTCTTGTGTACAAAGGAACCTAAAAGGTTACTTTGGTCAAATGGAAACGTTTTAGAGAAAAAAAATTCTCTAAAATATAATTTATGTAATTAAAACGGGAGCCAGTAACAGAGTAAACTGGAGACCCTGGCTCCCTCTAGTAGGTCTAACTTTACTTCTATATAACATTTAAATGTGCATTTATGTGTTTGTATGACCATAAATAGTATAAAGCTATAGGAATAATAAAAAACTTATATATATAATGTGACAACAGCCCGTTTATAAAATTAAATTCTGTATATTCTGATAAATAAGATAATAATATGTTATTTAGTGTAGAAAAAATATAAATAAATATGTATTTATTGTTATAATAATTTTATTTGAAATATTTTTGATATGTAAAATGTATTATAAATACGGCTGATTTTTCTGTATTGAAAGAAACAAGATCTCCATTGTCTGGAAAAGAACCATTGCTAAGCAACTACTCTCAAATTTTGAATATAAATGTTATTGAATGAAAGTAGAATTTGAATAAATTTCATTTTTAATCGCATGTCATACCCTACAAAAGCAAGCACTCGAGAAAGAAATTTAGTGTTCTTTTGCTTGAAAGATTCCTCCAATAAACTGTGTAATTTTAAGTATTAAATTTGCCATTATGGCAGGTTGAAGCCAAAATGTCTGGCCAGAAACAAACCATTTAATATTTGCTCTTAGAAGCAGATGATAACCTTGTAATCATCATCATTAAACATGATTTATTAATAGAAGATTAATAAGTTACTTACCAAAGTCAATGAAATTCTCTATCAAATAAATTTTAATCCTGGAATTATTTTAAATATATATTCAAATATTCAGTCTTCATGTAAATTTTGAAAAGATTCAGCTTACTATGACAAGTAGATCAGATTTTACTTTTGTTCTCCTATTCTATGTAAATAATTCTTTTCTAAAGATTTAACCTGGTGGGAGATTGGAAAATGGAGTATCCCTCACTTTTTAAAAACACAATCAAAAGGAAATCTAATTGCCTTAGAAATATACTACTTAATTTTCTCCTTAGTGGATTTTTAAAAATTATGATAAACAACATTATAATTGCATTTAATCCAAAAAAAAACCCCACCATGTCATAAATAGATCAATGCTAAGAATAGAATTATATTTCACCTATCAACAAGACTTTGGAAACTAAAAATAAGGAATTCATACATATTATGGAAATTTTCAAGTAATAGAATAATAATTATCTCTGCAAAAAAGAAATTTTATTAAGGAAACCTTTAGAAATATGCATATCAAGAATGAGGATTAATATTCATAAACTTTAATGAATATGTACAATTGTGTACTGTATTTTCTTTACATGTTTTTGTTTTCTTTTGGGTAATAATTTTTCATTGCATGTATTAGGATTGATCAATGTTCTTGCCAGTAATAAGATGACAAGTAATGTGGTTTCATTATTTAGATTGATAAGTGTTTAATATATTGTTATAAAGAGAGGCTGCTTTATTACTATCATTATTATTAAATAACTATTTTTTAAATTCTCTTATTGAGTATGAGATGCTCATGTCTTATATACCTTATATCTTGTTTTTTTTTTATGTCCTCTAATATTGCTGTGTAAATGTGTTCAACATAAACAAATAAATGTTATATTTGAAAATGTACTTGTAATAATAATACTAAATGTAAAAAATGAGTTCTTCCATAATTATAGGTCAGGTCAAATATTTCATTTAAGACTTTAATGCTACATAACTTGTTTAGAGAAAGATAAATGTTTTCCCAAATGAGGGATAAAATAATAATATCCTTTAAACAATGTGTTATAATATGAACATAGTGAGATCTATAAGATCTAGAGAAATTTTTCTTTAGAGGGGAATGATCTTTATTAATTGTGTACTTGTATAAACAATACTTAGAGTTACACATCATTACATCTACCTGTAATTTTTTCTTTTTGATGACAACACTCTTAAATAAGCTTGTTATGTGGAGAACATTATATAAAAATATTAATATAGTTATTTTATAATTCTTTAATTCATATTTATGTATTCTTATTTTCTTTTACTAAATTATTATTTGTTGTTTAAATAAGGACTTTGCATTTTATTTTTCATCATCATTATTGTAAGTCATTAATAGGGGCACATAAGAGTAATTTAATCATCTTATTTTTGGTATACTTTAAATGAGTTTATTAAGTGAATATTATTTATATTAAACTTTTCATGATAGCTCATTTTCACTCCTGTCACAGCTTTGTTTATATGTTAAGAAATATGTGCTGGATGTAATCACAAAATGCCCATTTGCATTCAGTCATATTCTAAGAAACTTTATTGCACAATCACATAAGAGACTTTATGATGTTGAAAGCCCAGAGAAATAATATATAAATTATAGTATTACTTTGCCAACTGTGATGTTATGCTAGTCACACATATAATATTTTAAAAGTTAATATAGATTTATTAGCATATATATAATATTGTAGAAATACTGGATAAATCCTGAGATTTGTTATGAATATTAATGTTCTCATGCAATGAAATTGTAACAGATACTATTCATGGGAAAAGTGTTTTGCTTATTGATTAATTATTATATTTTTTTGAAAGGTTAAGCTAAGATTTAGACAGTCATTGCTTGGTTGGTTGTCATTTATTTAAGGGAGTTTAGCTGTTACAATATATGTATATATGGAAAGATGTTATTTTCAACTATTGTGCATAATACATTTATGACAACTTTCATGCTATATAAAAAAATTAACAAATCACTCAACAGGATATATGCATTTTAAAAATAACATTGTTTGTCAGTTGGTTAACAACTTTGTCAATAATCCATGGAAATATAATATAAAAGTAATGATCTTTTATTTTTGTCTAATCATTACATTACAATGCATCTTAGAATGGCTGAATAATCATATAATTTGATGCTTAGGAAATCATATGATGTTCAACTATTTAATTGAAGAACATATTTTTACTTTCCATAGGTAGTAATCAATCCTGAAAACATTAGCTTTTATTTTCACCTCTTACTACTAGATTAACCTTTTCAAGAAGATGGTTGTGACATATTCTTAGTATATGTAATCAATAACTGAATTCAAAAATTTTGTATATCTTGATTGTTTATAGATTTGAGCTATCAAAGAAATGTTGTAGTCGTGTATCAACAATAATATTGTGTAGTCATGATTCACAGAAAAAATGCTCAATAAGTCAGAAGAAATACATTATAGTTGGATTTGCAAAACATCATAATAAGGATTTATAATACTTTTAATATTCTATTTATATCTTAATGAAAGAGCAGAATATTAATTAATAATTTAATTGTATTTTGATTTACAAAAATATGTCTTAATATATTAAACATAAAATTTACTATCAAATCCATGAAATTATTTTTAAAAATCAAGTCAGATGTCACATGACCTAATTTACTAAGCTTGTATTTACAAATTATATATTAATCCATGAAACATTTACAATTAAGTTTCTTATTTACAATGTACTTTTTGTAATCATAATGACCAAAAAAAAAAGAAATGACTTTTTTTAAATAAATAAAACTTTTATAGATAATTTTAAAACTATATTTCAAACAAAAAGTTATATTTTTTTTATTAAGAAAAAAAAATAGAAGTTATATTTTTCACTTTTAATAAAGAAAAAAAAAATAGTATTGGAAAATAAAAAGGAAAAATTAAAATATTATACAAAAAGTACGTTTCTTTTAATCCTAGAAAAAATTAGAACAATTAATTTTAATACACAGTGACAAAAACACTGCTTAAGTACTATTTGAATTCCATTCTAGAGCTACTTGAAGTTGCAAATTAAATTTTAATTACAAAAAGATGTTTATTTTGAAATCTAGATTTTTTTTTTAACTAAACAAAAAAAAATGCTTAGTAAAAAAATACTTAATGATAAAATTGTAAAAGAATATATTAAATACTGTTAATTTTCAAAGTAAAAGAAATTGTATTATGTTTAATTCCTTTATAATAATTGATTTTAGATAAAACCAATAATATATATTTAATTTTACAAATGTATGTGTAAGTTATATATACATCAGTCATATATCTTCCATTACTATTTTCACATAAACACGAATTATTAATGGATAACATCAAGTAGTTCCTACTTCATTTCCTGATGTGTTTCCTCACTAATAAGTACAGAGTACTATAACTATTTAGCAGCCAATATTTACTCCTAGTATGGTAATCAAGATACTGACTTTTAATTTTCAAACAGTCTAAAATTCTGAAGATACCTCCATTCATAGTGTAACTTTATAAATCTTATAAAATATCACCAACTCTATATTTTGATGATCTCATTAATAGGATACTTCAGATCCTTTGATCTTTAAGCAAAAGGATGATATTACAAATACTATCATAAGCTAGAAAATTCATTGTGATATATATATATATGATAAACAAAAATATATATTTTTGGTAGGACGCCATCTGTGGATATATATATATATATATATCATAGCTATTAGAAATGTACAACTGAGAATATATATTTGCTAACTGTAAAACATTTTTATAATATTCACACTTGAAGATTATTATTTTATAAATATTTTTATATATTCTCAGCTCTATATAAAATAACTGATATTTATATTATATATAAAGGATAAGTATATTTTCTATTTAATTGTAATAATGTTCTAATTAAATCTTTTTTTTATTTTTATGAGAATTAATGACTACTTTAAAATGAATTTTCTGTTAAAGTTTTTTTTTTTTATTCACTAATCACTTTCGGCGAAAAGATTAGATAATTTTCTTTTAACGACTTGAGTATGTTTTGAGTATGATTATTATGTATGTATTATGAAGCTATATATATAATATTTTCTATTGCACTAATATTTAAATCTTTAAAGAAACCAATGCATTTTATTCCACATATACTGTTCTAATACTTTTAATAACAATGTTATATATAGCCATTTGTAAATGTTATATAGTTTTTTATGGAAATTATTAATTACTCACTTCAGTTTGGACAATCTGCTGTTATAATTGTTAAACTTATCATTTATAATAAAAATTAAAATGAAATTAATTGAAAATCGCGAATCAGTAAATGGCTTGAAGTTATGTGAATAAAATAATTTTTCCCCCCCGAAGCATAAAAAGAATATGTAAAAATCAATCATAATTATTTAAAATTGACTTTTATTTCGGCAAAGTGTTTTTCCTGCTCTCTCTATTTGCATTTCCATATTTTTTTCTTATATACATGTATGTGAAGGATATAGTGGAGATATATATTAATTTTAAAAAGTCTATAGGAGAACGAGCCACAATTTAACTGTAAGGAATTATTTTATCATCAGTCATTATTTTTCATTTAATCTTTAATAGTTTTTTAATATTATCATTGTTTAAATTTATTCTAAACATTATCCTCAATATCATCAAATGCATGGATTTAGGTCATAGGCATTACAGAGCGGACTAATATAATACGTTTGATGAATTTTCATTTTCAGAACAGTCTGATTTAGTTACTCTGCAGAGAAGAAAAGGAATGTGATATTTGTAGAATGCTTTAACAAATTGTCATATGGACTAGTCCAGATTCCTTTCTTATTGTGATCGGATTGAACATTTATTGCCACTAACCAATATGTATGTATAAAAATAATGCATGGCAAGAACATACCAATAGGCAATGATGTTTTCTGAATCCAAATGTTTCCATTAAGTTTGGGGATCTGGCAATAAATATCAGCCTTTTTGGAATGTAAAAGAGAGAAAGACTGTCAAACCTGAAAGATAGTATGCATTCTCTAGAAAACAACTGTTAAACCTGAATAACAGTATCCTAGTTTTCCATATATGGTCAAAGGAAACTCATGTTAATCTGGACAGCAGTGATTGTTCTGCAGACTATGCTATTAAAATTAATGGTTAATGACAGGTAGGCAAATCTATGTTTAGGACTGAAAGCTGTCAAAACTGAAGCTGACTGAAGGTAATCTGTAAATGCAGTCAGAAGAGTCACTGTACATACTCACAAGACAGACTCTTAAGTATAGCTGGCAGTGGTTAAAGAAATCTATAAGGACACATACCTCCCCTTCTTTAACAGTCACCTTAGCACTAGTAGCTATATCCTGCTAGACAGTAGCAGGTAGAGTATAGTCTCCATTTTCTTAACTCTGTAAATATTGTAAATATATTGGAAATCCAGTGTATGTTTGTATCAATATATTTCTAATAAATATTAAAATGTATGTATACTTATTTGTGTTTATATGTATAATCTTGATTAAACATAACAGATTTAATGCAGTTCGACAAAATAAAAATAAAAATTTCTGCCATGGCTGGAAAAAAAAAGATGAAACAACAATATCTTGCCCTCACAATTTGTTAGATTTTGTCATCATACAAAAAAATTGACCACAAATATTATTGATTAGTCAATAAAATTTTGTAAAATCACTTGAGAGTCATTACTCATAGATTAAACACAGGACCCCCCCCTCCAGTGGGTTGATAGATTTTATCTTTATTGGAAATTGGTAAACATTAAAAGATCATTCTAAGGGGTGACTTGCATAAATTAAAAGAAACTTTTTTTCCTTTCATGATATAAAGAAAATAAAAATAACACAATGGCTAATATTGGCTCAATTGAAGCATTTGATCTGGCCTACCCAGAGAATTGACCAAGCTATGAAGATAGAATAATCTTTTATTTAACTTTGATCAAATCAAAAGGCCTGAATTGAAATTACCATGCTTATGTCAATAATCAGACCCCAGACTTATAAGATTCTTAAATCACAAATGACATCAGAGATACTAGCTGACCTAGATTTTGACTAAACATTATCTCTATGATCCAACATTTTAACCCCTAATGATAACGCCAAGATATTATTTCTATCTTTGTATCCAATGGGAAGGAGAAAAGCTATAGATTTTGCTGTTAGAATTTATTCATTAGCATTAAAGTGCTATTTTAAAGACTTCCTTAATAAAGCTCTTCAAGATCATTTTATCTGCAGAATAAAACAATCATAATCTTAGAGTCAAGCTACTACTGCATCCTGATATAAACTTTGAATTGGCTTTGTCCCAAGCAACACTATCAGAATCAACAGATAGTCAAGTAAAGCCATTGAAATTTTTTTTATAATATTCAAAGTATTGCGCAGAAAGAGAACATTGGGTCAGTCAAGCTCCTAACTGACAGCTCAAATAAATGAACAACAATAAGTAAAAAGCATTGTTACAGATGTAATGAACTGATACATGCACACAGAGAATGTCCACACCACTATGCTCTGTGTACATATTGCAAACATCTTCATCACACAAGAACTGCTTGTTTTAAAATGAAACAGCAAGTAGCTAATGACAGAATGGATTAACTTATTCCAAAAAGCAAAAAAAGTAATTTAAAGTAAAAAAAATACAAACTGCCCACACAAACAACATGAAAAATAGTGACTCTCTTTTAAAACACAGAGATGATATTCCAGTCACAATGGAACTGGACACATATTGTCAAATAAGACCTGATCTATCATTAATAAGAGTAATAATTTCAGCTGCATTCTAGATGCAAATCAATAATGAATTCCCAGGGCAATCAAGTAACACTTTTGAAACTGACAAAAGTCAAAGTTATAATCTACTTCTGGTTGTAGTATCAGGGAAATATAACAATTCATTAGGCTATGCCTGGTTCAGTCATGTTTGCACTGACAAAAGTGAGCAGCTCACAACTATTAGTAATTTAAAAGGGGTTTACTCAAAAGCAATTAAAAATCTAAGTTTGAACCTAAAATAATGCACAAAACTATAAATACAAAAAGCAGATAAATACTCATGTCCTAGCTGCATGTTTAAATACTTCACCAAATGAGTTCCAATAGTAATTATTGGACTTAAAGGGCTTTAAACAGTGGTTGCTAAAACTGTTGATGGATAACAACATCACTGTCACAAAAACAACTTAGGTTAAATGATCCTACAGTTCCATGATCAACTATCAGCAAAGCCTCACCAGGTCAAAATAAGTATCAAGACAACAGTGATGTGGCATTAAGCAGCTACATGAATCTAAAATTCTAAAACTAGCCATCAGTAAAACCTCATCAGATAAAACAGCATCCAGCTGTAATAAACCTCAGGTTCCAAGAACTCCAAATGATGGCAATAGTGGATTTACTAAGAACATCACCAAGCCATAACAAGAAACAAAGTGAAGAAGTCATCTTCCAACACATCTACAGGACTACATTTTCCAGGGCTAATTTTAGCCATGGGGAGGGAATGTCATATCTCAACTTGCCTTCAAATAATGTTCTAGTCCAGATTACTTTCTTATCACAATTAAATTGAGCATTCATTGCTACTAAACAATGCATATATATATATATATATATATATATATATATATATATATATATATATATATATATATATATATATATATATATATATAAAAATATATAAATAAAAGATAATACACAGCCAATGGCAAGAACAAGCCAATAGGCAATGATTCTCACTGAATCTGGATGTTTTCATTAAGTTTGGAAATCTAGCAATAAATAGTCAATCTTTTTGTAGGTAAAAGAAAGAACAACTGTAAAACCTGAAAGATGGTATCCATTTTCCAAAGAACAACTGTTAAACCTGAATAACAGTAGCCTAATTCTGTGTATTAAACTCCTACTAACCTCAACAGCAGTGATTGTTCTCCAGACTATAGCTATTAAAGCTAATGGTTAACACAGTGAAGCAAGTCACATTTAGAATTGGAAGCTGCCAGAACAAAAATTAATTAGAGGCAAGCTGCAAATATAGCTGGAAGAGTTGCCATACCTACTCATGAGGCAGGCTGTATAGTATAGATGAAAGTAGGTATAGAAATCTATAAAGACACATGCAGTTATTTTTTAACAGTTCACATAAGAATGAGTATCTATACTCTGCTAGACAGTAGCAGGCAAAGTACATCATTATTTAAATCTGTAAATATTATAAACGTATTAAAAATCGAGAGTAGGTTTGTATCAATGTATTACTAATAAATATATTATTAAAACTTAAGTATACTCATTTATGTTTAAATGTATAATCGTGACTTAAGACAACAGAAATCACATCGCCTGTTATTTGCTATTTAACAAAATCGCTTACAAAATAACTTTTTTGCATTTAAAATATATATAAAAACGTGGTGGTTTTTTAAGTATTTATACTAATTGATAGAAATTATAAAATTGAAATATAAATAAAAATTGCTAAATTATATTTAATGTTTTTTTTTTTTTTTAAAAAAATAATAAATTTCAGTATATGTTTAATGATACAGAAAAAGCAAAAGTACATCATTAAAAAATAGATATGATGTAAATAAAATAGTTTTTGGTTAAAGCATGTGTTACTTTTGCTTAATTCCTAACATTTCAATAAAATAGTATCCACCATTGTCAAGGTTAACTTTTCAAAGCAAAAAAAGAGTTAACATTGACAATGGTGGATGCTATTTCATCGAAACATTGCGAATTAATCAAAACTAATGCACAGTTTAACCCAAAAACTATTTTACTTATATATACTAATGTGTATCTATTTCATCATTTTATTCATTATTAATATAATTCAGGGTATTTAAGTATATCTTGTATTTTATCTTCTTCCAAATATATACTATCAGTAAACATAGCAAGGTCAGCAGATTGCATGCTTATGTGTGTGTTATTTCTGAAGTTGGTGAATGGTTTTCAGATACAGTATTTCCTATGATCTAGGTTTCTGGTTATTATTACACAGGTGAATCAGTTTTTTAATCTTGCCACATTTTCTGCAATTGCTGATATTACTTTGAGAAGCAATGTGACCCGATCTAGAGTATTTGAAACACAGAGGTGGGAATCTTGAAAGCACTGGTTGGTATGAGTTCCCTCAATATACTAAGTAGCTGAGGTATATTTATATTTGCTATATTTTTTGTAGCACTTCTCCTGTAGAGTTAGTTAGAACATGCATAATGCAGCCATGTATGTGTGGATTTACTTCTTTGTTTTCAGAATGCCCTTTTTTAAATGTACGTTTTATAATATTTTCAGTTTTCTCTTTCTGTTGTTTAATAAAATATTCTAGTCCTATGAATGACCTGGCTATAAAAATAGCAGATTTAATTGTTTTTGGCCATATGTTTTTTGCATGCTCTGTTAAATAATTAGATAGTAATAAATATGATAATAGTGGCTTGCTACTAGCTAAATTATAATTTTCTATGATACTAATGATTGATGTAGTGAGATAAACACTGTTTGTGAATATTTTATGCTAGTATTAGTTAAGATTGCCAAAAGAAAGAGATTTCATTACATCAATTGTATTATTAATCCTGATATTATTTGTTACATCCAGTGGATATTTTGGTGAGATTTTTTTAAGTAGTTACTTCTTGATTTTTGCAATTTTTTGAGCTCCATAGGCTTAATTGTATCTAAAACAGCATTACTAGCAAGATTTGACAAAGAAGTAAATTTATTTAGTCTGTGTTGGTGAAAGTCACAATAAGATATATTTTTTTGTTTGTATTAATTCTATTTGTTCACTCCAAGCATCATTTTGGAGGGCTGATATAAGACAAAAATTTTGTGATATGGAATCTTTTATAACATTATTTTAAGATTCAGTTAAATGTTATTTTTTTCCTTTTGCTGCATTTTTAAAACTTTAGAATTGCCTTGTATATTGGTATTTGATTCTGTATTTTTGATGTTTATTTTTTTCTAATTTTGCAGTTTTAAAACTGTTGACTGATAAAGCTTTTTTGTGATTGTGGGTATCTTTATTTTCAGAGATTATTTTAACATTGGGTAATCCTATTGCATTTAACCTTGTGATATCACCTTTTGGACAATTCATGCCCTGGTAAATTTTTTCATAAGTATTATATGTTAAAATGCATGTAAAATGGTATATTTTATTATAATAAATTTTTTGCTGAAAATTTTGCACTAAAAGGTAGGAATTTCAAAATTCCCACTCTTACAATGGACATAAGTCTTGCCCTGACATGTTCAGCTATTGTCTGTTGCCAAGGCTGTAAAATGTTTTGCATTTAATGACATTGTAGTTTCCAATGATTCAAAAACAAATTTATTTGCAAAAGGTTTTAGATTTTTTTTAAAAATAATTTACACTATATTTATTAGATATCGAGAAATATAAATTATTAATAACTTATTTTGACTTGAAATACTTTATTTTCAAAAATATAATGGTATATTAACAGCTAACATAAATATGGACTGAAGCAATTTACACAATTAGCTTCATGTAAATGATCTACTTTATATTTACAAGCAAGAAAACATGGTAATTTTGCAATAAATATTTAAAAAAATTTAAACTTTTAAAGCGTAATTTGTTAAATATAAAAAAATAAATAATCACTTGTTTGGATGTTTAAAAATAATAAGAATTAAAAAATATTTCATTAATTTATAAACTGACAATAATCTTTCTAGAAACGATGATGTCTAAAGTTTTTGTTTTGATTGTGATCTCATTTTTTTAATAATTACAAAACAAAATGTAAACATTTAAAATTTATTTCAATAGGAAATAAAAATATCTATCAAATTAAGTCAAATTTATTATTTTCTGATAGGTAATAATCATTTTATCATATATTTTACATTGATGTGTGAGACAAAGAAAAATGTCAGAAATATCAAAAAAATAGAGAAAAAGAATAAGGTTAAAAATGATATTTCTTTTTGCCTGTGATATTTTTGGGTAACAATAATATATACCAATTCTTTTTTTTAAAAAAAATGTGACTAAATTTAAAGGAATTAGAAAATGTAAAAAAGATTACCTATTTTTATGCTATTGCCAAATTGAATTATTTGTTATAGCAGCCATACTAGCATTCTCTGATTTTTTTAAATTATAAATATTTGGATATTGTTATATGCTCAATCTAAAATCTTCTATTTATTTGGATCAAATCTTAACCAATTTTTAACATACTTCTACCAAATAGATTTTCTTCAAATTTTATACCATGTTCAGCTTCATTAATAATGCAATATTTCAGGGTGGTCCAGTCTAATTGTATGGAAGGCTGCATTTCAAACTTTTTTCTAATTGATTTGATGACACAATATTTTTTAAGCAAATTTCATTTAATTTGGGGGGGAAATTAGAAGCATTTACAGTTAATTAAAATAAAAAGGAGAAAAAAAAATGAAGGATAAAATCTTAATTTCCCTTTGGACTGTTTGTATAAATAAAATTTGCTTTTTTATAAACCAAACAGTCACTTTTAAGATTTATATATATATACACACACAATTGAATAGGAATAGCTTTTCTATTTATGTCAAAAAAATGAATTTGAAAAAAAAAGTACTTTAAAAAAATTAAATGAACACTACATAGTAATGCAATATTTCAGAGTTGTCTAGCCTGACAGTATTAAAGGACCATTGTGCTAAAAAGCATTGGCAATTAATTAAAATAAAAAAGAAATAAAGAATGAAATCTTAATTTTTTTAAATTTTTTTTATCTAAAATTTGCTTTTTTGAACTACTACCTTCATAAATACAATAATATTGTGAGTTTAAACACACACAAATTTATAATTTAATTGCAATTGAAAATATGAAGAACGATTTTTAAAAAATTGAAGTAATATCAAAATAAAAATAGACTCAAATACTAAAAAATAAATATATATATATTATTTCTTTCCTTATTTGTTTGTAATTCATTAAATAGAAGATCCACTATACAGGAAAGATTAAACAATTGCAATTATTTACAGATGGTCACTGCTTTTGACCAGGCCAGTCATATTCATATCACAAAATATTACAAAGATAGGTAAGTCAAAGAACAAACAGATTAATAAATATGCAAGTTTGTAAATTTACATATACCATTTGTGTGATAGTGCAACACCTGAATCTCTTTATTTATCATGTGGGTGTTGTTTACAATAAAGGTGCCTTTTTATATTTTCTCTTTTGATCATAGCACTCAGTGAAACCACTTTAATGTCAAGTGAACTGAAATTGTGGCCTCGGTCATACTGACTTTATGTTAGGGTCTCTTTTAGCTCATATATTGTATACTTGGATTGCGCTAATATAATATTTTCTTTTTAAAATGCTTTTATTTACTTTGATGAATAAGGCAATGAAATACATAAAAAAAAATTTTTTTTCTTGAAACACAATTTAGGTTGGGTTGTAATATATATCATTAAATAAAAAAGTGAGATAATTAGAAATTAATTAATTTACTATTTTTTATGAACATACTTTAATTAAAATTACATATAATAACTACAATTGTGATTCAAGGAAAAAAAAAAATTTTTTTTGTTTTTTTAATGCATTAGTCATCAAAATAAATAAAAATATTTTTTGAAAAAATGTTATTTTATTCATTCATTGCTCTGACTTTAGCTTAATTTTTTGTGCTCATAAACTAAAGAGGACAAAAATACTAATTTAATGATAATAAAGTATATTTCTTTAAACTACAACATGCTATCTTAGATAAAATTAGGTAAAATATGCTGAAGTTAGAAACTAACGTTTTATTAGCATAAAATCTAAATAAACTTTTTGAGAATTTTTATAATTTGCTCTGAATAAACACGTTTTTTAAAAAGAGTAACCTTTACAATTCTAAACCTTATAAATATGAGTTTGGAATTGTAAGTTAATTCAAGTGGACATAAAAATCACCCTTAAATTGATTTGTTTATTTTACATGAATATTAAAAACATATTTTTTTTGCATAAAACTATATATAATTATTTTTTCAGCCTTACAAATAATAATAAATATTTTTATTATTATTAAATTTTCTAATTTCTGAAATTGAGTATATAAGTTTAGAAATATTTTATGTATTTTTCTTATTTGTATAATAAAAGATAAAACATTTTCTAAGTAGTTCAGTGCAGTAAAATCCCCCTCCCTTATAGAAAAATAAGAAGAGAAGGGGACATTTTTATCAAGTATTTATTGTGTATAATTGAAACAATAATATGGACACTAGAAATTAACATTTATTTTTTTATGATGAGATAAATGTTTGTATTTAAAATATTAATAATAGCTTTATTAATTTTATTTGTATTCAGTGCATCTCTAATGAAAATAGTTAAAGCCATTATACATTCTCTAATAATTAATATCTATACACTCTCTGCCATTATTTATATATATATATATTAAACATTAGTGAATTTATCAGACACCATCATATAATTATTTATTTAAGTCAGTGTTTAAAATTTTCTGAAAATAAGAGTATGATAGCATTAGTTTGATTGTTTACAGTTATTATTTTTATGGGCCCTGACTATGTCATTTGTCTGTGATTTTTTTAAAATAAAATAAAACACAAATTTCCATATATATATATATCAACCAATTACTTTTGTAAAATGTGAACAGACAAAGAATTAAATCTGATTTTGTGTTTAAGATAGTATATTTTTAACATACATTTGGTCAATGTAGAGTTTATTGGTAGCGTTGTATTCTTTGACTTAGAGAATTAAATAAAATATTCAAATAATTTCTTTATAAAGATAAACTAAAATAATGGAGAAATTACATACTGGTTTGATTCAATGCTCTTTGCGAATAAATGCTATGCATTCTATTTACAATTATACATTTTTAGCCAGTTTACTAATGTTTATTATATCTACCCATTCATGTTAGATTTTCTTGTACTCTCTACCTAGTAACAGGTCAATAATCATTATTACCATACTGGATGACTATCTTTAGAAAATTGATTTTACTTGAATCATTATCAATTAATTGAAAAAAATTAACCAAGCTTTTTTTACATTTGGAATACAGGTCAAAATATGACAAGTTATATACTAACCACTATATCTTGAGGCTTAGATAGATAGATAGATAGACAGATAGACAGACAGACAGACAGACAGACAGACAGATAGATAGATAGATAGATAGATAGATAGATAGATAGATAGATAGATAGATAGATAGATAGATAGATAGACAGATAGATAGATAGATAGACAGACAGACAGACAGACAGACAGACAGACAGACAGATAGATAGATAGATAGATAGATAGATAGATAGATAGATAGATAGATAGATAGATAGATAGATAGATAGATAGATAGATAGATAGATAGATAGATAGATAGATAGATAGATAGATAGATAGATAGGTGGATGGGTGATGGGTGGAAGGGTCAATGAATGGATGGGTGGGTGGATGGATGGATGGGTGGGTGGATGGATAGATAGAGATAGAGAGATAGATAAATAGAGAGTGAGTGAGGGAGGTAGGTAGGTAAGTCTTATTTTAATTCAGTAACATTCCATTACTTTATTCCCATTAATTTTCCCACATATTTTATCTGCTCTGTTTGGTTCTAAAACATGATTTTCCTGACTATATTGTTTTTCATCTGTCAATTTATCACATCTATCATTGAGAAATCATTATTTTCTTGTAAAATTACCCATATTTACACGTTTGTTAAAAGTTTTGAACATATATACCATGCTTTTAATTTATTGTCATTTTTTTTAATTAAGCAAAATTTAAAAACCACTTGATTATTGATAATTAAGAATATTTTATTTTAGAACTTAGTTTATTGCAAACAATTACATGAGAAAGTTGTCTGTTATTGTTGTCAGTATTTGTATATTCAAATACATTGTAACTTCATTCATTACATTATTTATTATATTTTGTTTCTGTTATGATATAATATTTGTTTTATTAAATAAAAAAGAAGATGATACATGTTAATTTACAGTATAACCAACATTCATAAAATGCAGATAAAAATAAAGATCTTTTGTAAATGTGTACAGCAAGTGTTTCTAAGTATACTTGTAAGAAATCATGTAACTTTAAAAAATCATCTTTCGAATTGCCAAAACAAACATCAGTCAAATATTTTTTATGCAAACTTCTTTTAAATGTAATAAAATTTTGAACTACAATTTTAAAGATCTTTTGTTTCTGTTTTTCTGTTTACAAAATTAAATAACTTAAAATTGAGATTTTCACAACATAAATATAAAAAATTATATTTAAATAGTTAATCACTACACTGTATATTAATTCTGATTTTTTAAACAGTATGTGCAATTACTATGTTATTAATATTTTTTATATATAAGCACACACACTTTCACATTGTAAAATATTTAGCATTTGGCAAATATTAATTGTGGATTATTAATTTCTATTTTAAATGAATAATAATATTTAGTTTTTTAATCAATATTTTAATACATTAAATATCAACCTTTCCAAGCTATTGTGCATGCGCTTTTTACGAGTGTTAATAACAAATGAATACTTTCATTCCCAGCACAAGATAAAGTATTTATGAAAGAATAAAATGAATCAACTTATTCTTTCCAACCCAAATGCTTATATATGGACAATGAAAAGTGCATGCACAATAGCTTGGAAAGGCTGATCTTTAATGTATTACAATTTATAAGGCATAGCACTATAAAAATAAATGCTTATTTACATATGTTTAAGTTTCATTTGAGAGTGATGTTAGTAAATTCTAGATAATTTCGCCGACGACGTCATTCATTCAGACATCGTAAACAGTAATTTAAAGTGAGTGGTCTATCCAAATGCTTTCATTTCCAATACTTAAGATTTGCCCATATATAAGCATTTGGGTTGGAAAGAATAAGTGGATTCATTTTATTCTTTCATAAATACTATATCTTGTGTTGGGAATAAAAGTATTCATTTATTATTAACACTCGTAAAAAGCACATGCACAATACCTTGGAAAGGCTGATCTTTAATGTATTACAATTTATAAGACATAGTACAATTTATAAGACATAGGGCTATAAAAAATAAATGCTTATCAATATTTTAATAATTTCCTGGTCCTATAGTTTTTCTACATATATATTTTAATTTTTCATTTTCTTGAAAAATGTTAAATTGAGGTTTCATTACATTTTTAAATTAAATCTTTTTCACTACTATTACATTATTAGCTTCTTTAGAAAAAATTCATAATAAAATTATAGAAAAAAAAATCACTTTATTCTGTGAGATCAGGATTTTTTTTTTCAAACGAATTTAAATATTTTTTAAACAAAATGAAAGTAATACAAGACAACAATTATTTACATATAGATATAATGGAATATATAAGGAAATTATTTATCTTTCAGTATATATATACATGTATTGAGTAGGCGTTATAAAGTAGATAATATTTAACTTATTTGATATTCACTTTTATTAATGCTCACTTCTTCTTTGCATTCTTTTAAACAGGCTTTAAAATATACGACTTCATTATGCTTTAATGAGTTCAGTACATGTTTAAAGTATATGTATAATGAGAGACAGAATTCTGAAGTTTTTTATACTGATGGATAATTATGGTAAGGTAAAACTTGCTATAAATTTTGAAATCTGCTTGGTTAAATAAATTTCGTCAAATCAATCATTAATTATTATATCATATATATATACTATTTTTTCTTTTAAAAATATTATAAATAAAAATTAATTCATTCATCGTATTATATACATGAAAGGATTCTTATATATTAATTTTATTTTTCTTCACACATACAAATATTTGAAACTAGTTCAAAAATATTTTTTAGAATAATTATGATCTTCTTCATATACGTTTTTTACTGAGGGAAATGAACAATAATATTAGAAAAAAATGATTTTATTACATTAAAATTTAAATATATGATTTTTTTTTCTACAATACAAGCTTTTTTATACCTGCATTCCAATATGTAATATATAGGCGCATTACTTATCTTTTCAACATGTGTGTGATCAAGAGTGTTAGTAGTATAAGATAGCGTGGATAGTTGGGGGTCATGTGAAAGTCTGAGTTCAAACCCCCTATATATTAAAATTTAAAGTTTTTTTTGGAATACCATTAGTCAATTCAATTGAATAAATATGACAAAATTATATTAAAAAATCAAAAATCACCCTAGAGAACATTTTATATCCTCCTAAATATAAAACCTATAAGTGACTATAAGTTTATTACTTCTATTTGTAATTATATATTTAAGAATATTACTCATATATATATATATTGAAACCATACTAGAAAAACCGGTTGCGATCTTGGTGGCAATAATGCGGAGAAATCCAGTTGAGATGGTGAGATCCCGTTGAGACGGCCGAGATCTCGTTGAGACGACTGAGATTGATAATGCAGAAAAAGTGTTTCTACTATCCCGCTTTTAACTTGCACCTCACTATGCATACAAGTTTTATTATATTTTCACATAACCTAAAATTTTTCTACACTTCAATAATCGATTTATATTTAATAAAATAAATAAATTTATTTATAATAATAGGTGTACCCTTAATTTTATTCTATTTAATAATATAACTCCTTAGAAATATGTTGTTTCTTCCTATAATAACTCACTAAGAGTAACCCAATCTGTGATTTAAACTGAGGCTAGCGATTTAAATATAAAGTTTGTTAATGATTTCTCTCTTTTATAAAGTTAGAAATACATGAATATGAAGTGTGTTTAAGTATTTTAGGATACGACAATGTAAAAGTGATTTATATACATCATCTTACCTGATACTTTTATATTTTAGATAGCATTAGTACAATAATGATGAATTTAATCCAGAGAAATTCTATGTGTAATCTAATCTCAAATATTATCTTTTTTTAATGTCGTGATTACGCAGTGATGATGTTTCTTTAATAACGATAAAAGAGAAATATTAAAAAAAATAACAATTACTTTATTACACAATATAAAATAAATGATAAAATAAATAATAACAATAAGAAAATTATATAAGATGTGTAATAAATATTACAATTTGTTCCTAATTTGAACTTGGGATAGGAAAAGTGTGTTAATCAGACAGGGTTGTGAAGACACTAACATTAAATAAGAATAGATTCTTTATTATTTTTAAAAATCCTCAATTTAAATACAGGAGGATAATAATAATCATCATCATAATAATCAATGATAAATGTTCTAATTAGTTTGTTTCACTAACTAATCAATTATTAAGTAACTCCATTTAATAATGCTGGAGAAATTTTCACTCTTTTAAGAGCAACAAATACAATTTATTGCTTAGCATATCTAGATGATATTTACGCCATTGGGCTTACTTATTTTGCCTTAAAATCCTTTACTGTATTCAACTGCAGGCTTAAACGTTGCTATTCAACTAACGAAATATAACTAGATCATTAGGATTTCTTGTTACATACTATATAGCAGTGAAAAATTAATATTAACATGTAAAAGTGATGCATAAAATATTTTTTACAGATTTACCCATCTACATAAGAATGATTAACTCCATTCTAAAAAACCCATAAAACATACAATAATTTAATATAGTACAGTTTTGTATAAGTTTAATAGTTATTTATATTTGTATAACCTAAGTTAAATCCTATTCAATATCACTAATAATAATATTAAATAAAATATTATCTACACATGGCATAGTAATGTCTGAGATACTTTATTACATTAATAATGATAATATTATTAACTGATTACGAAATAATTATGAGAAATTGCATTAAATAATCCTCAAGCAGTTATGATGATTTCCAAATTATCCCAATTAAATATTGATACTTGCAAATTATTTCAGAGTTCTTGGATATTTACATTCAGTTTTAAATAACAGCATCACAGATAATGTAAAATAAAATAATTTCAATTTGTAATATAATCCTTTCTTGACACAGCATAAAGATTAATTAATTCTATTTATCATACTTGTTGATTCAAGATAAATTACATTCAGCACATTAATTCGTTTTAAGAATGCTTATCATTTGGATGTTTATCACAAGTCATATTTGCTTTTATAATCCACAATTCAGGAGTGGCATTTAAATATTTAGCTTTCCTAATCCATTATCCATTGAAAGTTATTTGAATATTTAACACTGATAATCTGTAATGCATTTCTTTAAGCACTGGTTATAAATTCGTAGTTTTATTCCAGTTTATTTCATGCAGTGATTTAATTAATTTGAACGAATGCTATAATTTGATCCAAAAGATTAGCATTTATTACTTGTTTAATTTGAGATATAAAATTAATCTATTCATTTGTTGATCTTTAATCCATGATGCCAGTAATTCTGATCCTATCCATGAAAAAGCAAATGGTTTATCATCCATAACAAAGTGTCTCTAAGGGACATATTTGAATTGAAAAAAGTGTTTATAGTTTTTCCTTACATAAGTAAAGATGATACTATTCATAACATTAAGACGAATATGTATCCTTTCTTGTAATGAAGAAAATAATTATTTTTACAATTTCAAAATAACCATCAGCTATTTATTTAAAATTAATAAATATAATTTTCAAAAATATATCAGCTATTCACCATTATTTTCAATTGAAGAAATTTATTGATTTATTGTTGAAATAGTGAACAGCTTTCCATAAGTCAATTTGTTTATTTTTCCACTAACAGTTGACCATAATAAATGATAATTAATTAATGTTGGTTTCTGTTTTATTTGTTGTTACCATCTTTCTCCTAGAATAATGAGAAGGGTCATTTGCCTAGCAATAGCAAATACCTAGCTGTTTAGTCTTGTTGACCATCATGTATCTGACAAACATGACTATTTAAAAAATTTGAATCTATTTAGGTCTGGAATGCAACGAAAATTTGTAAAGACTATCTTGAGTTTCCAAACTTCAGCTTTTATACCAGTATTCACGTGATGTCATGATTACAGAATATTCTCTGTCATGCATTGGGGTTTCTTCATTTCTCCATGAAATATGGTTATTTTTTGGGAAAATGTTAAAATTAAGATTTTTGAATGAAGGTGGTAAAACTTTAGAAGCACTATTTAAAAATGATGAAAAAAGAAAATAATTTCAGTCTTTTTCAATTGCCTCACTTTCATTTCTGGATTTTAAAATAGTTTTACAAGCATTTGTTTAAATTAAGTAAATCATAAAACTATAAAGTTCTCAGACATTTATTTCAATTAATTTTAAATTGGCCCATTAAAAGTAATTTATTGTTTAATAATTATTCTGGAAATTACATCAGTCTTTCTTGCTAAATAGAAACTAAATACATAAACTTCCACACCCACTTAACAAAATATAAATGTTCAGAGCTGTTTGTTTGATCCATTATTAAAAGTACAATATAAAATATAATTGCTTTACATTAAAATATTTTAGTTTTATAATGTTGGATTTATAATCCTATTCTATAATTCTAGTTTTGAATTATTTGTTTTATGTGTGGGAGCACTTCTTTTGATTTATCCAATTTGATAATTGCATTCCTTAATAATATTAACAATGAAATAGGGGTGTACTTATTTTCTTTATACAAATATAAAAATCAATCAAAAAAATCTGCTTGGAAAACCATTCAAAAATGCTTTATAAAATTATATATTTTTTCATAAATGTCAGTATGAGAGACTGTTAAACATGATAATGAATATATTCTATGCTATACAATCAATGACAGTGATGAATATACTTGCTTAACTATAAAAATTAAAGCCAATAAAATTTTTACAGTTTTAAACTTATAATAGTCAATTTACAGTGATACTGTAAGGTTACAATATATTAAGCACCACATAAATTAGTAATATATTACTGTTATCCTATTTATTCCTTTTATAGAAATTCATAGAAATGTATGATTTTTATATGAAAAATATAATTAACAATCAATTAACCTCTTATAGGACATATGTTTTTACTAATTAAATCTAGTTTCTTAGGAGGTCAATTGAAAGCACATCAAACTCAATTTCTATTTAAGTACCTTTGATATTAAAGTTTGAATATAAATTTTACCAATAAGTTATTTAAAGCCTCTTTTGTACCAGCTAATGTTAATTGACAAGGCAGAGTTTTTATTGTGGTCATTTTAAATAACCTTACTTTCATTATTAACATGGGATTTTACTTACATTCTCTACAAAAATTTATGATCTTTTATACATCAATGTTTGAATGAAAATCAACCAAGTTGTTTCAGGGCATATGTTTCTCTCAATCAAATCTCACAACATCAACTAATCCAAAGACCAAGTGAAATTACATCCAGCATAGTACCACAGTTTCTATTTGAATGAACTTGCAATGTTGAAAATTTCATATTAAAGTGTGAATATGAATTTTAGCAATTTTAACTAAAATTTTATTTTTATTCTCTTAATATTAATTAACAAAGCAGACTTTATAACAAATTTATTTTTAAATAACCTGGCTTTGAAATAAATATTAAATTATCTAAGTATTGATTAAATATTACATAAATTTGTAATATTTTAACACTATTTTAATTATGTCCTATATAGAAATGTGCAGAAATTTATTATTTTTTATTTGGAAATACTTGCTGAGACATTTATTTGAAGGCAAAATTATTTTTAAATGAATTGAATTAAATGTTCTGTTTTGTGTATTAACATTAAGCCAATATAAATAGGAATTTAGTTAAATTGTTACTAAAATTTATGTTCAATCTTTAAAATCAAATAAAACATTGAGAGTCTTATTACATCATTGTCATGGTGTAGCAGTAGCAGTAGTAGTAGCAGTAACAGTAGCAGTAGGGATGGTGGGGGTATGGTAGTGTTGGTGGTTGTGGTAGTGTTGGTGGTAGTAGTAGTGGTAGTGGAGTAGTAGTTGTAGTAGTAGTAGCAGCAGCAGCAGTAGCAGTTACAGCAGCAGTAGTATGACAAATAGTAGAAGGAGTAGTTGTGGAAGTAATAAGAGCATGAAGAGTAGGAGTAGAAGTAGCAGAAGTAGGAATAGTAGTAGTAAAAGTAGGAGTAGGAGAGTAGAAGAGCAATAGGAGGAATAGAAGTCCTAGTGGTAGTGATGGTACTAATAGTAGTCCTAGTAGCAGTAATAGCAGTAGCAATAGTAGTAGAAGAAGCAGTAGTAATAATATCAGATTTTATTGATAGAAAGATTTATCTAACAATCATTTAATTTATCTTTGATCAAACATTAATACATGAAAAACCATAAATTTCTATAATTTTTTTGCAGAAAGCTTTAGTAAAACAATGTTAATGTATTACATAGTTATGTGGTGTTCATTTGAAATGAAGGCTATTTGAAAATGAGTTTGATTATATGAACTTTGTTTTGTCAAATTACAATAAACCAATGTAGCAAAAACTTTAGTTAAATTACTGATGAAATTCTCTTTCAAACCTTAATATCAAATTGAATATTTAAGTTTATTTAAATACAAATTGAGTTGTGATATTTGATGTG
Organism: Epiperipatus broadwayi; assembly: GCA_028023455.1. Classification (NCBI taxonomy): domain Eukaryota; kingdom Metazoa; phylum Onychophora; class Udeonychophora; order Euonychophora; family Peripatidae; genus Epiperipatus; species Epiperipatus broadwayi. The sequence goes on along the minus strand of JAQFVV010006990.1, from coordinate 39,895 downwards.
ATGTTAACTGGTCTCCTGGGCATCTAATGATGTTAGGCTTGATTTTCCTGCAAAAGTTACTTTATTTGTCATCAATCATTGCCATAAAAAAATCTGTAAGTTTTATAAAGAGCATAAGTACAATCTTAAATAAATCACTCTAGATTTTCCATAACTTTACTACAGACGAAAAATGAATGAAAGATAAAAGTATTTTCCTGAAGATTTATGATGATGATATTTTAGTTGTATCATCTAATATTATTAAATATTGAATGTCTTTAGAAAAATTTAACCTTATTTAAATATTCCTAATCAATTCAACTGTTAGTAAATAGCACACAGGTTAGTATACTATCCTGTATGCTATTACTAACAATTGTATGTATTTGGAATATTTAAATAAAATTATTTTTTTTAAAGACATTCAATACTTATATTAGATGATGGAAATAGACCAAAATATAAATACAAATAAAAGTCACTAACTTAATCAAGTGCTGTTATTTGTAAGAATTTTATAGTGTTTCTAAATATCCATTTACCAGTCAATAATTACTGGCTATATAACAAACACCAGGGACTTTCTTAATTATCCTAAAAAGTTTCAATTTGCACCTGTATTTGAATACCTTTTTAAATGGCATAAGAAGAAGATGCACTAATTAATTTATTATAAAACTGTATTGAGTGAATTTAATTAAGAAATAAACTATATGAAGTCTAACATGCTTTGATATTCAGACTTGTTAGTTGATAAAATAGTACATAGTTAAAGCGTTTTGCTATATTACCAACTTTTTTACCCACTGGCACAAATAGCTTGACTACAGTCTGCATTTGTCAGCTTTAACCTAAATAGAATTGTACATTTTCAAAAGTAATATTCAATGGTAATTCGTATTTGTTACATATAAATTGCTGCCAATTTAAGGAAAATATATTTAACAGAATAAAAATATTAATCAAGGAAAACAAATTATTTATACCGAATATTTAGCTGAAAGTCTAAAATTTATTAAAATTTGAAAGCTTTCATTTATTAAAATGCTAAAATAACCCTTTGTGGAGTAGTTCTAGGAAGAAAATAAAATGAAATTCTATGACAACGCGTTATTATTAATGTATTGTTTTTATAATTATTATTATCATCATTCTTATTGTTGTTGATTTTATATATATATAAAAGAAAGATTCACACCAGAATTTTTTTTAAATAAAAAAAGATAATAATCCAATGCAAACAATACTGGATTTTATAAAATTAGCATACTTCAAAAGCTTTATAATAATGTAAAAATAAATATTAATTGTTTAAGAGGTTTACTTTTTATGATATATTTATAAACAGCAAATGTAAACCTGAAAACTTAAATTAGTTATATTAAGGAGGTGTAATGATTTTCAACATTCTCATAACAATGATGAAGTGATTGTTTAATTTGAATTAATAGAAGTTATGCTAAAGAAATATAAAATTGTGACTTCATTTACTTTTTTAATTAGTGGCTTTTATTTTAATTACAGTTTTATAATTTGTAGGCTTTTTTTATTATGAGGCAAACAGAATTTGCTTCTGGAAAGCATTATTTAAGTTGGAATCACATTTTTATTTTATATTATATCAATCCTAGCCCACTGATAAAAATGTTTACAGTTATTTTAAAACTGAGGATTCTAAAATATATAGTCATTGAATTGATATCACATTTATGTAACTTTTCAAGCAAGTAAGCTTAGATTCAAAACATTAAGATGATTTTAATTTTATGCTGATAGTGTGAATGTAAAAAAAGTAAATGGTTTCTGTGTTGGAGGCATAATGTTCCAGCTTTTTGCTGACATAACCCCTAGTTTAAAGTTAGTTTGGCAATGTGAAAAGGATATCATTGAACATAAATTGAAAACCATTACCATGCAATCTCTATTCATTACCCAAATTTCCAATAAAGAAGGTTGCTTTTGAAAAGAGATTTCATTGTCAAGGAGAATTTAATTTACTGTATCAATTTTTTAACTAACTTTACTTTTTACATTTTATTAGCTGTAAAAAAAATTCATTTTAGATTTTTATTTGTAATTCATTTTATAATACGTATATACTATTAATTTATGATATTATTTATCATAGATTTGTTGATTAAAATAATTATGTCGTTTCATTGAAATCCATCTCAAAATTTTATATTTTTATATTCTCATTAAGAGTTTTTTTTTTTTTATCTTGGAAGAGCTTGTTTTTAAGTCATAGACAGATTTACGATTAATTTATTTTTGAAAAATCACTGATCAATATTTTAAGTAAGATAGGAAAAATAATTGAACCCATAGAAAACAATTCATTTAACTGACATTTAGATGTGAAACACTTGTCTTCATGTGGAAACCAGACATTATTTGATAACTAACTCATGATTAATAAAAAAAAAAAGATTATATATAATTACATAATAAATCCATATACATTAACAAATATTTTTAAAATGAATTAATAAAAATCCATTGCGTAAATTATACTTTTATATGCTATAAATATTTGTAATTAACCACTGATTTAGATAAATAGTTTCATATAAACTTTGATTTCTCTATTTAAACTATTTCTAATTAAAGTTTTATGAGTTTGTAAAAGCTTTTTAATCATTTCTTCTTTTCTGCAAAGACGATTCAAGTAGTTTGAGAAGGCTGCATATAAATCATTTAAACAATCTGCAGACTTCTCTACATCTTTCTTGATTATCTCATTTTTTAATAATTACATTTCTGCAACTGTGACTTATTCATCATACTTAAGCATAAAAAAATTGTTTTGACAAATCAGTTTTATTAACTTCTTAAAAATATCTGCACGAATATAATCAACTATTAAAATGTCACAATCTCTACTTTTAACGAACAATTATATATAAATTTTAAAATTAAATAATTTTAAAATTGCCTCAATACTGAACAACGGTCTTTTCGGGATCTTCTGCCAGAACTAGAGAAGATAATATTCACTAGTCAAATATTGAAGACTACATTTTTTTTAAATTTGATCCTTTTAAGGATAATTATACGCATATATCAAATGGGAGAAAAAATTACTTAGAATTATTCTTTTCCAATATAGACTTTTACATTTGCTCTTGGTTATGAGTTATAATTTCTATACTATAATCTATATTTTATGTATGCAAACGTGTGTGTGTGTGTTTTGATTAAGAATTTTTGAAGCATTTGTAATGTTGAATTTTTAATATTTTTTTAAATAATATATAGTTTTGTTTTAAAAAAATAATAATGCTCTTTTTTTTAAAATTGGACGTAAAAGTTCATGCGCCAAAAACATATTTTAATAGAGTATAATTTATTTTTAATATCGGTTTAATATTGATATTTAAAACATTTGTATACAATCACATGAAATTAAAGTTTACATATTTAAAAAACTATAAAATTATTTAATGAATTTATCAAAGATACAACATCTTAATGCAGTGAACATTTTATAGAAGAATGTGTTTTTATTAATCTACTTTCAACTCTTATTATATTATTATAAAATTGAGGTTATAATTATTGAAATACTTTATATTATTAACAATTTTGAATGGGTTGAGAATATAAATTTAGAAAAAAAATTACATTAATTGAATTTACTTTAACACAATTGTAGACAGTCTCCCAATATCATAAAATACAATCTAGAACTTTAGGTAATTATCATATGTCATCTCTTCCAGTAGTATAGGTCCATTTCAGTTTCATAATTATTTCAATAACATCAATGATTCATGTTTACACTCTGAACTCATACATTTTTCCTCCCTTCTTATTAATTATAACTTACATATCATCTTACTTAATTCAATGATTTGCAGGTCCTGGTTTAGTTTTCTATGGAATATCTAAGTCTGTAATTCATATTTATTAACCTCCTTCACCTTTATGGACATTTTTTATTATCAGATGATTTTTATTGAAGATATCTTATCTAGTTTATTTTTGTGATAATTCCATCAAATTATTTGTCAAGCGTTGGTGGTCGAGAGGTCAGAATGGCTGCCTTTCAAGCAGTTGTCCCCGGTTAGCGAGTTAGCTTCCTGACCGATGCTATGACACATGAGAATATATATATATATTATTCTTTTTGTTGACATTTTGACCAAAATATTTATAGTTTTTAATTTCTAATTCATTACTCCTAATATTTGTTTCATTTTTTTTGAAAAGCCACTGGACACTGCTAATGTTTATCTTAGATTACTTTGATTTTATGGTTCTATGTAAAATATTCATATTATTTGCAAAATCTAAATGACAAATAATCTCTTTATATTTGCTTCTTTTGTTTCTTACTTAATCCTCCAAATATTTTTTTTTACAAAATATTCATAAAAGCTCTTGAATTTTTTTATAAAAAAAATATTATAAGGCACATTTTTTTCCAATTTTTATAAATCTACAACTCTGACCCTCCCCTTCATTTCTGCTTTCGGATTTACTATAGTTATTCTTACAGAAAGGCCCAAGCAGACCCAGCTTACACCTCAATATTCACAATGCATCAGAAATTAACTGGTCATTCATGTGAACCTGAAAATCCAAGAATAGTTTGTAGGGAAAGAAATGATGTTAAGAGAAAGGTGAAGGAGGCATGTTTTATTGCCATGGATGATAAGGCTATGAATAGGAAAGATACGTGTTATAAAATTTCTAAGAAATGGGTTAATTAGATTTACGCATATAGTTCAATTAATTTACATATATCTGCATATATTTACACATAGCAACCTTGTTACGCTTACTCTTTGTTACCCATGATTATGAGAGCTAAGTTCTCTTGAAAGCGCTCAGGCATTATTTATTATGTATTATAATTTATATTAAGTTTATAATAAATTGTGATTTAATTTGAAGAAGCTCTGCTGTTATGCGCTGATTTGTGCATTAAAATTGTATTAATAATATTTATGATTTTTTAAAGAACATTTGATATAATCAAAGATATTTTGCATATGCTATACAAATTTTTCCATTTTTTAGTAGAAAGATAATTTGTTGAGGCAAATACCCAAATTACTAACATAGGTATAATTCCATAACTTAAAATAGTTAATCTAATTACTGGTATAATATGCCAATAATCTTCATACTGTTTTAATTGCAACTTTTAATGTTAGAATTTTTGTCTTTTGTTGCCAACTGCTTCTTTAGTTGAATACTTTACAAAGTCTAGCAATTGAGATCAAAATTTATCATAAATGTGAATATAACAAAAGATAACATTCTCATACCTTAAAAAAAAACATATATTTTTGGCCAAAAATGTTTAATTGATAGCTCAGTAACAAACTATTTATTTTTTAATCTGATTAAGTATCCATCTATTCATTTTCCATGGAATCCAATTTTAGTGTCAAAAATCTTTACCAAAGAATTCCTTATTTTTTATTGTATTTTTCAATAGCCAATTTTCATACTCATAATGAGTACCAGAAAATATCACAGCTTAAAAATTTTAAACTGAATTTTTAAAGGTATATCTTTACATGTAAAACTGTATTGCAGAATAATTCTGTTTAATGTTAATCAATAGTGAATCTCTTGTACACTGAAATTTTTATTATTGGCAAATGATCCATGAAAGCAAAATTCTATCAATTTCTTTATGCCTTACTTCTCAAGAATTTTCTATTCAGATATTGTCATTATCATCATAATATTCACTTTATTCATGTTTAGGCATAATTCTTATGTATATTAGTGACAAGTTCATTATTAATCATTTAGAAGTATGTATTCTTATTTTTCTCTTTTACTTTTTTTGTAAAAAAGCTCTGATGAAGACTGCTGAATAGTTAAAACTGTCAGGAAAATAAAGAAGTTTTATTAAGAAATTTTTTGCATTAAAATGTATATGAAAGAAGTTATTATAAGCAATATTAATCATTCACTATGTAAATAATGTATTATAATATGTACAATTAATAATTTTTATTTATTATACTTCCCATATGTAATTATATAATTTTGTAATTCTTTTTTGTTATTATAGACACAGTTAACTGCCATATTCTTTATTTGTCACTAAGTCAAAGCATTTAATTAAATTTTTTATGTATGTATTAAAAATAATCATAGTTACTAATTTTACATTTTATAATGCATTTCTTTTACAAAAAGAGATTGGAAACCTGAAGGTGTTTGATGATGGTATTTTAGTTATATTTATGTGTATGATTATTTGCATCTATTTCCATCATTTAATACTAAATATTGAATGTCTTTAGTAAATCCAGGTTCAATTTTTATGCTAGAACTATCACTCATCAGACCAGAAATGACAAAGAGAGTAGCATAATCCCATTCAAAATGTTATGCATATACTAACTTGTGTGCTATTACTAGAAATTGGATCTAAATGAAAAATTTTAATGAAATTTAACATTTTTTTAAAGGCATTCAATATTTAATATTAGATAAAGTAAATAAACTAACATATAAATACTGTATTGGGAAATTTATAGAAAATACACTAAACATATATTTCTTGTCAGCTAGTATTTGATACTAGATTGATTTTAGGAATTTGGTCTGTGATAATGATTAATAAGTGCCAAAATGTCATTATCATAGATGGTCATCAAAATAATGACTTCAAATTGTATAGTTTCATGGTTCCCAAATTGACCACTCTTTGATTTAGTTACTCTTATCATTCTTTTCATATTACCCAAATTACAATTTGGAGCATGACCAAAAATATATAACTTTCCATGAATCACTTTTTTGGAAATATATTTAGTAAGGTTTTATTAGATTTATTTTACATTATATGTCTAATACAAAAAAAAAATCAATTATCTTATTTGTTTTACAAATGTTTTCTTATTAATGATAATCTGCCTCTTAGATCTCCCATTTTGTTTATTATAATTGAATAGGTAATAATTGTTTTTGCTTTTATTGTTAATAAAAAACATGTTTTTAAGTTACTAAAGTTAAAATCCATACTGCTCAACTTATAAAAGCATACATTTGCAACATTTTTATATTAATTATTACAAAAAGAATAACGTAATGTGGGAAAGATATCTTTCATTTTTCAACCAAAATATATTTTACCTCAGCTTAATTCATGCCTTTAAATAATCAATGATTATTTTCTTTCGCACTCACACAAATATTTTGATATTTGCATATATATAATTAGCATATTAAAGTAGTTTTGCCATTTTTAAATATATGTCAGAATATTTCAATTAAATATGCATCATTTGATACATTGGTAGGTAAGTAGTTAGGCTGGTAGATAGGCAAATAAAACATAGATAAATGGATGAATCAACAGACAGACAAATAGGTAGGTGATTATTTTCAAAAAATATCTATAATCCTAATATGTATTTTACATGTAAACATGATTAAATAATAATCGTATAAGCAGTCATATTTTAAAATATTTGGAATAAGAGATTTAACTGACTAACTTTGAACACTAATGATATATTGTTAGCGATATGTTTTGTAATTATTATTTTTATTGGTTCCATTAAAACATTATTGTTTAATTATTGAAATAAATATTACTTACAGTAAAAAGATTAATTTATTAAAATAATAGGATTTTTATTTATTTTTTAAAAATGTTAATAGCTTGTTAAATTATAAAATAAAAATATGTATTTTTTTTTATAAAATATTACAAATACAGTAAGCATTTATAATGGCATCTTATTTATAATTTGAAATTTTTTTAAGTGTGATAATGATAAATATTTTAAACTCAAACAGCACATGTATTTTATCTAATTTTTTCTACTTGTTCTATCATTTTGGGAACTGTGATAAACAATTAGTTTTTACTTTATTTTATATATTTCTTATATTTGCATTTATATATATTATGTTTGTAATGTATTTATAATTTTTTATTATTATAAATTTTATTTTATTTTTAAAATGTTATTAAAAAATGTAATTATTAATATGTTTTTTATCCAATTTAGTATACGATTTTGCTGTTTTTCAGGACTAGGGTTTTTTTTCCATAAATTTATTTTGATTCTCATTTTTTAAAAACAAAAATTCTAATAATATATAGTACATTTAATAATTATATTAAATATTCTGGCACAATCTTAAATTATATTTTTAAAAGCATCAGAATTTTAAATAAGTTATCTACATTAATTGTACTACTATATTTTAATTAAATAGAATGGAACCAGCGCTGTCATTTCTTGTTGAAAGGAGAAAGATTTTGCTATATACTTTTTAAATGTGGAAATAATAAGTGACTAAAATTTATTATCAAATATTGAAACAATAATGTTAAAACATGTGGGAGTAAATGGCATGAATGAATAAGTTAAAAATCTCATTGAACAAGGAAAATATACTATGTTTTAATCAAAAATAAAACATTATTGTGTTTTGCCTTAGATGTGATGTAATTTTAACTTGAAATTGCCAGTTTTAATTGATTATTTTCTCTATACATATGATTTCCTGTTATATTTTTAATGTTTGCACAACACACACACATGTATATACTAATTATTTATGTAAAAAATGACTGCTTAATTAAAATAAGGTATTCATTCTGCATGTGATTTTAAGAATGAATATAACTGTTTTTTAATAATAATAATAATAATAATAATAATAATAATAATAATAATAATAATAATAATAATAATAATAATAATAATAATAATAATAATAATAATAATAATAATAATAATAATAATAATAATAATAATAATAATAATAATAATAATAATAATAAAAAACACTCATTTTAAAGTTGTTGAAAAAAAAATTAATTTGAAAAATTACTCTTTCCTTTATATTTTATAGACTATACTCAAGCTAATTACAATGAGTTTTGGTACAACAAATTAATTGCTTTCAGTATTTTATTCCATATAGTTTTCATTTATTGTAGTTTACATTGAAATACATGTATTTAAGGATAATTTAATGGAGGCCCATGACTTAGATCACAGTTATAATCCAAAACAATTATTTTGAAAGGAAAAATATGACACAAAGTCAAAAAATATATTAAAATTAATTTCTCTTCATTATGTAAAGTTAGAATTTAATGAAAACTAAAATTTAACTTTAAAAAATGTTAAATAAAAATAAACAAACTTTTACATCCTTAGATGTTCTGTGTTGGACTATTTCCATCATCTTTGAGTGAATGTTGAATGTATAGAAAATTTTAAACTTTATTTAAATTTTTCAAATACAAACAACTTGTTAATAATAACACTCAAATTCACTTATAGATTATGTAAATAGTCCAACATATCACCTCTAATAATATACCATCATCAAAATCTTTTTACATTCTGATAAAAATTCAATCCATTATTTTTAGTATTTCTGTTTTCTTACATGATTTTTTTGTAGATACCTCAAGATAATATTCATCTAGGGTCCCATTTGCTCTACCAGTCTCTCTATGGTATTTATGGTTATACAATTCAGTTCTTTTTTGAATCTGATAAACTATATTTTTTAACAATAAAATACCTTACATGAGCAGCACTCATATTAAGAGTCTTAGCAAAAAATCCTCCAATCAAATGTTTGTTTTTTTACAAATGATTATTACATTAATGCTATCATTTGTCATTTGCTTTTGATTAGTTCATATTAGCAAATAATTTCGTTTTGTTCAACAATATTATGATATAAACTGCTTTCATTATCTGTGAACTTTTTAATTTATGTTTAAAAATAATACACCTTTTTGTTTTAGCTTTACCATATTTAGAATTTAAATTATTCACCATTCTATATATGCTTTTTCTTACAGAAATGATTTCTTTTTCTTTTTAATATTGATAAATGTTTGACTAAATTTTTCTGAATCATAATTAAAAATTATTATTTATATGTATACAAAAAGAATTTTTTTAAAAAACCAATAAAGACAAACAATTACAGAATAAAAACTAGATACTAGTATAGCATTTACAAATTGTGACAAAAATATTAGAAACTTTATTTCAAGCTGAAATTCTTTGAAAAGTCTTACATTCATGATTTCTAAATCATCCAGTAGTGCTGTTAGTAATATTTGCTAACATATTCATCAATTTAGTGATTCTATGTTAGCATTTAGATTTTCACCATTTTTATCATATCTTCACTTTGAAATTTTGTTTTACGTCAACAATAATTATTTCAAGTTCTTCAGTAATGGCTCATGGCTAAAATTATTACAGTATCTACACCTTTTTTTTAATGGAGACAAAACTCTCCAGACAGTAGCACCATTCAGTGCACAGTGTATTCAATGAATGCAGGAAAGTTTGAAAATCCCTACCTAGTGCCTACTCATCCAATATCCCCAGACTAATTTCTAGCTTGTGGCTTTAATCACTGAGAACCTAGAAACTAGTCTGGGGTTATTGGATTAGTATGCACAAGATAGGGATTTATGCTCAAACTTTCTTTCATCCATTGATTACTCTGTCTTGCACTGAATGGCAGTACTGTATGGAGAGTTTTGCCTCTGTGAAAAACAACTTGTGAAAGCATGAAGAATGGTAATCATAATGAATGTTTGATGGTTTAGTATCTACACCTAGGAATATATATTTTAAAAATATATACATTTTTAACACTAGAGATTTAAATTTTTTTTAGATTTCTGCCATTGTTACTTTCATTTTAAAATTAATTAACATTAATCAGCTTTCAAATTCTGCTTTTCTGGCTTATGGTTAAAATTATTATATCCTATACATATAGGAGAATACTCTTAAAAATATGTATCAAATTTTCACTAATAGAGAGAGATAGGAGTAAATGAACTAAATTTATAAATAAGCCTTTTGTGGTAAAGATGTTTTTCATTTTCAGTGTGTGTATTTGTATTTAACCCATAAATCTTCATATTCACTCTATAATGATTTGTCAAATGTCTCTGAGATAGAATATTTATATTAATTTATAAAATTTACAATAAGGGATAATGCAAAATAGAATAAAACAATATATGAATAGTTGCAATACACTCTAAAAAACATATTTATGGTTCTGCACATTGGAAATCCAGAATTAAATATTTCTAGATGAAATTTAGGCCAAGAAAAGCACAATAAAACATTTTTTTTTTTTAAAAAATCAATTTGATCAATTGAATGAAACTGTTAGGCTTAATTTATTTCTTAGGTGCCTTATAGTTTTCCAAGAAAATAACTATTTAAAGATCATTTTATGGTTATAATTACCATAAGCAGTGAATAAAAAATATGTTAAAATCCAATGTGCATATTTCATTACCAATTGAGTTTATTTTTAACAGCAAGTTTAAATGTGTGAGATTAATATTTTTTTCTGCGAACAAGCGATTGTTTTGACAGTATAAGTAGTAATAATTTACATTACTTGATATCTTTCCAGGAAAATATATTCTAGTCTTTTTAAAGAACTATATTATAAAGCTATAAAAAATTATATATTTTAAAAGTGAACCTTAATGTTCTATGGAACTTGATTTTTGGTCTCTCTTTTGAAAGTTTTGTAAGTTTACACATATCCATTAACCTCTTAATTACATCACATGATCACCATTTCTTATGTTTGTTTATAACTGTGATTAAAACAGGCAAAACTCACTGTAGGTATTGCCACACACTGCAAGCTAAAGTCATCAATAAATGCCAGAAGGTTTGTGCATAAAATCCCCATCTAGTGCTACTCATCCAATATCCCCCAGACTAGTTTCTGATTTGTGGCCTTCGTCAGTGAGGAGCTTTGGATCTGAGAGCACTGCACCTAGGTTTTAGGATCTAATGCAACCCTCCAGCAGCCACATTTTATCTTTACTTAAAAATATTAAGGTGCTTTCAATTTGAGGCTCATAGTTTTGTAGTTAAGTAGAGATAAAAGGTAGCTGCTGGATAGTTGCTTTAGATCCTAAGATCTAGGTGCAGTGCTCTCATATCCAAGGCTCCTTACTGACAAAGGCCACAAGCCAGAAACTAGTCTGTGGATATTGGATGAGTAGACACTACATGGGGATTTTATTACTCTAGCTTGCAGTGTGTGGCAATAGGTTAAGTGACTTTTGCCTGTTTTAATAACTTCTTAATTAACGAGCGGATTTGATTTATAGATTAATAATCATGGCATTAATTAATTATACCTTAAATAAGATTGCGAAATAAATTATTAATGTTTTTAAAATTTAATTTAAAATCAGAAAATGTTCTGAATATAATTTATATTTAATGTAAAAAAGAAAAAAAAAGGCTTTAAAATAAAATAGCTGTGATCAATATAGAATAAAAGTTTTAAGCATATGGAAGTAATGAAAGATCTAAATATTTCAAAGACTGATGAATAAAAAAAAATTGACATTCGAAAATATTGTAAACCAAAAAAACCTCCTAAGTTTACATTTATTTATAATAATAATAATAATAATAATAATAATAATAATAACAACATCGGAACAAAAAAAACAATTATTAAGTATATAGAGAAACGGGTAGTAATTAAAATAGCTAAATAGACATATATATATATATTTAAAAAGCAATTAAAGATGTTCTAGGAGATTAATTTCACTTTTAAAAATGATTTTCTGAATCAGTAAATAAAGCAGCAAAATTATTTAAATCCTTTTCCTGGATCTTAGAGGAGGTACTTTGCTTTAAAAAAATAAAATAATAGTATCTGCCAAGTTAATGATAAAACTTATTTCATCACTAATCTTCAAAATATATATAGATTCCTTTTTAAATATGTTCCAAGAGTTTTCATTTTATTTTTTAAGATATTGTTTCTAAGATTTATTCATCAAGCAACATTCCAATCAAGCAATTAGTTTTCAAGGTTTATTCTTTAAAATCTAAAAAAAAAAAAATCTAAATCAATGATAAGTTCTAAATAAATAAAATCAATAACAAAGTATTTCATATATATTTTTTGCCAAAGACAATAAAATAATTTATAATGGAATATTAGAAATGGGCAATATTTCCTGTATGATAATCGATTGTTGCTTGCCACTACTTCTTAATAGAGTTTATTCTAACATCAATATTTTAATTTTATAGTTTCATTATAAGGATAGACATAAGAGAGTCGATGATTTTTTTTAATTTTGGAAACTGCAAAGGCTTGCTTTTATTATTCATCACAAGATGGAACAAAAATTAATGACTGTAGACTATGTAAATTCACATGCTATTATCAAAAAAAAAATACTATTTATGGCAGTTCATTATATGTGTTTGTGTAAAGTCTTGGAAAAAATTATAATTCTTGTATCCTATTTAGATATATTGATGTGTAAATAAGTTAGTATTACATCCATTAGCTATCAAGATTTAATTTATGCTTCAAAATTATTCTGTTTTATACTCTACATTTATTAAAACAATACATTTTAACACGATGTATTGAAAAGATGTTGCTATCTTATATAATTACCTCATTATCTATGATATCTAACTCTCAGAACTCAGATCCAGAAAGATATTACAAGATTTGTTGACCAGATTGATGAGGGGCAGATGGCATATGGTAATCATTTTAAAAAATTTTAAAATATAAATGTTTTGATATCTCTTATAAAATATTCATGATCATTGATTATTGACAATCACTCTTAACAAAGTTATTATATATATATATATTGTAACGGGCACATACGTTACATTGTGTTTTTTTATTATTAAACATAAAAAATAAAAGTTCACAAATAAAACGTCTTTTTTTAAGAATTAAAAATTGAAAATTAAAATTCTATACTAAAATCATATATATATATAAAATTGCACAGAAGAAAAAAATTATTAAAATAAAACTTTATTAAAAATAAAAAAGTATTTTAAAAGCAAAAACTTAAAAAGATTTGGAGATAAAAATATATCTTTAAGTTTGGAAAACAAATTAATTAATGTTATTGAAAAATGGAAATGATTATTTTAATTAGTCAAAGTGAACTAGCCCTTGGGCATTTAAATGTATAAGCAACAGTCAGATAGGAAAACAATAGAAACTAATAGCAAATAAAAAGAAATCCCTTAGGAATTGGACCTCAGCGAAAGCATCTTCATCATCATGATGTAATGTTGAGTTAATCTGCAAAATTAATATAAAAAGAAAGGTTTGGAAATAAAAAAATTAATTAGAGATAGAGATGTGTGATAGTGGTGGTGATACATGTTAGTGTGGAGTTGAAGGAGAAAGGATTGAAAAGACGCACTCTTCAATCCCTTCAATTCTGCTAAAAAAAAGGAAAGAGAAATGACATCGTTTTCTAAATCGAGGACCAGCTAAAGTAAAAGACCTTCAGATGAATCAATAAAATGGCCAATAGCATACCAGTCTCACCAGGATGTCAGGACAATTAATACTGGAACCCAAATAGCAATGGTTTAAAGCTGAACTTTTCTAAATGTAAGAAATATATATAATTAATGAACATTTCTAAACAATAAGAACTTTAATTCTAAAAGTCATTCCGTATTTAAATAATTGCAATAGAATCCTATCTAACCAACTTTATTTATTAATAAGTAATTTTAATTTGATGTATTTCTTTTGTAAAATCATTTCCATTTTTTTTTGTTCTTTTAAATTTTTATTATGATTTTTGTTTTTCGTTAAATTAAATTATATAAATGTTAAACTTAAGTCGGATGTGAATGGCAATATAGATTTGTAAAGTTATATTAGGGGAAGGTAATCTTAGGTTATTTGTTTCGTAGTTAAATTAGGTCAATGGATTGGATATATTGGTGTAATTAGTAGATGTAGTACGAGATTTGCTATGGGCAGAATCGCTTTATATGCCACACACTTCCTTTTTGCCTATGGAATGTGATCATAAGTTGGCAAAATGACCGCAGTCCTTTCTTATGGAGTTTTTTTTATTGCTCTTCTCATCAGATAGATGTAGTATTCCTATCTGATGAGAGGCAATTTCTTCTCTTAGCCTATTTTTGTGTTGCTGTATTCATGTTACATTGAATGCATCGATATATCAGATAGATTGACATTGGTTTAACTGCGAACTTTTGGCCTAAGGTTAAATAAGGATAGAATATTTTCTTTTCAAATGCAAATCTATGTAGTCTATTCATACTCGACACTCTAAATAAAAATGCATTAAATTTAAGTTAGGTATGGACGTTGCATGGATTTGTTAGTTATGTTTTGGTTTCCATATTCAGTTAGAATATATAAGTCATCGATGAGAATGTGGCATCTTATGATGAATGTCATTCGGTTTTTTGTATTCCCTCTGCAATTGACATTATCAATGACTTTGTATTTTGATCGGTTATGTTTATTTTGAAATGTTTTAACCATGGAATCTATGCAGCCAATCTATACTCAACATTATAAAACAAACTTTTATAAATACATCTGTGCGAACTTATAAAAATTAAAATCTAAAATAAAATTTTAAAATGTAGTTAAATGCTAAAGTAAACATACTAAGATAATAATGCTAAATTATATATATATATATATGTGCATAAATAAATGTTTGTGTGTATATTACTGACAGTGGCTTATTTTATTCTTTTTTATATATTATTAGATAAGAATTCATTATAAAATATAAATTTCTGCTATTCCACTGAGCTAGTGACAATGGGCTAATGACCGGAATCAAAATATATAAAATAAAATAAAAATTTTTTTTTCCTTTTTTTTTAACTTACGCTTCTGCCTACTATATAAATTTTCTAGGTTCAAATGCCTAGTGTTTCCCTGTAGTGCAGATTACATTAAGCTCTATTTTCTGGATCATTATAATTGGTCTCCCAACTAGGGCCGATCTTTAATAAACCACCAGTACCCTGAGAATTTTAAAGATAAATCATGATCATAATATTTTTTCTGAAATGTGTATGTGCTTTTTTTTGTATTAACGTAAAGTTATACTTTGAATTTTTGTTGTAAAAGCACTGCCAGAAAAAAATTGCGCATATATTAAACATGAGAAAGTATAAATAATTTTAAATTGTATTTTGTTAAAAAGAAAGTCAAAAGGTTGCAATTATGTTTTTTTTTAAATATATATTATGCTTTTATGTGTATAGGCGCACACAGCTATGTAAGTTTATGATGGTAAATGTGGTACCTTATGATGAGTACTTTTGGGAATTACTTCAGTGTAACCCTATGTATGCATTTCAATCAGTCATAAATAAGTTGGTGGTATTTATAATTGTGCTGCAAATATACACGTATAAACCCATTATTTCTTAAAACGTATTCACCTCAATGCAACCTTCTTAAATAAATAATTTATAAAATTTGCTTGTCATGCCGTGTGTAAAAATAAAATGTATAAAAAAATAGAACTCTTGGGGGGAGGAGGTGAAACGTGGATGGTTCTTAGGAAAACGATAGTAAACATCTTTCTTTTTTGTATATAGTCTTTATACTAACCGAATGTTTTGTAAATTTTCGTTAATCGTGTACCGTAATTACTAACCCGAAGTAAATTTTTTTTTGTTTATTTTTTTTAAGCAAGTTTACTGATATGTAATGGGCACATATGATGTTACATTGTTTTTTTTTATTATTAAACATGAAAAAAATAAAAGTTCGCAAATAAAACTTCTTTTTTTAAGAATTAAAAATTGAAAATTAAAAGTCTATACTAAACTCATATATATATAAAATCGCACAGAAGAAAAAAATTATTAAAATAAAACTTTATTAAAAATAGAAAAAGTATTTTAAAAGCAAAAACTTAAAAAGATTTGGAGATAAAAATATATCTTTAAGTTTGTAAAACAAATTAATTAATGTTATTGAAAAATGGAAATAATTATTTTAATTAGTCAAAGTAAACTAGCCCTTGGGCATTTAAATGTATAAGCAATGGTCAGATAGGAAAACAATAGAAACTAATAGCAAATATGAAAAAATCCCTTAGGAACCGGATCTCAATGAAAGGGTCTTCATCATCATGACATAATGTTGAGTTAATCCTCAAAATTAATATAAAAGGAAAGGTTTGGAAATAAAAAATTAATTAGAGATATGTGATAGCAATGGTGATACATGTTAGTGCGGAGTTGAAGGAGAAGTAATTGAAAAGACACACTCTTCAATCCCTTCAGTTCTGCTAAAAAAAAGGAAAGAAATGACATCGTTTTCTACATCGAGGACCAGCTAAAGTAAATGACCTTCAGCTGAATCAATAAAATGGCCAACAGCATACCGGTCTCGCCAGGATGTCAGGACAATTAATACTGGAACCCAAATAGCAACAGTTTAAAGATGAACTTTTCTAAATGTAAGACATATATATAATTAATGAACATTTCTAAACAATAAGAACTTTAATTCTGAAACTCTTCCCTTTTTAAATAATTGCAATAGAATCCTATCTGACCAACTTTATTTATTAATAAGTAATTTTAATTTGATGTATTTCTTTTGTAAAATCATTTCCATTTTTTGTTTTTTTAAGTTTTTATTATGATTTTTGTTTTTCGTTAAATTAAATTATATAAATGTTAAACTTAAGTCAGGTGTGAATAGCTATATAGATTTGTAAAGTTATATTAGGGGAGGGTAATCTTAGGTTATTTGTTTCATAGTTAAATTAGGTCAATGGATTGGATATATTGGTGTAATTAGTAGATGTAGTACAAGATTCACTATGGGCAGAATCACTTTATATGCCGCACACTTTCTTTTTGCCTATGAAATGTGATCGTAAGTCGGCAAAATGACCACAGTCCTTTCTTATGGAGTTTTTTTTATTGCTCTTCTCATCAGATAGATGTAGTATTCCTATCTGATGAGAGGCAATTTCTTCTCTTAACCTATTTTTGTGCTGCTGTATTCGTGTTACATTGAATGCATCAATATATAGATAGATTGATGTTGGTTTAACTGCGAACTTTTAGCTTAAGGTTAAATAAGGATAGAATATTTTCTTTTCAAATGCAAATCTATGTAGTCTATTCATACTTGACACTCTAAATAAAAATGCATTAAATTTAAGTTGGGTATGGATGTTGCATGGATTCGTTAGCGGTTAATTATGTTTTGGTTTTCATATTCGGTTAGAATATATAAGTCATCGATGTCAATGCGGCATCTTATGATGAATGCCATTGGGTTTCTTGTATTCCCTATAACCCAGTGATAACATTTAATAATCTTTAATAATTGTTGCTATCCTCCCAGCAAATTTTTTCTAGTAATTCATACTGGAACTGTATTATTCAATGTGTGATGCAGGAAAAAAATGCGTTTTTAAAAATATGTTTTGATCGGTTATGTTTATTTTGAAATGTTTTAACCGTGGAATCTATGCAGCCGATCTATACTCAACATTATAAAATAAAGTTTTATAAATACATCTGTGTGAACTTATAAAAATTAAAATCTAAAATAAAATTTAAAAATGTAGTTAAATGCTAAAGTAAACATATTAAGATAATAATGCTAAATTATATATATATATATATATATGCATAAATAAATGTTTGTGTGTATATTACTGGCAGTGGCTTATTTTATTCTTTTTTATATATTCTTAGATAAGAATTTATTATAAAATATAAATTTCTGCTATTCCACTGAGCTAGTGACAATGGGCTAACAACCGGAATCAAAATATATAAAATAAAATAAAATAATTTTTTTAAACTTACGTATCTGCCTACTATATAAATTTTCTAGGTTCAAATGCCTAGTGGCGCCCTGTAGTGCAGATTACATTAAGCTCTATTCTCCGGATCATTATAATATATTTAGAAGAGCAAATCTATATTATAGCAATAACACAGAGGCAAAACTCTCCATACAATAGTGCCACTCTGTGCAAGCCAAAATAATCAATGAATGCAGGAAGATTTGTGAATAAAATTTCTATCTAATGCCTACTCATTAGATAGGGATTTTATGTACAAACTTTCCTGCATCCTTTCATTACTCTGGCTTGCACTGAATGGTGCTACTGTATGGAGAGTTTTGCCTCTGTGTAAACAGTTTATGTAAGCATAAAGAATGGTGGTCATGTGATGTTTAGTAGTTGTAGCAATAACAATGTTTATATTGCAATGCTGAAGAAAGTAAAAAAAAATTATTTAATAATAAAAACTCAGTGATTGACTAATAAATATACAAATTGCCATTTACGTGTGTGCGTTTCTCACTTGAGAAATAAAAATTAAACTGCCTAAAGGTTTAAAGAAAAATTAATTCATGAACATTATTAAAGATTATTAAATATTTACTTTGTGAGATGTAAGAGAACGATAAATTATAATGTAAAGGCAGAATGAAAAATGTTCGATATGGGGAAAAAAGTTTTTAAAAAAATCTAAATTTAAACCTTATTTAATCTGCCTTTCAAATGGAAGTTTTAATTAAACAACTTGTTCATTTCTATAGAAAATCTCATGGTACATTTGAATCTAGTATTAAAAGTTTAAAATTAATAACATTTTAGAAGTTATAATTAAAAAATGATAAATAGGCAGTGAATTTCTTTCTTTCGATGTAAATAAAAAGAGAAAAAGAAAAGCTATTTGTCACTTCTTATTTTGTTTATAAAAAAAACCATATAATGTACTAAAATTTGAATCCACAATATGTTTCGGAGAGAGTAAAAGGAAGTATTTTCAAAAAAATATATTTTTGTATTGAAGCAAAAGTCATATATTCCCTAGCTGGTGACATATATGTTTGAAAACCATGTTGTTTGAATTATAGCGGTTTGGTATGAAATAGTTTAGAAACAAGCAACTACTTCTTCTTCTTCTTCTTCTTCTTCTTCTTCTTCTTCTTCTTCTTCTTCTTCTTCTTCTTCTTCTTCTTCTTCTTCTTCTTATTATTATTATTATTATTATTATTATTATTATTATTATTATTATTATTATTATTATTATTATTATTATTATTATTATTATTATTATTATTATTATTATTATTATTATTATTATTATTATTATTATTATTATTATTATTATTATTATTATTATTATTATTATTATTATTATTATTATTATTATTATTATTATTATTTTAATTTTAGGAGGCCAGAAGTTTATTTTATATTCCTTTGCATTAGAGTGCAATCTAGTATTGCCATGATCCACTCCTCTGAAAAGAGACTGAAGAGAGGAGAAACAAACATTGATACAGTATGACATTTTTTACTGTTTTTAAAGTATTTTCCAGTACTCCAGTTACAACAGTTACTATGATCAATTTGTTTAGAAAAAATCCATCTACCGTGTGTGGTTAGAGAACCAAAGCCACACCAGTCAAAACAATCTGGAAAATGCAGTCGGATGCAGAAATTAGTGAAGTTTGAAAAACCATCTTGTGCAATGCTAAAGGAAGAAATATCACATAGATTACTCAAGACTTACAGATAGTATACCTTATAGTTTATGTCACCAAGGATGCTGTATTTACTCTCTCTAACATCACCAGTGTTCAAGATCATCAATGGAAAAACTAAGGAAGACAATAGTAAAATATTAAAAATAAGATATCTGAAAAAAACATATTTGTGACAGTTTCTTTATTTAACTAGTAAGAGCTTATTATAAATAACATAAGACCTTAAACTTGAACCATAGGTTAAACTTAAAGTATCATTTGTTATTATAATATTTTTGTGTATGTGTGAATAGTTATGACATTTTATTTATTCATTATTAAGAAATTAAAAATAATCAATTTTGTTTGTGTGTATAACTCAATCCAAATATATGCTTTTTATACCTATATGCTAGTTAATATCCATAGTCCTGAGAAATTATGTAATCCACCCAGGGACAGGATGTGATGGCAATTATTGTTGATGATGATCGTTCCTTTAAAAACTTGTTTAAAAGTAAACTTTATTTTTATTGAAACTGAAAAACAAATAACAACTTTTGGGAGTATGGTTAATTTTATTATATTTTTAATTAAAATTTTTATTTGAATTTTATTAACCATTCAACTTATTATTTATTTGAAACAAAATCCATGGCACACATCTTGAAGAATTCATTATACATAGTGAATATATTTTGATTGCATATAGTCAGTATCCAGGTTCAAACTCATCTTTCACCTAAATATAAATATAAAACTCATATAGTGGAAATTTATACCATTATATAATTCACACAACCAATGTTTTGGAGCAGGAATCCCTTTATTCTGTTAAATTTCAATCTTATACATTACACATTTATGCAACCTACTTTGTGGTATTAACATTCCCTTTCTTGTTTTTAATTTTACTTATGCATAGTTATGTAAATTAATGAATATTAAAGCATGAATAAATTTAGCATATTATGATGTAAAATAAATAAATAAAAAGCAATAAATGTTTGGATTGAAAACAAATGTGTACCTATTAATATTTTATGGTTGTGTCTATGTAGGCAACATGATATTTAATATTTGGCTTATAAATAATATAAACAAACAACATGGCAGAGTTGTATCATGGTTTTCTGAAGAAAATTGCATACTGAAGAGTTGAGACTGGTATGTGTTTAATTAATGATAGAATATATATAAAAGAAATATTTCAGTTTGTAAATCTGCAAGAAGAATAGTCAACAAGAGAATGAATATTGTAGAAGATTTCATTTTGTATATATAAATAATATCACATTAAAAAAAAATAATGGGAGCTCAGTTAAATATGGATCTACCTGCAACATAAGAGCCAGTACAGTCAATGCAATTAATATCAACCACAGAAAAAGCTATCCTAACAATGTAAAAGCTTTTAGAATAAAAACCAGATACATTTAATAATGAAATGCTGTGTACATTTCTGAAAAAAATCAACAAAAATGTAAAAAAATGCAACAGAGAAATTAGAAAATGCTGAAAAAAAATTGAAGAAATTCAACAGAGAAATCATTAAATGCAAATAAAAAATGAAAAAAGGCAACAAAAATTAGAAGAAAAGCAACAAAAATTTCTGAGGAAAATGCAACAGAGTCATGAAAAAGGGCTTAAGAAAATGAATGAAAACTTTGAAGTGGCATATGAAGAGAAAAAACTCAAGAAAGAGTAGATAATATAAGTCTTTAAATCTGAGAATATTTTGGATTCTATAGATAAAAACTCAAATAAAATAATTAATAAAAATAAAACATCTATAATAGAAACATTATATTAAGGACAAGGTGTAGTAATGGAAGATACCAATGAAGTATTGCGTTGAATTTGAATATAGTTAAGGAACCTAAAATCGAGCCTTTAAATGAAGTAGACTCTTGTAATGATGCTAATAAAAAGAAAGTACTAATTCAGTCATCCATGAAAATAAATAGTATGTAGATGAGTGCCAGAGATCACTGCTTACAGAATCTTTTGAGATTTTTATCTTTAAGCAACATGATGAATTCTGTTGCTTAAATATTAGAAAGAAGAAAAAGGTGAAAGTAAAAGATCCACTCCAGAATAAAGTAAATATATATTTTTGAGTCATTCCATGTAACATCTCCATCTCTAAAGGAATATCTGGAAAAAGGTAAAACTTGATATTAGAAAATTATGGCTGGTTCTTTCTCTATTGATCCTGAATCTATTAAAATGAAAATGTTTTAAGGAGAAAGAAAATTATATGAGTTAAATGATTAAATATATGACAATCCTGAAAATGATATTAAAATTATGAAGAAGAGAAATTACTAGATTGGTAGAAAGCAAGAGTTACTATTATTGATATTGAAAAAAAAATTAATAATTTAGATATTGGAAATAATTAAGAAACATTTATGCATAGGATAAAAAATACTTTTATAGTTTGTTTAGATATATTCACATTCTAGTGATGTATTGGGATTTAGTCATATACATGAGACACTATGTTGCCATGTGATGTTGTGAAGTGTATATTATCACAGATGCTGTCACAACATTTTTTTTTCTTTTCTAAATAGTTTACTCACTCACATGTAAAGCTCAAAGGAAACAAAGTGCAGTTCAAATGTTTGTGGAATTTATTAGCCTTTAAAACTCAAAAGAGAGCAAGGCTTTACTTTCAAGGGTTAGTCCCTTCAGCCTCTAAGACCCAAATAGAAGCAATGTTTATATTTTACATTGATGTATTGTGAATAGCTCATCAGAGGTCCAACTGGGATAATCCTTCCAGTGTCCATGCTTCACCATACACTTTTATGGTGGATTTTTTTTTATAGATTCTAAGAGTTGAAATTCTATGCATTCTTTATAGCATTCAGTATCAAGCACATCTCTGCATTTTATGGACATATGTATTCTAAAACAATTCAAAACAAAGCAAAACTCTCCATACAGTAGTGCCATCTTGTGCCAACAAGAGCAATCAATGGATCCCAGAAGGCTTGTGCATAAAATCCCTACCTAGTGCCTACTCATCCAATATCCCCAGACTAGTTTCTGGCTTGTGTCCTTCGTCAGTAAGGAGCCTTGGATCTGAGAGCACTGCACTTAGTATGAGATAGTGATCATATGTATTCTGTAAAATATTATTTGTAAAAATAAAATATAAAAAAATAATTAGAAAAATGTATAAGTTTTGTAGTATTTGTAGCAATAACAATAGTTATATTACAATGCTGAAAGAAGAAAAAAAAATGTGTTTAATAAAAACTTAGTGATTTACTAATAAATATAACCATTTACGTGTGTGCGTGTATCACTTGAAAAATAAAAAAAAAATTTAAGCTGCCTAAAGGTTAAAATAAAAATTTATTCAAGAACATTATTAATAATTACTTTGTCACATGTAAAAGAACAATAAATTACAAGTAAAGAAAGAAAGAAGAATGTTCGATATGCAAAGTTGTTTTTTTTTTAAAAAAAAAATTAATTTCAAACCTTATTTAATCTTCCTTTAAACAATTTCTTTAGAAAATCTAATGGTACATTTGAATCTAGTATTAAAAGTTTAGAACTAATAATATTTTAGAAGTTATAATTAAAAAATTATAAGTTGTAGTGATTTTTTTTCATATGTATATAAGTAAAGAGTGAAAGAGACAAGCATTTGGGATCTCTTTTTTTTTTTTTTTGTTCTTAAAAAAAACATAATATAATATACTAAAATTTGTATCTATAACATGTTTTGAAGAAAATAAAAGAGGGTGTTTTTCAAAAAATATATTGTTGTATTGAAGCAAAAGTCATGTATCCCCTAACTGGTGAAATGTATATTGTTTGAAAGCCAAGTTGTTTGAAGAACGTCGGTTTTATATAAATAAGATAGAAACAAGATCATTATTTTTATTATTGAAACAGCCCGGTTTATTCTACATTGCTTTCATTGGAGTGCAGTTTGCTATTGAAGCCATCTACGGTGAAGAGAGAAACCATTGATTAAAACTCTTTTCTACCACAAACTGTATTTCACTGATTGCTTTTAAGTTATTTTTCTATTCTCCAATTACAACAGTCAGTATGATCAATTTATTTATCTACCATGTTCGGCCAGAGAAACAGAAACTCCAACAGCCAAACAACCTGGTAAATGCAGTCGGATCCAGAAATTAGTGTTGAATTTTGAACTTGTTGCTAAAGTTTAAAAAACCAGCTTGTGCAACGCGTGATGAAATGAATATTTCTGTATAGATTACTCAAGGCCTACAGATAATATAACTAATAGAATATTATTAGTGTTGCTGTATTTACTCTCGCTAACATCACCAGTGTAGAAGGAGAAAATCATCATCGGAAAAATTAAGAAAGACAGCAGTAAAATATTAAAAGAATAGTATCTGAAAAACATGGTTAATGACTGTTTCCCTATTTAACATGGTATAATCTTATCATTTTAAATACCATAAGTCACTTAAAATATCTTTTATTATTATATTGTGTGTGTGTGTGTGTGTATGTGGATAGTTGCAACTGTATAGGCAACTATTTTATTTATCCATTATTAATATTTTTTTCTACAATTCCATTTAGTTTGTGTTTGTAATTCATCCAAATATATTATTTTTACACCATTAGCTATTTAATATCCACAGGCCTGAGAAATTATGAAATCTCTGGGGAACATGAGGGGATGTGGCAATGATTGATGATGATCATTCCTTTAAAAAACGTTTCCAAAAGTAAACTTTCTTTTTAAAAAGTTAGCACCTTTGAGTTATTGTTTTTTAGTGCAACTGAAAAACAAATAAATACTTTTGGGAGTATGTTTAAATTATAAGTCATCATCACTACATTGGTTAATATTATTATATTTTGAATTAAAAAAATTTTTAATTGTATTAATCATTCAACTTATTATTTAATTGAACCAAAGTGTACGGTACACGTCTTGAAGATCTTATTATATATGTGTATATCTTTGATTGTATATAGTTGGTATCTACATACAAATTTGTCTTTTACTTAAACATAAAAAAACCCATACAGTGGAAATTTGTACCGTACAATATAATTGATATTTTTTCTCCTTGATGTATAATAATGAATCTACTTACTATTTTAAAGACACATTTTTAAAAAATTGGATATATAGAGAGTTTGTTTGCATTTTAACTTTATAGCTGTTTGAAATGTGACTTTGAACTGTGGGTGATATTTGAGATTATTTAAATGTGAATTATTTTTATTTTATGTTTTAATTGAAAAAGTTGTTTAAAGCAACAAGACCAGTGGATAGTTTAAACCAATAAGAACCTTCCAAACAAATTAAAAATTAAATATTGGTGCCATTTAATATATATATTAGTAAAAACCAGTCATCTCAATATCAATCACAATCAACAATTTGGAACTGTTGTCAAGGCAACCCTCTTTGAAATATATATATATATATATATTCATTAGCAATCACTCATAAATGAGTAAGATTATTTTAAATCCTGATGAAAACAGAAAGACAAAAACAAAAAATTAAGATGAATATTATGAAGATAAATTAATCCACAAAAAATAATTCTACATCTATTTCATGTTAATTTTATAGATTATTTATTTGGTGTAATGCTGTCTTTTAACTTGCACAATAAAATTTCTTTTGTAAAAAATTGTATTATCTTGTCTGTATGTAGTTTTCCAATATAGTCTAAAAGGTTTCCTGGAATATTGTGGGAAAAAGACTGTTATGGGTTAGTGTAAAAAAATATTAGAGAGGCTTTGGTCCATCTGTATCTATGTGAGAAATGAACTCTCTTTTTATTATAAATTTGCTTCAAGTAAAATCTAATATTATATAAATTTAAGCTGCCTGCCTAAAGGTAAACCTCATATGTCACCTCAGATTTCCAAACTTGTAACTAAGTCATTTTTAACTTCATTTAACTTTTTTCTTCACAGGAATATCTTTTTATTCTTTATTTCTATTTATAACACTTCTTATTATTTATTCATTTTTAACTTTTTTTCCACTTTTTAACAGTAAATATTCCTGTTTTATATTTTATTTTGTTGTCATAAAATATTATAGTAAAGACAAAAAATTTTTTTAGCAATTAACACATTTGTATTTTGATATTGTTTTTTTGCAACACATTTAATTTTTGCTCTTGCCACTCTTAACTGTGTTAAAATGTTTAGCAATTTGATTCACCATAATCTCAAGTTCAAACTTATTATCTGTATAAATATTTCTAATTATAAAATTTACTATACTGAATAACAAATTTCACTCTAATTTCAGTATCATCACCTTTGTTTTTTAACCGACATACACATATTCCCATATAATATATTATATATATATATATATATATATATATATATATATATATATATATATATATATATATATATATATATATATTATCTTGTTACTTTATCTGCTCTTAAGCAGTGAACTTAATATACATATATATATATCTTTATAAATAAATATTTGAAAATACAGTAATTAAAAGTCTATAAAAATTATATGTATAACTATAACTTAGACGTTAGATACAATTATGATTGTGTATATTATACTGTTAAAAATTTTACTTCTAAATATAAAAATATTAATAATAATAAATAAGCATTTATTTTTATAGCGTCTGCATATAATTGTAATTTACATTCATATCGGCCTAATTGGTTTGAAAAGGCCGATATGAATGTAAATTAATAATAATGTTAATTTTTCTGATAAAAAGTTGTGGATATCAATACCATATATATCTAATCAACAGGCAAGTTTCATTAAAAAATTTATAAAGGAATATGCGATATTGCATTTTATGCATCACCTACATTAAATAAATTAATAAACAATTCAAAAGATAAAACTTTATTGACAAATAAAAATTGTATCATTTACACATGGACATGTAGGTGTGGTAGTGGATATATAGGTGAATCGAGGTGCACATTGGAAAAAAGAACAAAAGAGCACGTATTATTATTTAAAAGGGTTCAAAATACGAAACAAAATATCAAAAATAGTGATAATTTTTCAGCTTCTGTTTTTTATGACCATAATAAATTATGTATATATGGTTTTAATTTTGATTATAACAATGTAAAAATATTGGAAACTGAAAGAAATAATAATGAAAGAAAAATTAAAGAGGCGATGTTAATATATAAATACAAGCAAAATTTAATTAATCGGCAAGCAGCAAACGTTAAGATCACAGAATTATGGGAAAGTTGACATTAAATTATGGGAATGTTGACATTTTAAATGTGATAGTTGACAAAGCTACAAGGTAGTGAAAGCGCTTCTAAGTTATAGTTATACATATAATTTTTATAGACTTTTAATTACTGTATTTTCAAATATTTATTTATAAAGTTACGTATATTATTTTAAAGAAATACAGACATCGATTTGAAATATTATTATATATATATATATATTTCTTTCTCTAAATCTTTTTTCTGAATTGTAAATTATTTTGATCAGTCATGACAATGATTTGCATATTTAACTGCATTTCAGAATAGGCTAATGCTAAAGATAACTAGATAAAAAAACCTATGTTATTTTTAAGTAAGTGATTTTTTATAAAAAGTTTTTTAATATGAGGTACTTTTTGCTGAAGAATTTTAATTCTCACAGTAATAAATGCTAAATTTTAAAAAGTATTAATCTAAGAAAATGGCATACACTGTATCATTTTAAACATAACACTATGGTTTGAAAAATCCTACAGACTTAGACAACATTTACATTGAACATGCACAGTAAATAGTATTAATCATATTTTTTACAAAAAAAATATAGTTGTTAGCATAGATGGACTATAGGCACAATTTTGGCTTTAAACTCTGATTGAACTTTAAACAATAGAACAATATATACAATATTTTATAATTATTCATTCATAACTAATTCATCTAGACCCTGGGCAATAAATGTCTATATATTAGTAGATAGAATGCAAAGCAGGGGGAAAGTAATAAAAGAACTCTCAATAAAAATATTCTATTGAAACTTTTTTTTTGCTGGCATAATATTCTAAACTAATAGATTTATTTCTAAACTTAAGGTGTTTTTTTTTTTCATTTATTGTTCAATTTAGTTGTGTCAAATATACTTACATGTTATTATTATAACAGATTAAAATATATCACCTGTTGTTTCTAAAGTCTATTTTACTTGCCATCTTATAAATTTATCTTTTAATTTTTTTCTGCATTGACTAGTCTTTTACCAGCATGCATTTTTTTCATTGAAAAAAAATTAATAATGCAGCTTCATAAAATGTTTTTGATATAATATTTAATAAATATTCACCAATACATATGATAAAATTATATTTACAAGGCATAGTTAAAAGAAGAATTAAAATACAAGTTTTAAATTTAATTTTATAAATTGAAATATATTAAATTGTTGAAAACATCTTTTAATTACCTACTTTTATGAACTTTAATTTTATCATTTAAATTTTTTCCAAAAACAATGAAATTTATACCCAATTCCTAACATAATTTACTATCAAATCTTTTTTTTTGCAATAATTAATAAATTATTTAATGTAACATAATTCTTTCAAGCTAATGTTTTATCAATTTACTTGAAAATATTCTAGTTTTCTTTAAGCTGCACTGCAAGAGGGTTAATATGAATATAAATATTTCTATAATTTTTAACCTATTTACTGACTGCTATATATGAAGATATAATAGTAAAAATAAATATCAGTCAATATATAGATTAAAAATAAAGAAATCTTTAATTTTATATTTTAAAAATGGAATGCTTTCAGATGAGAAAATGTATATGATTATTTAAATAGATTTTATATTTTATGTTTTATTTATGGTTATGTTGTGCACCAAAACCAGGTAATACTTTAAATTAATAAGAATTTTGGTCATGAATGTAAAGGTAATAGATAATATAGTTTAATTTGCAATATTTTTAGATTAACTTTAGCATTTAACCCTACCGAATTTCACTATTTTTGACATTTTTCTTTGTCTCACACATCAACATAAAATATATGATAAAATGATTATTACTTATCAGAAAATAACAAATTTTACTTTATTTAATAGATATTCTTGTTTACTACTGAAATAAAATTTAAATGTTCACATTTTGCTTCTGCAAATATTAAAAAAATGAGACCGTAATCTAAACAAAGACATTATATGTCATTGTTTTTAGAAAGATTATTTTCAGTTTATAAAATCAATGAAATCTTCTTTGTTTTTGAATATTTTTAAAAACTTGAATGAAAAATTATTTATTTCTCTAATATCTATTGAATTATGTTTTAAAAGTTTAAATTTTTCAAATATTTATTGCAAAATTGTGGTTATTTTCTTCCTCATAAATATAAGTAGATTCTTTACATCATAGCAAGTCTCAAATTTACTTTAGGCCATATTTAAATTAGCTACTAATGTAACATTATATTTTTGAAAATAAAGTATTTCAAGTCAAAATAAGTTATTAATAATTTATGTTTGTTGATATCTAAATAAATATAGAGTAAATTATTTTTTAAAAAAAATCTAAAACCATAATAAATTCACAAATAAACATGTTTTTGCATCATTGGAAAATTCAATGTCATAAAATGCTGAATGTTTTACGACCTTGGCAATACACAATGACTGAACATGCCAAGGCAGGATTTATGTCTATTGTAAGAGCAGGAATTTTGAATTTTGCACTTTTTTCGGGAAAAAAAAATTATTATAATAAAGTATACCATTTTACGCACATTTTAATGTATAATACTTATGAAAAAAATCACCAAAGGGTGAAATGACCAAAAGAAGTTTCTCTGTCATTTGAGGTATAAGTGTGTTAATGTATAAATAATAATTGGTGTTTATTTATTATTATTATATGTAATTGATAATGGCCAATATTAAAGTGCATATCCAACTTTTCACTTTTTCTCTGTTCTGTAAAAAAATTACAAAATACTAATTAATTAAGTTATCAATGATCTTATGGAAAATTAACTGCTCTTATTGAATGAGAAAAAATTATTTTATATTGTGAAACTGGGAAAATCTTTATTAAAAAAAGTAATTTAAATAAAAATTCACCAGAAAATAAATCCAATTATCATTATTAAAAAGCTTATTAAAAGATCAATAAACTGACTTTAAAGACACAAGCATGTCATGTATGATAACAATTTTAGATGGTTAGAGAAAATAAAATATTTATAACAAAGTAAGATAAACAACTGTTAGCATTATTTAATGACTTAATGAAAATATAATAATGCAAAGCAATGTTTTTCATAAGTACATTACAGATTTTTTTTATTTATAAATGAATAATACATAAAAATAATCAAATTAATATAATCCTGTACAGTAATATTTTTAGTATTTTATAGTTAGTTTTTTTTTTTTATCATTGTTATCAGATTTAAGTAGAAAAGTTCATAAATTAAAAAACTGATAGTCTGTATTTGGGATTATAGTCAATCTGTATTTACTTATTGTCATTAGTATAATAGCTAACTGTTTTTAAGCAAGACTTCTAATTAACCTATTCATTCTATGTATTGAATGATTTTTATATAAGTAACTAGAAGGATTTGAAATCAGGATTTTTCATCTCAATTCATCCTTAACTCCATTTCAAATAACCAACACACATGATCATATACATGCAAAAAAGGTAGATGATATAGTGAGCTGATATATATATATATATATATATATATATATATATATATATATATATCATGCAAACCAGCACTCATCATCAATTGGGCCAGTTGGAGATTGTGATCTGGCCCAACTGATGAGTTCTGCACAAAATACATATATTGGAGATCATTTATCTTTTTCACATGTATGTGTTCATGTGTGTTTGATTGTTTGCAATGGAGTCAAGGATGAATATAGATGAAAAATCCTGAGTTCAAATCCCTCTAGTAAGACTTATAATTTTTTTTATATTTTTCCAATTGCATATTCTTTCTGCATTCAGTTTTTATAGTTTGATTGCTATTGTAACTACTGACATCTCTTTGTCTTTTTATTAAGCCGTTGTAGTGCTCTTTCATTGTCAGATACGGTATTAGAAAAGTTGAAGGATGGAATTTCTGTTATTCTTACTCTTGATTGAGTTTAAATTAAAAAATATTTTATTTCACAAAATCAACAGGATTTCTTTTGAGCAGCTTTTATTTGCAGATAGGTATTAGTATTTGAACTATTATTGTTTTTTTACAGTGATAGTTAATGGAAAATGTTTACTTCTCATGTTATCAATGTGGTCATGATATATAAAATATAGAGTTCAAGTTTCAGTCAAAGCTTAACAAATTTGTAAATAGTCACATACCCGCAAGAAAATATTCTTTTAACTTTTGTAAATATATAATTTATTTTCATGTTTGTGTTTGCTTTTATGTAAAGAAATAGAGCATTCAATTTTCAAAATAAAGTTTGAATCATGTGTGTTTAACACACAAACATATGCAGCATTTAAAAGTATTTTTGTTACATCTGTATAACTTAATTCATTCATCACTTATGTTTTTTTTTTCGTTCAACATTTCAAGTTTTTTTTTAGATTCTATCGTAATTAAATTACTTTGCAACCGAATTTTTTTTTTTTAATAATTTGGTTATTTATTACAGTTCCATTTTATTTTTTAAATAATAACTTATTAATTTTATCTATTAGGAAAAAATTCATAAAATAAATACATGTATATAATTTTAACTTACATATAAATTTTTTTAAAAAAAAATTCCTTTTCAAAACATTTGACTTAATTTAATTACAATCATAATTTTTTCTTTTTGTTTTGTATTATTTAAGATCAAATTATTATTAAAAAAAAAACAAATTATATGAACATATTTTTTTTCCTTTAATTTATATATAATAGAATCAGCTACAGTGAATGTAATTGATTTCAGAAGTTCATTTATCGTTTGTCGTTGCAGGAAATACGAGTATTTAAGGGTAATTCATTTTTGGCCCACAGCCTAGAGCAAGTTTTCATCCAAAACAAACGTTTAAAAAAAGAAAAATATATACAAAATAAAAAATGTTAATATAAAAATATTTACAAAATTAATCGCTATAAAAGAATATAATTTAATTTTAGTAAAAACTAAATCACTAATGTTGAAAGCACAAAATAAAAATATAAACAGACTTATTCTAATAAAAATTCACAGATCGTCGATCATTTTAAGAATTTTGTGTATTTTTTTTCTTAATGCTATAATTCTGTTTTCTGCTTCTATTGAAAATTAAGATTGATTTTCTAAAAGCAAAAATAAACTTACATTAATAATTTTATTTTGCTTTCTCACTTGGATTTGTTTTTTTGTTTTTTTTTTTTATAAGGGCATTAATCAGCTTTCCAATTCTGTTTTTTAGAAGAATCCTGAAACATCTTACGCATGAGCATCCTGTATCAATCAATGATGTTCATCATAGTACATTCATTTATTGATCATTTATCAGCTTTTTTATTTGGAAATTTTTTATATGCATCTTGTATCAACACATGATGTCATATTTGTTCATGAACAGTTTTACAGTATTTTCATTTAGGATTTGAAATATCATGCACTCGTAACTTTTTCATTTGGAACTTTTTTTGCATGATACTACATTATAATTATCTTTTTTGTCTCATGGTGAAGATTAAAATCTATATTTTTAAAAGCAAAACCAAACTTATGGTCATGGAACTCACTTTACTTCCATTTACTTGCTTAGAATGTCCTTTTTTTTCTTACAGTGTTTCTTTATAAAGAACCTGAAACATCTTGCACACGTGTTAATTATAACAATCAGTGATGATTTAATCATACATTTTTATTCATTGATAGTTTACATTTGTAAATTTTTTTCATGACAATGATAATAAGTTTTTTAATTCAGATTTCAGAATTATGGATAAAATTACTAGGAACATACCAAAGACACAAATAAAGAAAAAATGTCTTTCTTGTAGTATTTGCCTTTACTGTCTAAATTTTAATAAAAAATGTTCATTGTACAATTTGTTTGCAAAAGATTCTGTCATCACATTTCACTGCATAATCATTATGATTAATAATATATACTCATAATTAATTATTTCTACTCTAACTACACAAAAAAAAGTTAAACAAGAATTTTGTGGTATCTATACAAATCTTTGAGAGCTAGTTTGTATATTTTTCTGCACCAATTTTTTTTCCTGAAAGATTTCCACACATTTGTTTACCCTTTCTTCCAATAAATGTAATTAATGTAGCACTTCTTCAATGAGTGTCTTCAACATAATTTTTATATCAAAAATGGTGTTTATTTTTTCCATAAATTTCTATGTTCATCATAAAATACTTGTAGAAAGTCTACCTTTACATTCTTAATCCTATGAAAACATATTCTTATAATAGTGCATTCAATCCCATCATCATGCCAGTGGATGATCATACTGATTGGTCTTTTACCAAGTAAGTGTATTTTTAAAACTTTCAAGTATCTAAAATGAAATTGTTTTACTGCTTTTTTTTACATTATTACAGAGTCCATGTCTGACTTTCATGAAACATATTTGAAAGGAAAAAAGTTAATAGATAATTAATTAAATGATAATAATTATATTGTAAATATCCAAACTAAAAGTTGTTAAAGATTTCTTTTTATTACTGGTCAATAAAGTAAATAATTTTTTGAACATTAATTCCAAAATGTTATATATATATATATATATATGTGTGTGTGTGTGTGTGTGTGTGTGTTGATATGAAGATTTTCACAGGTTGCATATATAAAAGACATATTTCGCGGGTTCATCCATGTTAAAAATTTAAATATTGATATACCAATGTTTTGATTTGATCACACAAGTCCTCCACTGGGTGATAAAAGATAGAAAGATGGTTGTAGAGGCACTACAATTACTGATTTGAAAAAAAAATGTTAAAGTTCCACCAATAGCAAAAATGTTAAGAAAGTTTTTTTAAAAAATCTTTCCAAATAGGAGGAAGTTTGCATGTATCATCTCGCTTATTGGCATAATCTGGCCTTTTAAGTATCTCAATGGCTTCCATAATTTTGCACTGATAGAGATTATTACATCTGGATATGATCCTGCTACTAGAAAAATCAATTTTATGACCTGAATCTATAGTATGAAGTGAGAGTGCTGATGATGATGAGTGTTGTTTAATTGCATTAGCATGCTCATCTCTCCTAACACTGATGCGAAGATTACTCATACCTATGTAAGAAGCTTTACAATTTTCACATGAGATTTGATAAACACCATGAGATTCAAAAGGGATTGAATTCTTAGGCTTGGTTATTACCTTTTATCACCCAGTGGATGACTTGTGTGATCAAGTCAAAATGTCGGTATAACAATATTTAAATTTTTTAACATGGATGAACCCACAAAATGTCTTTTATATATATAAAATTTGTATATTCAGAACATTAAAAACACTCTGAATATTGTTATTTAAATGTACAAGAATAGTATCAATATTGTTGCACTGTGAATCTAACATCCCTAGAAAAGTAAAATGTTATTCATATTTTTATGTTATAAACTCCATTCTTAAATTTATATTATATCTCGATATTTGAATATTTGATATAGCCTCTAAATTATTGCAATAACTGCTGCTGTAAAAAGAAAATAAAGTTTTGGCTATAGACTATATCTCATTTAACATCCATTTTTATTTTAAATGTGTCAATTTTTTTCTACCATTAATTATTTAATGCCTTTTAGTCAAACTAGCACTTAAAAGTTGTAAAATCCACAAAAACTTAAATAACCACAAACCTTTTCAGTTAATTTGATCAAAAACATTGGAAAATCAATAAAATTAATATGTAAACTCAAATTTTTGCTCTTAATACTTTTTGAGTGGTTGTCTAGCAACAGAAAACTTGTTTATAATGCTACTTAAATCTCTTGTAACATCATCATTTATGACTAAAAATAATTTTAATCAATAATATTTTCAGGAGTAGTTTTGATTCAGTACATGAAGATATCTTGTGATAATTATTGCACTTTTAAAAGTCTTTTGGATTTTGTAAAGTGTAATTATAGAAGCATTCTTAAGATCAAATTATACATTATAAAGGATTAATAATCTGTGTATCATCCTAAAAAATCAATCATTGTGAAATTATTTTATCAGAATATTAGAAACATTTATGTTTATATTCATAATGTTTATCTATTATTAATCCTTTTGCAGCATGAATATCTCTAAGTTTAATCCAAATTCTCTAGTCCATATTTTCCTCACATTCTGAAAAGATTCTCCCAATTCATAAATTTAGTTAGCAATATAGATAAATACTTCAAACATCCATTAACCCAACTGAAATTTAATTGAACTTTTCTATGCTGGGAATATTTCTAGGTCTTTGACTTTTGAGTTTACTCACTCAATACTAGGCAAAGTATCTTACTTTTTAAATGCTTATGCAATATTGCTCTGCAATTTTATTTTTCGCATCACAAAAATGAAATTGTAAAGCTGACCAATTATTCTAGCATAAATGTGGCAGAAGTCTTTATATATATATATATATATATATATATATATATATATATATATATATATATATATATATATTGTAACAGGCCAGGGGATTACTCAGAGGAGAGAGAGAATGCATCTTACTATGGTCAAGCATTTGGGACTTTGGATAGAATGTAAATAATTATGAGATGAAATACATAACCTATGATTGTATCTACTTTCAATAGACTAGCTCTGTATATTTTAATTAACTTAGACCCAATTTGGGTTAGTTCATTCAGTTCTCACCCCTTTCTGGTCTTGTTATATCACAGTATTCTAACTCAGGGAGTAATTGCTATAGACTCTTAACAGGGGTCAAAATTGCATTGGTTAGTAACTATTGAATCTCTATATAGATGATTATTGATTATCCAAACTCTAAACATTCTCTAGGATCATTGCACATAGAATAAGGTGTGTGTGTATACCTATTTAAGGTTATTATACTATGGTGTTTATGCCTATTTATAATAACACTAATAATAGTAATGATGATGAGCTACATAATAATGATGAGCTAGAGACCAAATTAAAATAATAAATTTTGGGATATTTATTGAATGGCAACAACAATAAAAAATAATCCAAAATAATTTAACAATACTGAGTTGTATAATCAGCTATTTCAAGGCTGAGCTTCTATTATATTTTTATTTAACATAATTAAAATCTTTATCCCTAACCCATGGTAGAAATGCATGTACTTGTTACTAATTATTTACAAATGCATATATAATAATTTTATAAGATCGTGAATCTCACTGGCTAAATCAATATTATTTACAGTTGCATTTAAATGATTATCCATGCCCAGTTTATGTTGATAGTTATTGATCTTTTTGGGGGCTCTTCCTTATCTATGAATAGATGTTTCTAATATTAAAAGGAAAGAATATCCATGCAAGAATTTTAGTCAATTTTATCAAAAAACGAAAAAGGAATACATAAAAAATGTTAGTCAACGATAACAACTAGCAAAAAATTCTGCCCTGCATTTAGTGTAATACTTAATGTGGAATATAATCAAAATCATACCTCCTTTTACTTCCAATTAATATGTCAAAGTCATATTGGTGATGGGATTGGGAAAGCAAGCTGACCTAAGTTTTATTTAATAACAAAGAACAAAAAAGCTTAATTAAACCTTAACTGCTTCCCACCCTTCTTATTCTTAAAATGAACTTTTCTGAGATTTAGGCACTTCTGCTTCCAAGTGTAGAAATGAATATATGAAAAAAATAACAATAATAGAAAATAAAAATCAAAATTCCCAGTCCATTATATTGGTTAAATTCTGATTTGTTTGCTGAGAATGTCCATATTATCAGTCCATACTTTTTAAGACTGATCTCCTTGGATAATGATAACACACTGTTACTTTGGAAAATGGTATAATCATGCTTGTAACAATAGGACAATGCTCTTCTCCATTTGATTTCTCTTGGTTCATACATAAGCATTTCTCCAAAGACAGTAGATGTTTCTTTAGGCTTTGTGGCAATAGGCAAGTGAAGTCACTGTGCATTCATGGCACCAGAAAGAACGTTCTCCCCTATGACATCATTACTTTAACTGTAAAGCATTGTACAGTGATCTATATCATACACAGATTTCATGTAATTCCAGTTTAGCATTTAATAGTGATATATGTATAAGAATAATTTTGCTTTTTTTCCCTCAGTTATTAATGACTATTTACTTTCTTTCTGCTGATTCATAAATAGGGTTAATGTTTCTTAAGATGAAATTAAAAAAATATTTACTTCTTTAAATTGAATGGTTTACTTATTAATTTTGAATCTAATTGCTGGTTTGACTTTCTAATTACTTCAATGCTATTCAAAATCTATTTCATTTCAAATATATACATTCAGTTTATGGCATTTGAAGTCTAAGTATAACAAGGTTGACTTTTGTTTAGCGAAAGCATCATTTTGAAAAATAACAAATGAAGATTTGAACTATTTTTATACAATATTCAGTTTGAAAATGAGATTAATTCATTTCTGACTGTTGGTATGTTGAATCTTGCATTTCCTTATACACTGATATGATTTTCTATTGCTGTAGTAGATTTTGTTTATAGAAATTGGACTAAAACAACTATTTATTAAAGTTTTAATTTTGTTTCTACAGTTGGTCGGTCATTTAGTGACTGATTTGATATTAGGTCATTATTTTATGTGTCTTGTCAAAGGTCTTTATAATTGTTCTGGGTTAGTTTGTGACATACAACACTGATTTTTTTTTTTAGTTTTGATATTAGTCTACATATATGTTTGACTGAATTTTTTAGAATGTTTAATTTGAATACTTATAATTTTTTTTTTCATTATGATAAAAAAAAGTAAACCGTCATGGGATTAAGTGTTTTAATTAATAATAAATCAAATATTTGACATGTATATGTGAGTCTTAATATATATATATATATATATATATATATTCTTTTGTATTATTAAATAATACAAAAGAAGTTTTTGATAGAAAGACTATTCCTGGTGTAGTATATTTTATTCCTTGTTTATTTTGTATGAAGGTTTACATAGGTGAGAGTAGTTTGAGTTTAAATGTAAGAATAAAGGTTCATAAAAGTAGAGTTAAAAATAGATATTTTAGTTCTGCTTTGTATGTCCATGAAAAAGATACAGGCCACACTATTGATTTTGATGAAGCTAAGGTTGTCTTCTTTGAGAAAAATGAAATCAAAAGAAGAATTAAAGAGTCTTTATTATTGAAAATTTATTATTCTGAAGCAATTAATTTATTTAAGAGTTCTTTTAATATTAAGGGTGGATGGGAAGTGAATGGATTTGTGGGTAGTTTTTAATATTATATATATTGTGTAGTTTTTGTAGTTCTTTACACTTGAGAAGTCTGCTTGTAGCAGTGAAACCTTAGGTTGTGTTTTAATATTATTTTTATGCTGGTCTGTTTTAATTTTGGATTTGGGGTAGTTTTGATATTATATATATATATATATATATATATATATATATACTAAATTGCTTAGTAATCTAGGTGTTAAGTATATATTTTCACTGGAACAATTTGGTGATGTGGTTTAATCTGAGATGATGTGCCAAAGTCATAAGCTACCCTTACAATATCATAAGTATAATGGGTAATAGAAACTTTCCAAAAAATATTTTTAACAATAAAAATGCTATTTCAGGTTTTATGACTGCTAACAGCAAAATGTTTTTTTTTTCATTTTATATCCTAAATATCAATGTATTATGATAATGCATTTAGTTTGAAAAAGTATTTTATATCTATATTTAATAAAATATAGATATAATTAGATTTGGGAACCTTGATTAATTTCATGTATAATCATTAATATTGATCACACTTTCCAGAAAACTCTTTACTATTGTAATGATTAATTTGCACATAAATATGTTTTCATTTTATAAATAATATTTTTAGAACTAAATTGTTTTCATTGACCTTAAGATTGTCAATTATATGCACACACAAAAATGAATACTTAGTATCTTATACATACTTAATTACTATAGACATTCATGGATGTTTAATGTAAGGAATGTATCCACAATTGCTACTATGACACCTACACATATTTAGTGATTAATAAGTCATTTTTCCATTTAGTGATTTGCATAATTAAACATATATATATATATATATGTGTGTGTGTGTGTGTGTGTGTTTATAACAATTAAGCACTATGCTGGAAAAAAGGATATAACCTATCAAATTAATTCACAGTATACCTGGGTCTCATTTTATGCAGTAGATAGGTTCCTCAGAAAATGTGCACAAAAGAAATCACACAAAAATAGACTTAACTTACCTTGAAAAATGGGGGATAGGTTTTGTAATTTTCAGAAATTGCATAAAAGCAACAAGAAAAAATTACTTTAAAATTCACATTAAAAAAATAAGGCAATAAAGTATGACTAATAAAAAATTTCAAATATTTGAAAAAAATTAATACAAGACAAACTTTTTTTACCTTTTTTTCTTAACTACA